>JAYKKT010000091.1:28380000-28980000 GCA_036023115.1 Brasenia schreberi
TTTTTAGTTATGGATTTACAAATAAAAAAATGGACAAAGAAGAAAAGAGTGCATCGAGCTATTCGGACTAAATGGTGGAACCTCAAAAGCGAGAAAGAAGATATATTTAAACAGAAAGTCCTTCAAGGAGATGTTTGGAATTATGTTGGCACACCCTCTGATATGTGGAACAATATAGCCATACATATTAGGAAAGTGGCGAAAGATGTGTTAGGGGTATCTAAGGGAGGTGTACCGGCACAAAAAGAAGCTTTGTGGTGGAGTGAAGTAGTACAAAATAAAATCAAGGCAAAGAGGACATGTTACAAATTACATTATGCTAAGAAAACTAGTGAAACTTTAGAAGCTTATAAGAAAGCAAAGAAGGAAGCAAAAAAGGCCGTTAGTGAAGCAAAAGCTAAGATTTGGGAGGACTTATATAAAAAACTCAACTCAAAAGAGGGTGAAAGAGATATTTTTAGGATAGCTAGGGCTAGAGATAAGAAAACTAAAGATCTTAATTATGTTAGATGCATCAAAGACGAGGATGAAAAAATTCTAGTGGCAAATGATGATATAAGAAATAGATGGAAAAACTATTTTTATAATATTTTTAATGAAAATAAAGATGTTAGTATTAGTTTAGGAGATTTAGCCAAGTTAGAAAAGTATATAAACCACAATTTCTACCGACGTATTCAAAAGAATGAAGTAAAAGAGGCTCTTAAATATATGAAGAGTGGTAAATCGGTAGGACCAGATAATATTCCTATAGAAGTTTGGAAAATACTAGGAGAAATAAGAATCACTTGGCTCACAAGACTATTTAATGAAATATGGAAAAACCAAAAGATGCTCGAGGAATGGAGAGCAAGTACACTTATACCCGTATATAAGAACAAGGGAGACATTCAAAATTGTGCGAATTATCGAGGTATCAAGTTAATGAGTCTTACTATGAAATTATGGGAAAGAATTATCGAACATAGGTTAAGACAAGTATCAAGTACAACAGAGAACCAATTTGGATTTATGCCAGGTAGATCTACTATTGAAGCGATTCACCTTTTAAGATGTCTTATGGAACATTTTAGAGCAAAAAAAAAAAGACCTTCACATGATATTTATTGATCTAGAAAAAGCTTATGATAGGGTACCGAGGGAGGTTCTTTGGAGAACTTTGGAAAAAAGAGGTATCCCATTAACATATATTAACCTTATAAGAGACATGTATGATGGTGCAAAAACATGTGTGAGGACTCATGAAGGAACGACAGACTTCTTTGAAGTTAATATTGGGTTACATCAAGGATCAACTTCAAGTCCATACTTATTTATAATGGTGATGGATGAGTTAACAAAACATATTCAAGATGAAGTACCTTGGTGTATGTTATTTGCAGATGACATTGTATTAGTGGAGGAGTCTAAGGAAAAAGTTAATAGAAAATTGGAACTATGGAGAGAAACATTAGAAAACAAAGGCCTCCGATTTAGTAGAACAAAGACAGAATATATGGAATGTAAGTTTGATCATTTGGCTACTTCGGAAGACATAGAAATTAAAATTGGCACACATTGCATTCCCCAAAAGGAAAGTTTCAAATACCTAGGGTCAATTTTTCAAAGTGATGGAAGAATTGATGGAGATGTTACACATAGAATTAATGCTGGTTGGTTAAAATGGAGAGGAGCATCAGGTATTCTTTGTGATAAGAAGATACCATTAAAATTAAAAGGTAAATATTATAGAGCAGCAATTAGGCCTGCCATGTTTTATGGTTCTGAGTGTTGGGCAGTTAATCAACATGTACAAAAGATGTCTGTGACAGAAATGAAGATGTTGAGATGGATGAGTGGTCATACAAGAAAAGACCGTATACATAATGAGGTTATTAGAAACAAATTAGGAGTGACACCAATAGAGGATAAAATGAGAGAACATCGTTTAAGATGGTTTGGACATATAGATAGAAGATCAAAAGAAGAACCTTTAAGAAGGTTAGAAAAACTAAATTTAGAAAGTATTAAAAGAGGTAGAGGACGACCACAAAAGTGTTGGAAAGAAACAATAAAGAATGATCTAGCTTATTGGGAGTTAACTGCTAACATGGCACATGATAGGGATTTGTGGAAACAAAGAATCCATGTAGCCGACCTCGTCTAGTATGGGAAAAGGCTTAGTTGTTGTTGTTGTTGTGGCTTCATTACAAAGCAACAACATTTTTTAACATGGAATGACTAGGCTGAACCTTTTGGCTTTTAAGTTTGTATTCTATTTTCCTTTTGGAGCAACGAAAAGGTCCTAGATGGCTTCACTAGGTAAGGGTTACTGATTCAGGATCATTTTCAGCTGTTAAACAGGAAACTGTTTCAAATGACTTCACTAGATAACCTTCACTAGGTTTTGGAAGTTAACAAGGAAAGTGTCCGCCAATTCTCTGGAAACAGTAAATCTGAAGATCTTTAGATGGCTCTCTTTATCTTTTGATTGAAACAGTGTACCCAATATAACTTTCCTCAGAGCTCTGGATATTCATGAATTTGATGAGTACTATGGAGCAGTAAAACTTTGTTCGGTTTCTCTAATGGATTCTAGAGCTTATGCGGATTTTATTCGGGTGTCTCTCCTCAGCGAAAGCACTATATATATATTCGGCTGTTATGAAAAGTAAGAAAAGGCTTCTATATTTTCACCATATGATCGTCTTCCTTCTAGCTCCCACAATTTCTCACCTAGCTCCCTCTTCTTCTCACCCTAGTGGACGTCCCTCTGTAAACAACGAAAATTTTCACTTTTGGTTTTGAAGCCGGAAATGAACCTTTTCATATCTACGTCGTTTCTATGGGCGTGCCAGCTAGCTTGCTCAAGCTAGTGAAGATTTTTTGAAATATTTGACGTTTTAAGGCAATTGTGAGTAAGCGGGATCTTTTCGCTTTAAACCTTCTTGAATCGATGCACAAGGGTCAATTTAAGCGTTTATAGACTTTGATAAAACAATTTGGACTCTGGAAAAGAGACAAGTGTTTTGAAAAACTCGAGTTTTGCCTATGTTTGCAAGTTTTTTTTATATACGGGGCTGCACGATTCCAAGTCTTTGAGTTTTAGCTATTTAGGCCGGATATGTGTGTGCATAAGTGGCCTAATTTCAGCGTGTTTGAGCGTAGATTCAGGGTTTCTTTGAAAACGCGCGAATGCAAGGATGCACAAATGTTTTTCGGGTTGAGATGATGATGTGAGCTAGGCTCAAATTGAAAGCAACTCACACAACTTAATGTAAATACCCGAAATTGAAAGTGCAACTCACACAACTTTAAGGGAAATACTCGAAATGTAAAGCAATGACTTGAATGTAAATTGTAAAATTGAAATATACTTATATCTTAAGAGCGGAAAGGCTCAATTGTGAGTGAGTGCTTTTGGTGTGTAAATGGAAAAGACAACTCACACGACTTGAATTGAACTTGCCGAAATTGAAATATAAGTATATAGTAAAAGCGGAAAGGCTCAATTGTGAGTGAGTGCTCTTGGTGTGTAAATGTAAATGACAACTCACACAACTTGAATTAAACCCACCCGGAATGTAAGTGCGTACACGACTTAATGTAAAACTCACGCAGCTTGAAAGTATATAAGTATGCTATATTTTATGAGCAACAAAGGCTCAAAATGTGCGTGAGAGTGTAGAGCAAATGCTCAAGTACTTTTTGTGTGCGAGTGTGAAATTTAAATGACAAACTCACACAACGTGAATGTAATAACCCGAATTGAATTGCAACTCACACAACTTTCACTAAAGTAAATACCCAAAGGGAAATATATACTTTAGCTTAAGAGCGGAAATGCTCAATGTGTGTGCAATCGTGTGCAATTAAGAGCGAAAAGGCTCAAGTGCACGTGGGTGTTCCTTGTGTATGTCTAAGAGCAATATGGCTCAAGTGTACGTGTGTGTCTTGTGTATCAAGCACAAATATTACATTTCGGGAGGAGACTACACTCCATTATTACAATCCCGTATCAAATTGAATTAAATTTAAAATGAGTAAGGTAAAAACTGAATTTAAACACTTACAAGTGGTCGACTTTTCCTCTCAACTTGCTCAGGTCCGTCCACCTTGGCAGCCAATAGATAGGTCTCCCTAGGTGGGTTTAGACGTGAGGGTTTAGGCTTAGGATGTGCTTGGGGGCAACCAAAGGTTTAGGCTTAGGAGAGGCTACGTTCGGCCAAGACGTGGGTTGGCTATGGGGGGTCACAGCTAAGGTAAGCTGGGAACCAACAGTGACAGATAGGGGTTGGTATGGGTGCTGTGAGGTAGGTGCTGGGACGGTGGAGTGGCACTAGGGACAGGCGGCAGGTACGCTTGGGATGTGGCAGGCGGTAGGGAGATGGGATGCGGCGCTAGGGCAAAGGCTGTGGCAGGGCGCTGGAGTGGCGCTAGGGAAGTGGAGTGCGGTAGGGTAGGAGCTGGGGCAGTGGAGTGATAAGGGGTTTTGACTGGCTGGTGGAAGGTGGTAGGCCGGGTGTTAGGGAGTGTGGTGTGAAGGAAGGTGAGGGAGCCGGGTGGTGTAGGGTGCTCGAGGGGGTGCAGGTAGGTGAGGGAGTCGGGTGGTGCAGGGAGGTGAAGGAGTCGGGTGATGTAGAGAGCGGGCGGTTGGTAGGGTGTCGGATGGGGTAAGGTAGACTCAAACCGAATGCAGTTGCACTCGATTAGGTTTAGATTTAGGTCGGTGGGGAAGTGGGTTGGGCTAGGTTTAAATCAAGGTAGGTTAGAGAATGGCTGGGTATGGTTAGGTGGTTTGGTGTAGGTCAAGTGGGGAGGTCGGTTAGGTGAATGGGGTAGGTCGGTTAGGCCTGGGGTGGTCCAACCAAGGGATAAAAGAGAACCCTAAGAGTTTTCTTGATTCTACTCCAAAAACATATTTTTGAGGGTTTATTTTCACTTTATAAAATCTAAGTCTTTCGAAAACCTTTTCCAAAGATTCTATATGTGTGCATCAGATTTTTTATTTTACCAAAAGATCATCCACATATACTTTCAAGAGCCCGTAAATCTGATCATGAAAAATAGTAGTCATTATTCTTTGTTATGTGGCACCAACATTTTTCAAACCAAAAGAAGTACGATTTCATAAATGCAATGAACGATGCCTTTTCATGCTCATGCAAAGAAATACCTATTTTGACACACTTTGGATTGAACTTACTCCCTAAATTAATCTTTAGAAAATCCCCTCTTATAGAATTTGAAGGTTTTTTCAAGTTAAGGATTTTATTAAATTCAAGAAGCTCAAAGACTTGATCGTCCTCATGAATGAGGAGATCTTCCTCTTTGCTTTGATCACTCTCAAGTGCCTTGGTTTTTAGGGAAGTACTATGCACAAAAGAAGGATTATGCATAAGAAGATTATTTACAATGGCATGAGATAATTTGGGTTTGAGAATACACATGGATTTATTCAAAACTGTGCATGGTTTTGAAAACCAAAATTTTTGGAATTTTCAACTTTTTAATTTTTTTGGATTTTTCTAAACAAATGCTAGAAGGAAGAACATAAAAGACTTTTTTTTTGGAATTTTTCAGATTTTTCAAATGATTTTAGGTTTTGTGAGTTTTCTATTTTTTCCCAAACATATATATTTTTCAGACTTTTTAACTTTGCTAGTTTTTTGAAACTAACTGGCACGCTCACGCAACGAAGTAGTGTTGAAAAGTTTTCTTCAAGTCTCTACATAGGCTTGGAGTGAAATTTTCATATCTACAGAATTGGCACACTCGGTGGGATTCGAGTCTTTTAGGATTTCGAACTTAGGTTGACTTTTCAAACTCTAAAATTTTAGTGTTAATACCTCTCTTGTGCAAAGGTTTCATAAAATTTAAGCATGTCTAGTTCAGAAGGATCTTGTGAAGTGTCAAGCCGAGCTTCATGTTTATCAAGTCGGTTTTCAAAAAGAAATTTCGAAAGGGGATGTACTTGCCTCCTTAAAAAGGAAAATAATGAGAGAAATGGAGGCAAAAATTGTTATTGTGAGCCAAGAGGCTAAGACAGTAGAATCTTGCTCCTCTCATGGCAAAAAACCTAGGATCCATAGGAAATCTAATCATTCAAGAAAACCCAAAGTCTCCTCTAGATTAGAGGAGAAACAAGAGTCGGAGTCCTTCACAATGAAAGATAGAAAGGCCCTGCAACAATTGTTGAGAGGCCAAATCAAAGAAAAGAGATCATACACACTATCATATTTTCTACCATCCGATTATTAAACCGATAGTGACGATGACATACCAAATTTCCATCGGTATGATAGAAGTGGGGATCCTAGATCCCACCTTCAACTCTTTTCTCGAAGGACATATAAAAAGGACTCTTCGAAATGGATTTATTGGTTCTCTCTCTCTTAAGGGAAATACCTCTAAATAGTTGGCTTCATACGACTTGAGCCAATTCACCACCTTTGAGGAATTGGCGAATTGCTTCATGCAATGTTTTTCCCATAATATTGAAGTGATACCCACTTTAAACACCTTGAGAGATATAAAGCAAGCACCTAACAAGGATGCACATACATTTATCGTTAGATGGAGGTCACTCTTGGGGCAAGTAAGGGAGCCCATCTCTAAAGGATGTGTTGTAATGCTTCCTTGAAAATTTTAAATACGATTTAAAAGCTCTCCTCTCTCTTTACAAAACTTCGAATTTTCAAAAACTTATAAAGAAGGCTTCACTCTTTGAAGCTAACTTGAAAAAGGGAGTTTACTAAGATTTGTGGAAGGAGAGGAATTTTCAAAAACCTCATTTTGAAAAACACGGCCATATGGGCCACACGTGTCCAACAATGAGGCAAAACCCCAAAAGGTCGCGAATGTCTGTGTAGAGCCAAGCTCGGCCGGATCTTCTAAAACTTATGAACGAAAACATGTTAGAAAAACCCAAAAGAATTTTGAAATGAGAGAATTTACACAGCTAGGACAACCAATCACGGAAGTCCTAGACCTCCTCTTAGCCCAAGGTTTAGTCACTCTCCCAGCTCTTCCCGAAGGGACACCTCCCAAGAGAAAATTTTTGAACGAGTTTTGCAAGTATCATAGGATCAAGGGCAATGGTACAAGCAAATGTCTTGCTCTCTTACACCAAATCGAGGACTTGATAGAGCAAGGAAGGCTCCACGTCATGGAGAAAACAGAGCCTTCCCAAGCGATTTTAAAGGAACCTTTTCCCAATCATGCAAGCATAAGCGAGAAAGGAAAAGGGGTATGTCTTCTTCTACTCAAGGCTCATGGAATGGAACATGCATTGCATACGGTACACACTACTTACCACACACTACCTTCTATCGTAATAAAAAAAGCCAAGCAAGTAGTGATCTGGGGAGAGCTTAGAGCCTCGCCCCCGATTAGAGCCTTAGTAGAAGTTCGTGGTGCTCCGAAGCATCAAAGTAGAGCCAAGATAGGAACGAGCCTTAGGAAAGGTGACTAGGTCTGAAAGAATCTATCAACCCCTACACTTAGCTAAGAATGCTAGCAAGGAAGTAGTCGTTTTACCCGGCCCTTCAAAAGCATGCATCCCTAATGTATCTCATGGATGGGTAAAGGTAAAGGTGTGGCGTTAACCTCTTATGATTTGAAATTTGATCTTTCAAAACTTCCCATAAAAATGTCTATCTTAGAGTTGATCCAAATTTTACCTAAACATAAACGAGTTTTAGAGGAAATCTTAGAAAGAGCCAATGTGAACCCATCCATCACTCTCGAGTCCTTATCCTTCTTAGTTTCCCTAATATATGTAGTGGTCTTTCAAGTAGGATTCACCATGTCTAGGCTAGAACCGAGTTCCATCGTTATTACTGGATACGATGGCAATGCATCCCATCCCCTAGGAGCCATTGAGTTGCCTATAGAAGTAGGGCACATCCAACACATGGGGTTGTTTCAAGTTTTAGACATAAACCCCCACTATAACCTATTGCTAGGAAGACCTTAGATTCATAGTCTAGGGGCCATTCCTTCAACCTTTCACAAGTGTGAAAATCTCATGAGATAACCAAGTGGTGGTAATCCTTGGAGAAGACCACCTTCAACTTCAGGGAATTCGAAATTTCCCTTGCATATCAAGTCACCTATTCAATAAAGAGGTTATGGAGATGCCTCATCCATCCCTAGTTGACTACCCCCTAGGAGACCCTCACCATAGAGTCGTCCACCTCCTAGGAACCCCCAAGTGTAAGGAGTCATCCTCCCTTAGAACCGTCCATCTTCTAGGGAAGCCTAAACCATCTCCAACTTCCCAACGTGTAGAACCATCATCTCCTAGGGTCGTGTGTACCCTAGGGAAGCCCAAACCATCTTTAGCCCATACCTCCAAACCAATAGCCCAACCAAGTCGTGTATACATCTATGATATGGACGACACCCTATTCCAAGGCCATCCACTTTACAAAATTTTTTTCAAACTCAAGAAGCCTTGGAATATGATGTTGAATATGGGATATACATTGTACCAAGGTCTAGGAGTCAAGAACCAAGGTAGGTTAGAGCCCATCATACCCTTACCTAACCCAAATTGATATTGATTGGGCTACACTCCATCCATACCCCCTGAGCCACCACCTAAGACCACTTGGGTCAAGGGTGCCCTAGAACTCACTAACACCGAAACCTATGGCTTAGACCTCTTGTTTAGAGTTTAATTCATGGTGTTATCTTTGTAGGTTTGATGGGAGACCCCTCTTTAGAAAAAAATCCAAAAAATTATATATTTGGAAAAACTAAAAATTTTTGGAAAACTTTCAAAAGCCAAAAACATTTGAAAAACCTGAAAATTCTAAAAAGAAAATCGTTTGTTTTCATTCTCCTAGTCTTTGTTTGGAAAAATCCAAAAAAATTGAAAATTCCAAAAAGAGTCTTGTACATTCATTCTTCTAGCATTTGTTTTGAAAAAGACCAAAAAATTAAAAATTCTAAAATTCTAAAAATATTGGCTATGTACAGAGCTCATTTTCGAGTTCTTTAAAACTTGTACATATCCCTAAACCAAAATCATGCTTCCACAATCCCACTCTCTTGCCTAACACTTCCTTAGAAATTAAAGTGCTTGAGAATGATCAAAGCAAGGAGGAAGATCTCCTCATCCATGAGGAAGATCAAGCCTTCGAGCTTCTCGAATTTCATAGAATCCTTGACTTGGAAAAACCTTTAAATTCCGTAGGAGGGAATTTTGTAGAAATCAACCTAGGGAGTGAGTCTAATCCAAAGTGTGTCAAGATAGGTGCATGTTTGCATGAGCACAAAAAAGCATCATTCATTGCATTCTTGAAATCCTATGTTGATGTATTTGCATAGATCTATGAAGACATGCTGGGTCTAGACCTAAAAATTATGGAACATCATCTACCCTTAGAACCCAATGCTAAACCCATCAAGCAAAAGCTTAGGAAAATCCATCTCGATATTCACTCCCAAGTGAAAGAGGGTTTAGAAGATCTTTTAAAAGCTGGATTTACAAAACCCATTGCTTATTCAGAATGACTTTCAAATATAGTTGTTCGAAAATCTAATGGAAAAATTCGAATTTGCATTGATTTTAGAAATTTGAACAAATCCACTCCAAAAGATAATTTTCCTCTTCCAAACATTGATTTGATAGTGGATAGCACTGCAAATCATGAAATGTTTTCTTTTATGGATGGCTATTCGGGTTATAATCAAATCAAGTTAGCACCAAAAGATTAGGGAAAAACCGCTTTTACTACACCTTTGGGCACATACTATTACACGGTTATGCCATTTGGTTTGAAAAATGCTGGTGCCACATAACAAAGAGCCATGACTACAATTTTTCATGATCAAATCTATGAGCACTTGGAAGTATATGTGGATGATCTTTTGGTAAAATAAAAAACCTGATGCAAACACATTGAATCTTTGCAAAAAGTTTTCGAAAGACTTAAGATTTATAAAGTGAAGCTAAACCCTCAAAAATATGTTTTTGGAGTGGAATCGGGAAAACTGTTAGGGTTTATGGTAAGCCAAAGGGGCATAGAAGTCGACCCGTTTAAGTGTTGAGCCATCATAGACATGCCTCCACCCTCCAACTTGACCCAAATCCGAAGCCTCCAAAGTCGACTCCAAGCAATCTAAAGATTTATCTCCAACCTAGCAACAAGATGCGAACCTTTTAATAGGCTTTTGATAAAATGGGTTAAATTTGAATGAGATTTCGATTGCCAAAAAGCTTTTAAAAGATTGAAAACGTATTTGGTAAATCCTTCGATTTTAAAATCTCCAAAGCAAGGAAAACCTTTATTGCTTTATATTTCCATTAGTGCGAATGCATTGAGTGCTTTACTTGCTCAATATGAGGATGATAGTCTTAAAGAGTATGCTATTTACTACATTTCGAAAACTCTATTGGCATATGAAAGAAATTATCAAGCAATAGAGAAAACATGCTTGGCCTTGGTATGGGCTTACCAAAAGTTTAGACATTATTTCCTAGATCATGAAATTTGGATAGTGTCTAAGCTTGATCCCATCAAGTACTTATTTGAAAAACCTATCCTAACGTATAGGCTAGGTAAATGGCAACTCCTCTTAGTGGAGTATGATTTAAAGTTTCATCATCAAAACTCCATGAAGGGGCAAGCCCTAGCCGATCATGTAGCTGAATTGCCTCTTGAAGATACATATCCCATACTTGATGAAATGTCCGATGAAGGCATCTTTGCAATTGAATTTCAAAAACATGTTTTAACAAATTGTTTTAATGAAGATTAAGTATGGAGAATGTATTTTGATGGAGCAAAGGATCAATAAGGGCAGGTGTGAGAATCATCCTCATAACCCCTGAAAAGGAAGAAATCTCAATTGCCATTCAACTAGATTTTTCATGCTCAAATAATTTGGCTGAATATGAAGCACTCATACAAGGCCTAAAAATTTTGAAAAATCTAGGGGCATCATGTATTGAAGTCTTTGGAGATTCTATGCTTGTTATTAACCAAGTTTTGAAAATTTGCAAGTCAAAAATGAAAAACTCATACCATACAATGAATTGGCCACTCAATTGGTCGATTCTTTCAAATCATGCAGACTCACCCACATAAGTAGAGAGGACAACACCATAGCAGATGCCCTCTCATCCCTAGGCTCATCTCTAAGAGTCGACCCTACCATGGGAACTCGATGCTTAGAAATTTGGCACTCACCCACTTCATCCACCCACGATTTAGAGATTTGCTAAAATGACCAAAATTCCATTGAAAAACCTTGGTTTCAAGATATTAAAAACTTTTTAGGAAATGGAGGATATCCCAAATTTGCTTCTTCTAGGGATAAAGCTTTTATTTGAAAATTTTCAACCCGATATGTGATTTTGGGAGGGGTTCTCTACAAAAAGAGTTTAACCGGTATCTTGTTGAGATGTGTGGACCTTAATGAGGCTAGGACTATCATGCACGAGTTCCACAATAGAGAATGTGGAGGCCATGTCATTGCAAATATGATGGCCATGAAAATACTTAGGGCTGGTTATTTTTTGTCCACCCTTAAGCAAGATTGTCATGATCATGTTAGGAAATGTCATCAATGTCAAGTGCATGGACATGCCATTCATATCCCATTATCCACCTTGCATTCCATTATGAGCCCATGACCCTTCACCATGTGGGCATTTGACATCATAGGACTAATCTCCCCAATTGCATCAAATGGACATAGGTTCATCTTATGAGCTACCGAATATTTTTCTAAATGGGCTGAAGCTATCTCCTTAGCTAACGTCCAAGGACAACATGTAGTGACATTCATTAAGAAAAATATCTTGGCTCAGTTCCAAGCGACCTAGTGTCGGATAATGGTACACCTTTCAAGAATGAGAAGATGGAAAAGTTATGTAATACATATGACATAACTCAACACTTCTCATCGCCCTACTACCCTCAAGGCCACGGCCAAGCCGAAGCCACGAACAAAACTCTCATAAGCATCATTGAGAAAACCTTAGAGAAGGGTAGGACATGACATGAGAAGCTAGATGAAGCCTTATGGGCCTATAAAATTACCATCCGAACATCTACAAATGCCACTCCATTTGAGTTGGTCTATGGTACAAATGCTATCCTCCCCATTCATACCAAATTACATTCATTTCATACATCACTTGCACTCGACCTCCCCATAGAGACTTTACAACATGCTAGAATGGCTGAGCTTGATATATTAGATGAGAAGAGGCTCCTTGCCATGGATCATGCATATGTATACCGGCAAAGGATAGCCCGACATTATGAAAAGCATATGAAGGCTCGCCACTTCAAAGTGGGAGACCTTGTATTGAAAATCATCCACCATCGTGGCCTACATCCACTTGGAAAGTGGCAGCCCAAGTGGGATGATCCCTATGTCGTAAGTGGAACAACCATGAATAATGCATATTGGTTGATTGATGTTGAGGGTAGAAATTTAGTAGACTTATAAATGCCCAATACTTGAAAAAATATTATGTATAGGGTCTATGTAAAATTCTTTCGAAAAGATTTTAAAATGGGTCTCCTTTGACTTTTTTGAAAAAAGGATCAAGATGGATTGTATGACCCTAAATGAGGGAATCAATGCTTTATGAAAAGTAGTCTTTTCAAAATCATTTAGCAACATTTCAAAAATCTTTGGCTTACAAAATGAAGCCTAGTTCAAAATAGCAAAATATTTTCAAATGGTAGATGCTATTAGGAAATGGGATGTTCTTGGTTGAATCGAGTAGCCAAAAGGATAAGTTTTCCCCCATTTTACTTCTCTCCCAAAAAGGAAAATTGGCAAAAAAAAAATCAAAAAAGGAAAAAGAGAATACAAAAACTCCTCCATAAAGAGGTCTTCCTTTCAAATAGAAAGAGGAAATACAAAAATTCCTCCGAAAGAGATCTTCTCTTTGGATAAAAAAAAAAGAGGGAATACAAAAAAAATCCTTCAAAAGAAAAAGGGAGGTCTTCCCCATTGATAGAAAAGAAAAAGCCAAAGCTCAAAAGGAACAATTTTTCATCTCTTTGCCTTAAACCACGGGACACTTCAGAAGGGACCGTTGTAACTCTTTCCCAAATTCATACAACTTATCCCAATGTTGAAAGGTTTATCCATAAAAATCCTAAAGTAGGATAGAATCTACTTATTTGGATTTCATTTTGTTTGAGGGTTAGACTTTGTTATGTGGGAAATGGATTTTTGAAATGTTTTCCAAAATTTCCTATAAAACCTCTGCTAAGTAGTGGGTATTAAATACCCAAATTAGGGAAAATATGAAAAATCAGAAGTCCTTTTGATAAAAACTAAAAGGAGTTCCCTTTGAAAACGAGTTTTGAAAACCCGAAATGTCAAACAACATGAGATTCTCTTACTTGGGGCAGTCGGCCTTCATAGGCTTCTCCTTAAGCTCATCCATTTCATCAATGAGTCTCTAAACCTCACACTTCATTTGCATCACACACTCCATGCATGCATACACCCAAGGTCGGCCGTGCATGATCATGTTTAGGATTAGCACTCAGTATGGGTCAAGTCCCCTTTGGCTAAAATCCTTTCCTCTATAATCCAAGAAAAGGGTTTGATGAAGTAAAGGTCAATTTATATTCTCAAGATAACTTGGGAAGTAAATAAAAAAGGATATTTTAATTTTTGCCATTATCCAAATGAATTTGGATTAATGCCAAAGAGGGGCATCCCTGTAAACACCCTAAATAAATTTTTGTAAAAACTGTCAATTTCGAAAGCGAGCTTGTGTTAAAACATCTGCTTTAAAATGAGAATTTTAAATCATTAAACTAAATATTTTAAAGATAAAGATGTTCAAGTTAAAGCTGAAGGGATAAGACCCAAAGGATATGAACAAATTCGACGAAGATCAAGGCGATGGTTGGAGCTCGCTTCAAGCCAGAATCGAGTTCGCGAAAGTTAAGCCGTGGAGCAAGGAAACAGATCAACTCGAGTTAAGGCACATCTTCATCTTCATCAAGTGGATAGCCTCACCAACCTAAACCTAGTTGAACTTGACTAAGATCTCAACTTGATTCACCTAAGCTAAACATGACTCATGACCTAGTTCAAATCAAGTAACCTTAACCCGACCAAGCCAGATTTTCTTAGCCATTTCCACCCTACATTCTTCGGCTAAACAACAATTGAAAACCCTATCTAGCCTTGATCAAATGGGATGAGCCAACAAGGGAAGCCACATCATGTTGAATTGCAAAGTCTAGCTGGTTGCACTTGGAGGCACCTAGGCTAAATAGACCACATCTAGGTACACACGGTTTGAACCAAGAACTAGCCCACATGGGGTTGGTCCATTTTTGACCAAGAGGGACCACATATCCACATTAAGAACCAAGCCTTGAGGCTGGATTTGGGTCATGGAGGACCTGTCCCAAGGAAGGGCCTAGAAGAGGCCCCCCTTGGCCTATAAATAGATGCCAAGGAGGAGGGGGGGCAAAGGCATGAGTGATTGGGAGCTTGGAGCATTGAAGTGTTGCACCTTGGGGCATGGGAATTCGTGGGTTCCTCTAGGTAAGAGTGTAGAGAGTTTATCAAGGGCTGCAATTTAGAGTGTGAGAGTGAGAAAAGAAGCGAAGAGAAAGGGGAAGGTGAGGGCCGTGAATTGTCATTGTTGGGGCCGATCCTTGGAGAAATTTGTGTAAGTATTCCTGTCCCTTTGTTCATTTCTATCTCTTCTCCATATTCAATTCAAAAGGGGTTGTATTAATAGAGCTTTGTCTCCCCTCATGATGTAATAAGAAGTAGATGTGCTGAAATTTTCAATTCTTGTCTATGCACTCTAATTGTTTGTGTTCTTGATTCTACCTCTCTATATGTTATACAAATCCTATATCTCCTAATCCCCTCTATGCTTAAGCTAAGATATACATTTCTATTCCTTTTCCTTCGGCAATTTACTTTGGGATGTTGTGTTATTGCAATTTAAATTCGGGTGAGTTTTTATCACGTATGTTCTAAAAACGAAATTCTGGATTTCAGCATTCTCGCATATATTGATTTCTTTATTTTTTATCGTTAAACTGTTGCTCCGATCACTCTTAAATTTGGCACACATTATCTACACACACAAGCCCACTTTTAATAAAATTTTAAAGAATTTTAGGGCCGTGCAACCACATATTAAAAGGTGTGTAAGATCAGTAAAAATTCAGAAACGTTCTGTCAAAACTGTTTTTCTGCAATAAAGATTGGGTAATCATCTCATAACTTTGTCTATAGTTGTCCAAATTCGGTGAAACTTAGTTGGAAAGCTGATATCCATATCTTTCTAACAAGACCAAGTTCACTAAAATGACAGGTCTGAGCACCGAGATACAGAGCTATCTTTGGGTCTTTGTATTTCTGTGACAGAACAGTTGTGAGTGTCTGAGAAAAGACACTTTCCTAATTTAAATTTGTATCACCACAGTCTCAAAATTCAAAACAAAAAGTAGCTTAGAATCTTCGCATTCTAGGCTGTGTCCTTTAAAATTTTTAAGAATTTTAAAGATCCTTAGGTCACCCAAAAAAATTCAGGAACAAGCTTTGAAAACAGAACCAGTTTCTGTTTTTCAGAACTTGTTGATTTTTAAACTTGAAACCAAAGTGCATGAATTTGTTCTTGACAACACCTCATTTTCCACTTGGATTTGAAACTTCACTAGTACATTTGAAATCCTCAAAGCGCTTAGGCTGACCCTTGAGCATCGGTTTCAGAAGGCCTAAAGCAAAAAGATCCCACTTAACCATAATCGCCAAGTCAGATTTAAAACTTTGCTAGTTTTTGGAAACTAGCTGGCACACTCACGCAACGAAGTAGTGTTGAAAAGTTTTCTTCAAGTCTCTACATAGGCTTGGAGTGAAATTTTCATATCTACAACTACTATAACAAATATAACATTCAATATTTGATTGATGAGATATTACTTGATTCAGCCTTCAATATCTTCCTCTACCTATTTTGCCTACATAGTTGATATAGGTCTTGGTTTCTTTCTTTTTTATTTATAAAATTAGTTGTGGCCCCTTTTACCTTTATCATGTCCTAAGCCTCTTTGACATGAACCATTTTTTCTTTTTTTAAATAAAGCTTTGTTTGCAAACTTTATTTGAACTATTCTTTTTTTGACTTCTTAAATCATTCTTTATGAGCTTTGTAAACACCTCGAAATCCCACAAACTTCTCAAATAAACTTGGTTTTGTAAAAGCAGTTCCAAAGGGCTATTTTGAGTCTGGAAACCCAAGAGCCTTCCAAGCAACCCTGTACATATGTTTAAACTATATATGTTTCAAAATATGTATAATATGCTTTTAAAACCTTTTAAAATATATTTTGAAACCCCACGAAGCGGCTTGGCCTGATGCAAACAGGACTAGAAGAGCTAAAGAGAGCCCGGAACCGGAGCACATGTCGAGCCCGGCACAGCAACTCTCGTGTTAGATCCATCCCCAAGATCTCGAACGTCCAAGTCCTTGTTATCAGCAAAAATCATGTGAAATCATCTCCGAAAGGTGAAAACAGAAGCGAACGACCATGTTGGCGAAGACCCAACGCAAGACGGAGTATTGATGCTGTCAGACCTCGCACAAACCGTTCGTTTTGAACATACCCTGAAGGAGTCAGAATTCAGTTTGGATTGGATCTGGACCATATATATCCAGATCCAAATCCAAACGTATGTGTGGATTTGGATCCAAAGACCCAATCCAATATTCACATCCATGGCCCACATCACCTTCTCATAAATGGAGGTGGGGCCCACTTGAAATTCAAGTGGGATTATGGGCATGAGAGAGAATGGGGAGGATAAGCATGAGGGATCTTTGCCCTTTATAAATATTTATACAAAGCAATACGATATTTTTTGTCTTTTATGCACTCATAATTGTTTGTTTCATTATCTCTTATTATATATAGCTATGTTACATAGCTATGATCAATATACATGGATATTATACTAAACTACACACACATACATATATTTTATGTAAACACACAATATATAAGGTAAACACATTTTATGATATTATATAAGTATACACTTACCTAGTGTTATATAATATATATATATATATAAGACCTATGTTATGTAAATATATATAGTTTTATACATATATATAGGCTAGTTTTTCAATTATTATGTTTAAACATATTATATATTTATGTATTATATTCTTATACATGTATATGTATATATATAGTATATATATTATATGTATGCATGACTTTCCATAATAGCTGAAAACATTTTGGATATTTCTATCCTCTGAAAATTTTCTTCATAGACTCTTCCAAATGAAGCAAGTGGATGTTGCAACTTTCTCTTTTCTTTCCTTTCTTTCCTTTTTGATATTTTTCTAGATTAGCAACCTCATATTTGATTTGATTCATTGTAAAGAAGACTTAAACCCTCTTAACGAATATCCTTTGATCCAAGATTCATAGAAACATTTTAGTTATTTTAAATTTTTGAAAATATAAAACCAGATTTATTAGCTAAAACATATTTTCTTTAAAAAAAATAGGTTTTATAAATTGTAAAAGTGAATGTTCCAATTCAAGGTTCTATTTTTGGCATTTGTAAAATATAAGCATCCAAGCACTCAATTTGTTTAATTTGGAGGTAAAACAATTCTAATTTCTTTTAGACATTGGTCTTTTCTACTTGTGTACTTTTGGTCATCTTTTTCCAAGAAATGACACCATTGCAAGATTGCTTTTATTTGTCTGGTTTTTTTCTCTCTACTCCTTTTGTTATAGTTTTCATTCTTTTGGTGTCTATGTCATTCCGCTCCTCCACTTCTTTTACGTTCTTTTATTGGTATCTTATACCATTTGGAGATATAGCTCAAATGTTTAGGACGACTCTTCTATTGGAGGGATTCTGAAGCTCAATTCAGCTTTGGCATATGATAAGAAACTTGGAGAATTCTTTCATATGAATAGAATCTCATAGTTAATAATAAGTGAAGTTATTTGCCTGAATGAATTATTAAAGCATTTATCCTGAAAACTTGTTTCTAATTTTTCTGCTTTTACTAGTTTTAAAATTTAATCTTCATGGAAATATGAAGGCTTAATACATTATAATCTTCCTCTTTAAGACAATCTAAAATCTTAATGATTTGATAATTAAAACATGGTTGCTTATTGGTCTAGGTTAATATAGATGATATAGTATTAATAGCAACTCCAATTATTATTTTCTCAATGCAAAACAACTACCTATTGTTCTCACTGTTGAGGAACCAGTTTTCCACTAGCATCGTTCTATTGGAGCAGCTGAGATACATAAACATGCTACAATAAAGGTTGGTAAACTTTTGATGCTAGACTAAAATTGTTAACACCATAAATTACATTGACATTGAAGATTCCACAAAAACACCAAGGGACTTGAAAATGAAATAATTAATGTCATATGGCAAGTAAAGCAAGATCATGACCACGATGAATCTATGATGAGCTCATTAAAGCAACAAGAAATGGGTGATAGGAGCATTATGACAATAACAACTCTCAGAATGCCAAGTTGCCGGAAGACAAAGATCTTCTTTGGAACCACCTTAACCACTGTGTATAAAAGAAGCTATAGTAGTGAACATCATCAAGCCAATCCCAATTCTAGTTGTAGTTTTCTTAGTATAGAACTTTTATTTTCTTGATAGTCTAGGTTTGCCTTTCCTTGTAGCTCCTTGTTGTAGACATTTCTAATATATTGACTTTCACTGATTTGTAATCTTTTGTAGCTGCAAATACTCTACTTTCTTCATCTTGAGTGGGACCTGCATTTCTGGAGATATTCCTATTTGTATTACCAACTTGGGGCTTTCCAAAGAGTAAACTAGGATATTTGTCTCAATCCACTTGAGTAGGACTTCTTGCCAAATCACTTGTAGAAACCCTATGAGAAAGGAGGTCAATATCCTCCTGTATACCTACCTATACATGATCTACTACCAGGCCGTAAACCCAATCCACTTGAGTAGGACTTCTTGCCAAATCAGAGCGTGTTTCATGTTTTCAAGTTAAACACTCTTTTGGCATGCTCAGTAGGATATAACATTTCTAATGCATACAACCTCAATCTGGTCGAAAGTACTTATGGCATCTGGCCACATCAATCCTTCTAGTTATGATCATGAAATGTTGGTACATGAAAGTCAACCACGGTATTAGTTGGACAAGTAGCCAACGATGGTCATAAATCAACTAGCCCTAATTTAGGGGTAAGAATGATTGAATGAAAGGAAAAGACAAGCAGCCGAGGCAGCTACCACCTATGTTCAACCTCAAAATTTATCGCATTTAAAAAAGTCCGAGTTTCACTCAAGTCGATATGAATGTAATACACCGATCTTCATTACAAGCACATGATTATTGCTCGAAGGCCACCCGATGCAACAGGAAGCATCAACCACTTGCCCATGCCTGCTACTTCACTTGCCCATATCATGACAGGCATCGTGCGCATGAGGAACTCCTCCGACCTTGTAGACTTGTGTCCCATTGTCGATGAACTCAAGTCAAATATAGGAGCAAGTTACACAGTGGGAACTTTCTTATTTCGTAATGATATTAGGCATCATGCGCAAATCTTGACTAGTACGTGGGGGGACACCTACCAAGCTCCTGCCGCTCAGCCAAGCGCTGCCTACACCATCAGTAGCTGATGCCCCACTAATCTTGCTCATGGGTAGCTAGTCTCATGTGCCACAACATCTTCATTGACTTTTGTCCCACTGCCTACACTATCGGAGGCCAATCCTTCAATTCCACCATATCAGTATGATCCTCTGACATATTATAGCCAACCAATCCCATTGGTTCAGTCAGTTCAGCCTCAAGCAACAAATCATCAAACAAGCCACCTCCAGATCTTGAGGATGTGCCTCTTAATGAAGAAGAGGTGATTGAGTTGGTGTGCAACACTTTCTAGATCAAACTTCAGGCACCATATGCCAAAGTAGACCAAAAGTTAAATTTGGCATAAGGCTTTCTCGTATCTGATTTTCTCATGGCAATATGGAAAATATCTTAGTGGACGTCTTTCTAGATTTGTCATGGAGTGTGGAAAGCTTTAGGAGAGTGAATACCACAAGGTTCGGCTCTTATTCCCACACCTCCTTGACAAGGCCTCAGCCAACTCTCAAAGACCTCATGAACCCGTGATAGAAAGTTGATGAGTCGGTGGAGGCCTTCTTCGAGAGGTTTCAGCCTAGAACTTTCATGCAGCTAGCATATGGAGCCATCGAGGTGGAGAACATCTTGAGCGTGCCCAACACTATTAATTCGAGGTGAGATGAGGCATTCAGAAGGCCCTAGCTGGAGTCTATGATATCCTACATAAAATGAATCATGCAAAAGATTAGCATCGAAGACACCAAACCTTCCGACGAGATGGCCACCAAGCCAACATAGGGTTTTGCATACACTTTTGTTACTCTTAGATCTCAAGGAAGGAGAAGTTTCCAGACAATAAAAATCATTTCCTCTTTGATACATCGAAGGCCAACCAAACCTTTGATTTACTTCTTAGGGGCTAGTAGATAAAGTTTCGGAAAGGACATTTCATTTCCTCTCCAGAGGAGATACAGAAATTACTGTGGAACAAAGAGACATAACACAAACCAATGCATTAAGTCCGTAACATGATGCTAGGCCATCAAAGATGAACAATTAAAGCTGGTTGATAAAGAGTTAAGTACATTTGTGAACCCTTTCTCACTGATCCACATGGTGCTCGTGGATGATTGTCTTAGTCTGCCGCTTTCTATGGTCTTATGCACTCTTTCCAAGTAGTATCTAATGGTCGATTATCTTGCACGACCATCCTCATGATCCAACGCCAGAGAGTGTAGAAACTAAAAGGGCAATCAAGACCCACCTCAATTGGATCGGTCAAGGGATAGCTAACTCAATCTTTGCCACCATTTGATAAAAGAGAAGTCCCAACTTGCTCTGTCGTGCAGTGGCAATGAAAAGAATTTTGTGCAAGGGCTCAACGGAGATTCACTAGGGAACTTGAGTAGCTCATTGGTACATCAGTGACTCCAATAGAGTTGTCATCTTTACCTCTGAACACCTACGACTCATAAGTATATTATAACCAATGCCAAACGAGCTTGCACAATGCAAGGAATAGGTTGGGTCATGCTCAAGGAAAGAGTGACAGGTCCCGTAACCATCCCAAGAGGCACGCACCTCACTACAAGTGCTCATAATTAATTCCAAGTAACTACAAGCCAACCACCTTAGATTCCCTTATATAAACCATGTTGGTGAAGCTGTGAAACCAATGTCCCTATCAGAATCCTAGGGGGGCATCAAAGGATAAAGAGGTCATTGTTGATCCTGAAGATTATCTCTGCTTCCTTCCAAAACAAGGGGAAGAGTGGGCTCGATTTTATATCAATCTTTTGAGGCAATACAAATTCGAGGTAGAACCTAAGAAGGGATATTCTGTATGCAAGAAGACATGGTCAACATTCTACCTCCAAGCTTTGCCCCAACATAGTACTCATGTTTCCAATCCAAGAAAGACATTGTGATAAATGATCTAGACTAGGCTAAATTGATCTATGAAGTGGGCTCACCAACATATTCTGACAAGTCTACTGACACTGACACTCATAATTTGAGGCCATTATACATCAATACCTAGGCAAATGGTCAGCCCATTAGGAGAGTGTTCGTAGATGGAGGAGTTGTATTGAACATCATGCCTTTGGATATCCTCCCCAAAATCGGGAAGTCACTGATTTGATTTCGAGTAATCTTGAGATGGACTTTCAAGGGGAACCCTCTATTATACTAGTTAGATGTGAGTAAGGTTGAGCTAGTTGAGGTTGATGCAAAATCGGGAAGGAAGTCACCGATTTGATTTCGACTAATCTTAAATTGTTGGACTTTCAAGGCAAACCCTCTATTACACTTGTTAGATGTGAGTAAGGTTGACGAAGACCCTTTATTTGTTGAGGTGAGGATACTGAACGTGATGTTTGACTCACCCTTAGTAAGACCCATCATTGTACCTAAGGGATTTAAGGAGAATGGCATCAAATTGTACCAACTTACAATATAGGGAGTGAAATCCAGCGAGGCTGAACTGTGGCATGTTCCTGATGCCACCTATGTGTGAACCCTCCCAAGTAATCACTTATTGTATTAATCACTTGTTGCATTGTTCATGATCAGAGTACCCTATAAGCAACTAGCTAGAAGATTCAAGCCCAATATTCTATTGGCTATTAAACATGAATTTTAGCATCAACTACACATAAGGTTTATTCAGACCACCATATATGTAGACTGGTTGTTCAACATTGTTCTTGTTACCAAGAAAAATGGAAAAGATTAGAATCTATAGATTACCTGAATCTGAATCAAGCCAGCCCTACTCATAGAATCCTTTTCTTTATGGATGGTGCTTCTAAGTACAACAAGATTAAAGTTAGCAAAGACAGTGCCAATAAAATAATGTTTCAATGCCTAGAGGCACTTGGACTCTACGGATGTGTGGCCACATCATTCAACCTAAAAAATGTAGATGTCATATATCAAAGAGACGCAAACTATATCTTCTATCACTTAATTGGTAAAAGAATGGAACTTTGTTATGGTAATGTGGTTGTAAAGTCAGTTAACTTTGATCAACATTTAGTCAATCTCGAGCAGACTTTTCAAAGAATGCTTTTACATAACTTGAAAATGAACCTCCAAACACCCATGGAATACATGTTCTACTTCTGTTGTATTTTCATATTGTTTGTTCATGACAAGCAGCTTTTTGGAATCAGTTTTCTTAGTATTTATACATCAACAAATATTTGCTTGAGGAACCTTCGCTCATTTGCTTTAAATTTGTTTCCATGCTCCTTGTCGACTGCAATCAGCTTCCTAGAATCGTATCTTCAGATTTATTTCAATTGTTTGTTTGCAGCAATGGATTCTTCAAGTTACAGCCAAGGAGGCTTGAGGAACATTGGCTCACCTTATTCATAAAATCTCTCTTTCATAGTTACAGGACCAATAAAGATGCTCGTATTGCTAATTGCGGATCAAAGCCGAAGATCGTTGGAAGTGCCGACCTAATCACGTTTCCTGACACACCTGCATCAACCTTCAACATCTTAATGCGAGCCTTGTCGAGGACAGGACAAAAGACGATTGCTAATATTGTTATTGGTGTTCAGCCTTTCTCGAGTTAATGGTTGAGACTCATAAAAACCATTCCTTATTTTCTTCTCTTAACGTTTTCTAGCATTTAAAAGTTTCCAACAAGATAAAGATAGTACTTTAATGGAAATAATTCTTTTTTTTTCCTGCAGCATGCTAAGGAAGACATCTCGACGGAGATCTCTTTCTTTTCAGTTTCCCTCTTCTTTTCTTTCTGTGTATGTGAAATATTTGGACCATAGTGGAGACTGGAGCGAAACAAAGAAACAAATGGCACAAAGGAAGCGGCATATCATAATAACAAAGAGGGGAAAAAAGAGACGTAAGGAGAAATATGAAAAAAGGAAAGTAGAGAGAAAGGAAAGAGAATTATGTTAAAAAAATAATGAGAAAACCAAAGAATAAAGAAAAAAAAAGACGAGAGAAAGGGAGGAGTAATGTATTATAGAATAGGTAGACCATCATTCAATCAGGATAAATTGAATGGCTACCAAATTTTGAATATCATAATTGTGACCTAATAGATATCACTAATTTGATAACACATGCATTTTCGGTTGAAACTTTGGGCCAAATATACAGTCATTTTTTCCTCCTAGCACTGCACATAGTGCTTAACTTGGAATTCGTATGGCTTTAGAGCAATTGCATGAGCATGAAGACCTTGCAATGGCCATATGGTTTTATGATTCATGCTTTTCATTTAATACAATAAATAGTTTTCATTTTCAAGGAATGACAAAGGTAATTGCTAACATTGGTTCATGGTATAAGATATCTTCTTATCAAAAATTAAGAGGAAAATTATTAGATAAGATTGTGCTTAAAGACATGATATATTATTATGGTAGACGGATAGACAAATAGATAAGGAAGAACTTTATTAAACTTTCTTATCTATCATCTTAAATGACTTATGTTTTTTTAGATCCCTAGACATATCAGAGGAGAGACATACTACAGAGGTCTTAAGACAAGAGTTTTATAGGTGATATCCGAGGTTAAGCTAGAGAACATAGTTCGATTAATTATAGATAATACACCTAACTATAAAGCAACTGGAAAGGAGTTAGCATATACTTATGAGACTTTCTATTACACACCATGTGCAACCCATTATTTAGATCTCATCCTTTAGGATATTGGTGAGATGGATGACATAAAAGCAACAATTGAGTGTTGTCAAGATATCATCAAATTTATCTATAATCATGCTTTTGTATTATATATGATGAGGAGATATACAGATGGTACAAAGCTCCTTCGTACAATTGTAACTCAGTTTGCAACTAATTTCTTATGAAACAAAAGCAAGCCTTCAAGAGAATGTTCTCCTGAGATGAGTGACAAGAATTTATAGAGCCGCCTCAAAATAGAAGAAACAAAAAGCTAAATGAGATTTTAGAGATATTCTTTAGGAGTATATTTTGGAACTCCTGTGTTAGGCTATTGAGGATTATGTCTTTTAATGAAAGTTTTGATATTAGCTGATAACTATGAAAAATCATTTATGAGCTATCTTTATAAAGCTATAGATAGGGCAAAAGAAACTATTAAAAACAATTTTAATAGAAGAAACAATTACATCAACCTATTCATGTAGCATCTTATTATCTAAATCCAACATTCAGATATTCTACAAGCTTTAAAAGAAACAGTGAGGTAAACCAATGTATCATTGATTGTATAGATAGATTGGTCCTTGATGATAGTAGAGCAGATGTTATACATTGAGGGATGGAGATTTACGGTAATGTTCTTCACTTGATGGGTTTTCTTGTAGTTATTCGCAATCGCACTAATATGTACCAAGGTAAATTATTTATCTTAATATTTAAGTTTCTTAAATCTTATATTTATTGTGGATTAAGTACGATGTTTGTCTTTTTCTATCAGATGTTTGGTGAAATAAGTTTGGAAGTGATTGATCAAACTTTAGTGCAACAAGTTGTGAAAGGAATTAGAGTGTAATTGAACACATCGATACAAAAAAGCGCAATAGGTTGGAACATAAATGGCTGAATAACTTAGTTTTCATCCGTTGCAACTTACAGCTCCGACAGAAGTAATCTTATAGTAGTTACTACTTAAATATTTAATTTAATATTTTATTTTACTTAAATTATTAATGTTATTTACTAATTACTTATCTTTCTTTATTATAGGCAATTAAAAAGGTTAAATAGAAAAGAAAACCAATTTGATCTAATAAGTTTGGATAATTTTGATATATTAGAGAAGTGGATTATAAAAAATAATGAGAAAAATACACTTATAATCGAAGAAGACATTGCATGAATTAATTTGGAATGAGCATAACATGATATCATCAAGGGAGTGATGATTTTGATTTTGAAATAGAAGGTAACGAAGATCATTAGCAAAGAGAAGATGAAGACTATTTACTTGATGATCCTGATTAGAATATGTAAATTTTTTTTTTCAATTATGAAAGTTGTATTTTTTTCTAAGGATATCATGTAGTGCTTTAAAATATGTAATTCTTTTTTCAATTATTGAAAGGTGAATGATGAATTTTTGTATTATATGAATTCTTTACAATTATCTTATTTTTTTCTATTTTTTCTATTTTTAGATTTTTAGTAATTTTTTAATATTAAATTATGATACGGAGCGATACGATACATATTGTATCATATACCAAAATGATACCGATATGATACACATCGAACAACATTGGTGCTCCTCCCTCTTTATCTTTTAAGACGACCATATTGTTGATTTTTCTCATCAAAAGAGGACAATAAGTCTTGATGTACTTGCTCTCCTTGTAATAGTGACAAATAGTACTCTTGTTGGGTCATGAAGTCATGGGCTTCATGATCGTCTTATCTTGTCCTTCAAAATTCTTTATATGCAGTGGCTTGTATGTCTTTAGATTTGCCCCCGATCTAGAGGTGGTAAGAACGGCCTCCATGAAAGCATCGAGGTTTTTCAATCCAGTTTCTTCCAGAACTAGATCGGCAAGGAACCCATCACTCTTGGTCTCGACTTTTTCTAAATAAAAGTGGACCTTATATTTTCAAATTCTTCTCTTAGACCTCGCATAAATAATAAGAAAAATTTATCTATTTTTTAAAGTTTTTCAAATTTGTCAAACTTCGTAGTTAACTCCATAATTCTGAAAAGTCATTGTGATAATCTCTAGTACTTAAGTTGTTTTACTTAAACATTATCATTTTTTTCATCAAATCAATTTGAAAAACAAAGTCATCTTGAAAAGAAATTTTGTTTAAATACTCTCATATGAATCAATTTAGAACACCAATCCACCAAATTATTGGTGCTCCAATACTCAAAGTAAGTCAAATAATCAAACACTCAAAAAGTCAAAACAAATATCCAAAGTGTTGTAAATCAACATATTTATTAAGAAATGATTGAGCCCTATTTATAGAGTACAATAAGAGGAGAATACAACAAAGAGAGGTCAAGAGGGAGAGAGAGTTAGCCAATGGCTAGTTTGGGGTCCTAGCTCGAGCCCTAGTGGCCCGTACCTATTATATATTTTAATAGTGATGATATTGAACAAGGAAGAGAAGATGCAGATTATTTAGTTGATCATGATTATAATATGTAATTCATTTTTTCAATTATAAAAATTATAATTTTATTAAGGATATACTACTTAAATGCTTTATACATTGAAAATTGAATGGTGATTGATAAATATTTACTCAACTTATGAATTATATGAATTATTTTCAATTATCGTGATTTTTCTAAATTTTTTAATTTTTTAATATTAAAAAATAATAGTATGATACAATACGTATCATAGACTAAAACGATCCACGATATGATACGCTATCAACAACACTAGTTGGGACCCCATTCTATTCTCGAGATACCTTCTTATAAAGTTTTGTTATAGAGTCTATAATTGTCTCTTAGGTGGACAACATGGCAAATAGACAACGACAAGAATCAACTTATTGACTCCCCAAAGCGTACTATAAGAATCGCAACTGTAATAGTACAGGCTCCCATAGCAATTACATAATTTGGTTCGCATTTGTTTATATAATTCTACTAAAGAAGGATCCATTTCATTGTTACTGTACCAACTGTTAGAATGTGGTCGGCTTGCCTAGGACTTGATCTTGGCACCAATCCATAATGACCAAAGTCGAATCAAGAGCCTATTAATGAAGCAAACTCAATGAAGCAACAACTGGTATCATCGAGAAGCAGACATAAACTAGAAAGTCTTGACCAATTCGATGGATCATTCACTGTCATTGAAATAACTGAATTGGGGTTGATCGATCAAAGAGCAGAAACTCGATAGAATTCATAACTGTCTCAATTTGATGGATCATTTAATGTCGTTGAAATAACTGAATTGGGGTTGTTTGATCAAAGAGCAGAAACTCAATAGAATTCATAACTGTCTGAATGGAACTCTTTCCTTTTTTTTATTGTCTGAATATTCAAGAGCAAGACCATTTCAATTCTCCTTTTCCCCATGTATCACTGAACCACAACTAGGATAAGCACAAAAATCAAAGCTTCTATAAATATGGATACGCCCAATAAGTCGAAACTCACAACCCATGTTTAAAGAAAGACCGTTTCAAGACCTTTACATAAGTCTCCTACAGCAGACACTTGTTTGATATCTGACAAGAGATACTTGCAATGATCCAAAGATTATATTGATGTGACATTATTGCATAAACAGTTTACAGTCAGATAAAGATACCGTGGTACTACCAGTGTTATGAGGCCATCGACAAAATCAACAATTCGGAAGACTACCGAGAGAACCCCTATTCCAATTTCTATATGGAAACCAAAGTGAGATTCTGAAGTATATACTAACATATCTGCACATAAAAAACAGGAAAATAAAGGTAGTCGTTTAAAATTCAAAAAGGAAATAAGCAAAGAACCAAAGCTCTAAACAGGAAGAGGAACACAATGCAGTTTGTGGCAAAACCACATAGCATGATAGCAATCAAAACTTCAAAACAGAAAATGAAAAACGTTTCAGCAGAAAGTATGTTTAATGTTGTATTTAACTATTTATGTACTGAACCAAATTGCTGAAAATGATTTGTATATGATGAATCGCAAATGGCAACTGCATATAGAAAATAATGTCCAAATGCTGCAGACAAACATAATGAAGATCAAGGCTTTCTTAATCTGTTCACTCTTTATCAAACGCAGCTGAAATATTTCATAAAACACCAATGAAAGAAGGCAAACACAAAACCTATTTTATCCACAGAATGTCAGTACAAGTCTCAAGCAAAGCAATCAAGGAGCAGCGGAATAAGAGATTGACACAAAATTTACGTGGTTCATCTCAGCCCAGCAAATAGGCTAAATTACATAGAGCAGACTACCAAGAGATGGCTCTCAGACAGCACCATGAAACAATGTTGTAAAAACCGTATTGGCGCACTGGGCACCGATACACCTGTATCGTACCATATTGTTATGGTACAATACAATACAAATGTTACTTTTTGGTGTTAAAAAAATACAAAAAATATAAAAATTAAAATTAATGAACAAAACATATATAACACAATGAACAAGCATCCATCGTACCATAACAAAATATCTCACAATGAGCAAGCATCCATACACTGAATAGTACTTTTGGGCTTTAATTAATAAACAATAAAGTTACAAAGTTATAACTTACAATCATCAAGAGATTCAATACAAGAACATTACAAAGTTATAATTATCTATAATGTGGATCATAATCAACAAAAACATTACAATCAACATAGTCATGATCACCACCATCATCATCATTATCTCCTCCATCTTCCTCCTCCATAATTGGGTCCACCCATCCAACACCTTCATTTTCATCATCATCTCTAACTCCAAGTTTTGTTTCACCTTAGTGTGTCCTCCAATTTTCATCCTCTAAATTGATGGGGGCTCCTCCTCTTTGACCCAATCATCAAGAATATCAATATTTTCGTAGCTCAATCGGTCATATGGCACCTTCCTTACCCTTCTTACGTTATTTTTCATTTGTCTATAAAGAAAGAATATTCAAATTATAAAAATTATCAAATATAATATAGTCACATCGATCCTTCATTATTAATAAGATTAAGAAAGAACTAGATAGCAAAAAACAATACATATTTTAAAATTGTTACCTTTACCTTAACTTCATGTTGTAGGCAACGTATACAAAATCACGCAATCGAACATGCTCCAGCCTGTTTCGTTTTTCGTGTGAATGCGTTAAAAAAAGCTCTAATTTCTCTCACACCCACTCGAATTGCATATTTGGCTCAATATACGTTGAGCAAACCTTGCAAAGTTTGGTGCATCTACACCAAAATGAGCCTATCATTCATCTGAAATAAAATACGATAATGATTAATAAGAAACACTTAAAGTCAATCAATTGATAACTAAAATGAATATCAATAAAACACAATACCTGGTCGCATTTGAGAGTGGAGTTAGATTGCATTTGGCCTTTCAAAATCTCTAACACTCTATATGTACTTGCTGAAGTCTAAATGGATATTGCAACGAGTAGATAATCTTAAAGAAGGTCAATTACATTCAATATACCCTTTTTTCACTTCTTCGTCCTCCATAAAGTTGAGAGAAAATTGAATAGAAGGGTTAAGAAAATATGCAGTAGCACGCAAATCATGATGCATTTGGTGGTTCCAATGTGCATCAATTATCTTCCAAACCTTCTTTACAAGTGACCGCTTGTGATCAATGTTTACTTGTATTTCCAATTTGGCTTTATCCATAACATCATATATATATATATAAGGCACAGTAGGCCTATCTTCACTTTTCACTATCTTTATTACCTTAACTAAAGATACAGTAATCCTAAAAGTTTGTTGTAATTTTGTAAAAAATCAACAGTAAAAACAATATCTACCACAATAATCTCCTCCCTCTTTATAGACCAACTAATAGAGCTCCATTCATCAGATGCAAACAATTTTTTCAATACATTTTTATGTATGACAAGAATTTGCACAGTAATGGCATTCGTAGCAAATCTTGTCAATGAAGGACTAATCAATCCCTTCCAACTGTATGGATTCGCTTCAAATGCAATACAAAAGAATGATTATAAATAAACTTTGTAATATTTCTGCATGCATCTATAGTCCCTCTTATCATCCATTGCACTCAAATCTTCAAGCATTAAGTCTATGCAACACATGGAGTCCATACTAAGGATGAATGATTTGCCTCAAGCATCTTACCAGTTGTTCTAAAATTTGCAGCATTATCAGTAACGAATTAAACAGCATTTGAAACACCTACTTTCTCAATAACTTCCTCAAAAATAAGGAGTAAACTATCTGCAGTTTTATCAATATGGGACGTCATATGATTTCAAAAATAGTGTCCCTATTGGGACAATAGAGTAAAAAGTTTACCAAAGACCTACGCTAACCATGTATTCAACCATCAACCATAATAGAACATCCCGTATCCTTCCATAACTCCCTAAATTCAAAACTCCATGTATTAACAATAGCATCTGCCATACTTTGAAAAGAAAATGAGTTTGCAACATAAAAACAGAGGCAATTTTCATAAAAAAATTCAGCACACTTCAAAAGCAAACGTCAAAAGCACACTTCAAAGACCTACGCTAACCATCTACTTTCTCAATTACCTCACTTAAAGTCATAACTGATCTAATGTCTAGATAAGCTCTAGGATTCATACATGGGAGAAAAAATGAAGAAATCCCACTACTTCTCGCTCTGGCTCCTTCTCTAGTACCCCTTATAGGCATCGAATGAGTAGGAGCTCTTGCAGTGGAACAAGAGCAAACTTGATTACTACTACCACTAGAAACTACACTTTTCCCCTTTTCTCATCCTCTCCTCCCCTCTTCAGCCATCTCTTCTTTCATCTCAATTGTACCATAGAATTCATCACCATACATCCCTTCAAAAGTATCTTCAAATAGTTGAGACATATTCCAACCACCTATTTCTGCCCTCTCTCTCACCCTTAATCTCTTCTTCTCTTTAGAAGCCTCCAATAACTGCTTAATCTCGTACTTCATTACTTTGGGAACACGAGGACATACACTAGCATCCTTCTTGGTTCCCGCAATATAGTATTTCATATGAGAAATACCACTATGCTTTAATACATTACAAAACATGCACTTGTTTATAAGTCTATTGCCTTCATACACCGGAGTGCAATATTTTCATGCCGAATCGACTCGATCGAAAGCCATTAAGACAAGAGTGGATAACCAATAAGAAGAAAAAGGCTTTTTAGAGGTTAAGAATCACGAAATCTATGAAACCCCCAAATTTTTTAAGTGAAAAATAGGGTAGAATGCAAAAGGAAAGAAGTATGTCACGGATTTCACAAAAAACCTAGAGATGGGGAGTTGTATTGGGTGAAACACTGAGAATTTTATGAATAAATCACGAAATCAACAAGAACAAAGATAAGAAGAGGATTTGGGAGCAAGAGAATGACGTGAAAAAGAGTTTGGGAAGAAGCAAAAATGATTTTTGCAACTTCATATTTTCAAAATTTATACCTAAAAAATCATGTTGACTCATACTATAAAGGTATATCGTATGATATGACACGATACAGCACTGTATTGTACGATACGGTATGATAAATCACTTATTGTGATACATGTACCTGTATCATACCATATACTCTTACGATATTATACAATTTTTATAACATTGCCATGAAAAACCCTCTCTATCGAACCCCCAAGTAGACAACCTAACAAAGAAATGCCCTATAGCCCTCTTTCTCACTTATCGTAAAGAAAAACAGCCCCTCTTTTTTTCAACTTTATCTCTAAATGAGCACCATGAAAAACTCGCTCTACACAACCCCTAACTAGACAACCTAACAAAGAAATGCCCTAGAGCCCTCTTTCTCACTTACCATAAAGAACAACAGTCCCTCTCTTTTTTTCAACTTTATCTCTAAATGAAATCCCTTATTCAAAACAGGAACTGAAAGGGATGGGGCTTGAAATGGTCCGATCCAAAAAATTCAAGTCATCACCTAATGAGAACTAACGTCCCTATCTTATCCTTCATTAAAGACTACAGGAACTTTCTTCTTCTATCTGAAACTTATGCATAGTACATTTGCTTTGATTGGCAGCTCAACTTGGATTTGAGTGAAAACATCAAAAATGCTAGATTGCTAAATTCTCTACATGTAGTAACATTATCTCCTCTTAGATAGTCCTAGTTTCTACTTCAGAAAAATAAACTGCTTTGTGGTAGTGATAAAATACATCAACATTAAAACTAGGACTTGTGAATCTCAAACCATTGTGCAAACAAGCGTTTTCATTGTTCCACAATACAAATACCGATGTTATTAATCCAAATACCCAATCATCTGAAACTGAAAAGTCAGTTGCAGATTTCAAATGGAATGGGGATTGTCTTCAAGATCTAATAAAAACAGTAAAAATAAAAACTTGGTCTGGTATACATCTTAGGCATTATTCTTATGTTGGTTTAAACCTTAAGATTAAGAAAGGAGAAAATTACTCATTAATGAAGGTTTCTTTGGATAAACTCCAATCTTCAGAGATTGAGGATTCTTCATCTATAGAATTCAGAGGAAAAGGTAATTCCCTTTCCTTTATATAGGCGACACTAAGATAATCGGGAAACTATCAGGAAAGAGAGAGAAGCATGAGACTTTACCTGGTTGGTTTAGCAGTCATCCAGGCCTCCAAATTCCATCGGGTGGAAGAATAAAAACGCCGAAACACACACAAACGAAAAAATGGGGATCGACATGCCCTAGATTTTTAGAGAGAATTTAGGACAAGTTGGTGCATTCAAAATCTGATATGAACTGAAACCCAAAAGATTTGAGCAAATGGACCTTGACTAAATCATCTTATAGAACGGGTCTAAACTGGAACCAGAAAACAAAAGTAGCGGTTTGGTATTTAATAGTTTATAGGTATCTCCCTGCTTTTATTTTGAATTCTAAAATTATTTGCTTACTATTTTTCAAATTTTACAACTTAAAAGAACTTCATTTCTGAAAAATTTTGAATACGCAGCAGATCTAGAAAATTTAAAGCGTGTGTGTTTGGGGTGGGGGTGAGGGACAAAATGAGTATATACATTAGATTGAAATATAAGGGATAACTAAAAGAGCATATATATATATGCATACATACTTAATGGATGGATAAGACCAGTGGTCACAATTACATGAAAACTGTCATAATCTATCGCTGTAATAGTGGAAACACATGATCAATGATAGGAAGATGGAATTGGGGGTTGCCACCAATCTTAGAAATTATGCCGCACTCTCTCTCTCTTTTTCTTATTTATTATCATTGAAATCGATAATGATTGTTGATAGGGTTTTCCCTTAAATACTAGCGTTACACTAATGAAAAAATTACTTAAGTACCGTTAATGAGCTTAATTTAAAGGTACTTTAAAAACAAAACTAAAGACAGAACACTACACTAATGTACAATAATGAAATAAAAAGAAAAATGCACCAATATATCTGCCTTGCTTCACGCATCACACCATGACTTCACTTCAAGATTCCATATTCTTAACTCTCCCTCAAGTTGGGTAAAATTTTTGTTAAGAACTTTAGTTAATATGTTTGTACATTGACTATTTGTCTTCACATGATTCTTTTGTGTACACACTGTCCTGTATAAGGTGACAATGAGTTTCTATATGCTTTGTTCTCTCATGATACAATATATTGAATGCAATTTGAATAGATGTCTTGCTGTCACAATATAATAGAATCGGATCTTCTATGGACAATCCAATTTTCATTAATAGGGAATGAAGTCACTTTCCTTCACATATCTTAGATGCAATTTCTCTATACTCTACTTCAGCTATTGATTTAGCTGCAACTAATTGCTTCTTACTTTTTTAAGACACGATATTGCCTCCTACTAATGTTACATATCCAGAAGTTGACTTTCTATCATCCATAGAGCTAGCCCAATTTGTGTTTGTATATACATCAATTTTATTTTTTCCATTAGCTCCATACAACACTCCATGTCGAGATGTAGCCTTAAAATACCTTTGAATATGAAAAATTGCATCCATATGATGTTTAAAAGGAGATTGTATAAATCAATTATCAATGGCCATTGCATAAGCTATGTTTGGTCGAGTAATAACTAGATAAATCAACTTTCCAATGATTTGTTGATGTCTAATCACATCTATCTTATCACTTTCATCATCCACCTGCAACTTGTGATTTATATCCATTAGAGTATGCAACAGTTTACCCTCTTGCATCTTTGTATCACGTAATAACTCTATGGTATACTTTCTTTGATTTAAGAAGATATTGGTTCCTCAATATACTACTTTAATACAAAGGAAGTAGTGCAGTTTCTTAAGGTCTTTGATATCAAGCAACCTATGTAATTCCTGCTTTAGTGTTTGAATTTATTTTAAATCATCACATGTCACTATTATATCATCAACATATACTAGTAGCAATATTATTTTCTCATTTTTTTTAATAAACAATGTATGATCGCAAACACTTTTCTTATATCCCCAATTGATAATACTTTTTCTAAATTTTTTAAATCAAGCTCTAGGAGATTGTTTTAATCCATAAATTACCTTTTTTAGTCTATATATCTTGTTTCCTTGCCTTGAAGAGACTCATGGTAATTCCATGTAAACTTCCTCTTTGAGCTTCCCCTGTAATAATGTACTCTTCACATCGAGTTATTATGTAATCCACTTATTTTGATCAGCAAGACTGATTATAACTTGGATAAAAATAAGTTTTGCCACTAGTGCAAATGTTTTTTCATAGTCAATCCCATAAGATTGACTGTAATCTCATGCTACAAGTTTGACCTTATATCTCTTCAAAGTTCCATTGGCCTTAAATTTAATGGTATATACACATTTGCAACCCACTGCTTTCTCTCATGATAGTAGATCAGTAATGTCTCATGTTTGATTTTTTTCAGGTGTTTGTATTTCTTATTTCATAGCTTCAATCGAATGCTCATGCCATGGTGCTTTAGCAAAATCTTTAGGTACTTTGTTAGAATGAGCATTTAATACAAAATGGTGATAGCTTGAGGACGATTGATCATAAGATAGAAATTGCAAAATCGGATAATTAGCAAAACCTTCTGACCTTTTCTAAGAGCAATTAAAATGTTCAAATCTTCATTGCGTTGTTCTTCAAAGGAATCATCATCACTTAGATCTAAGAAAAAGTCTCTCCTTGGTTGATAGTGTCATGAGGATTAGGCATAACAAATTTTTTCTCTCTCTTAGTATATACTTTTAGCTCCTTCTCTTTTTATATGTTATTTTTCTCTTTGATAACTGGTTCTTCAAAAAATTCATAATTGATTGTGTTCATTGGTAGTACTTATTCTTCCATGCTAGAAATTGTCGACTCCTTTTGAATTTGGAAATAAGGAGTAGTTTCAAAGAAAGTGACTTCCATAATCACATACTTCTTATGTGTTTGGGGTCATAACAAACAAAATCTTTCTTTCTAATAGAGTATCCAATGAACACACAACGAACAACCCTTGGGTCTAACTTGTCCCGAAATAGGTCATTTACATGAACAAAGCAAAGGCATCCAAAAATCCATAGAGTAATGTAGAAAAGGATCAACATCTGGTTTAACTATATGAAAATGTGACTTTCCTTGAAGAATAATTGATGACAATCTATTTATAAGAAGCAGGACTGTAATAACTACCTCAGTTCAAAAAAAATTAGGTACATTATGTTTAAAGAACCAAGTTTTGACCACTTCTAAAATGTGTCTATTTTTTCGTTCAATAATACCATTTTACTGAGGAGTATAAACATAAGAAGTTTGATGTAAAATTTCATGGAATTGAAGATACATTTGCAACTGACTGTTTACAAACTCACCACCATTATCTGATCTTAGAATTTTGATAACATATCCAAACTAGGTCACGATGAGCTTATGAACAATTGAAAAGATAGAAGAGACCTCAAATTTTGATTTTATAAGGTAAACAAAGATAAGTCTAGAAAAATAATCAATAAAAGTAACAAAGTATTTGAACTTTCCAAGAGAAGGTATCAAATATGAACCCCATACATCTGAATGTATCAATTCAAATGAAAAGATGACTTAGATTCACTATTAGGAAATGATACTCTATGGTGTTTATCCCTTTGACAAACATCACACTGAAGGACTAAATCACAAAAACAATCAATCGAAACTATCTTTTTTATTTTCGAAACTAGCAAATGACCTAATCAACTATGTCATATCCTTAATTTTTCTTTTGCAGTAGTAGTTGCTAATGCTCTTTCCTTCAAAAAAAGTGATAGCCCATTCACCACATCCAAAGGTTCTTCCCTTCCTCAAATCCTGAAAAACACAACTAGAGAGAAAAAATGACTAAACAATTCAAGTCTCTAATTAAGGAACTATCTGATAATAGATTGACTAAAAATTTAGGAATATAAATCATTGAATCAAGTCTGAAATTTTTTATTGAATCACTCCCTTTCCTTCCATTCGAATTAAGGATCCATTAACAACTTTGACGTATTCTGGTATGGAAGTATTTTCATACCTCATAAACTTTGATTTATCTCCTATCATGTGATCTATAGCACCATAATCTATAACCCAAAATTTAAGACATGAAGTATTAAGAAATGAGTTACAACTGATGCTATAGGATGTAGAAACATTTATTTCATTCTTAGGAGAGGAAGTAGAAGGTTGTTCATGTAGTCTTAATTAAATATCAACTAATTTCTTCTTCAATTCAACCATATCTTTCATAGAATTCGATTCATTCTTCTTCTCAAAGGTGGTTGCCACATGACCTCCATACTCTTTATAATCAGTTGGTCGACCAGCAATTTCCCAGTATTGGTCGCGTGTATGTCTCCTCTTCCCCTAATATGAACACTGTAATTTATTCCTATCTTTATAGTGCTAGAATTTACCAGTTCCTCAACCTCTTACAAGACTTAAATTAATTTAAGCTCTTCCAGTGAATGCAAATTTCTCAACTTGAGTTTGACCTCCTTTATCTAAATTTATTTGATCTTCTTCTTTCAACAAAAGAGCATAAATTGTCTCTACTGAGGGCAAATCCTCTTTGCTTAGAATACTAAGTTTGATGGACTCATATTCTAAGGATATTTCTTATAAGAGATCAAACACTTTTCACACTTCACTATTAGTCATATATTCCTTAATGCAGTGGCTAAACTTATTCTTAACAATATACCTTTGTTCATTCCATAAACCGTGTAGTTCCCCATAATATTCACTTATGGATCTGTCCCCTTGGCGACACTTACTTATCTTCTTAAGAATCTCATACTCCTTGGTGATATTGCGTTGTTAGAAGTATACCTCTTCTACTGCAGCCTATATTTCTACAGTGGACTCCATGTACATGAATGTCTTATTGATCATGAGAGTTATAGATTGTACCAACAAAGAACATACCAATGTGTCCTTAGACTAGTATTCAAATTTTGTATTGTCTTCATTCGGCCGATTCTAATTTCTGCCAATAAGTTCCAGTTTCCCTCTATATTTCAGGAAAAGTTTGATTGATCTTTTCCATTCCCTATAATTTTGACCCTTAAGTCAAATATTTTTAATATAAAAAGGCTCTCCTTTCTGTTTATTACCATACGTGGTGAGTTGGGATTTTTCTTTCAGTTGTCCTTCCATTTTCTTCTTTTCTTCTAGGCAGATGTATTCTCATAAACAGATGGATTTGTTTTGTGCCTTTCTGTATCGTAGTTGCACTACAAATTCTTGTGTCTTCACGCGTGGATCAACCTTATAGGATCTGATACTAGGCCATAATCTATCACTGTAAAAATAAAAACACAATCAATGATAGGAAGGTGGAATTGGGGGTTGTCGACAATCCTAGAAAAATTGTCGCACCCTCTCTCTCTTTCTTCTTTATTATCACTGAAATCGATAATGATTGTTGGTAGGGTTTCCTCTTAAATACCAGTATTACACTAATGGAAAAATTACCTAAGTACCATTAATAAGTTTAATTTAAAGCTACATTCAAAAACAAAACTAAAAATAGAATACTACACTAAAGTACAATAATGAAACAAAAAGAAAAATGCAACAACATATCTGCCTTGCTTCATGCATCACACCATGCTTCAGTTCATGATTCCATATTGTTAACAAAAACCTCAGTGCAATGTTATCTGTATCATGAGAAACCTTAGTATATCGTAATAGGTGATTGTAGATGTGAAAATTTTATTCCAAAGGCTATCTAGAGGCTTGAAACAAACTTCTAAACCTACTTCATTTATGCACAAGCTTGCCAGCTAGTTTCTAAAACTAGCAAAGTTTGTAAATCTGACTTTAGGGGCGATTGTGGTTAAGCGAGATATTTTTGCCTTAGGCCTTCTTGAACCGATGCTCAAGGGTCAGCCAAGGCGCTTTGAGGATTCATTTGTGCAAGTGTGATTTCAAATCCACTTTAAGAAAAATCTGAGAGACTTGATCAAATTCGTTCACTAGGTGTTTGGAAGACAAATTTTGCTAAGTTATGAAAAACAGAAACTGATTCTGTTTTCAAATCTTGATTTCTGATTTTCTTTTAATGACTTCTGATTCTCCAAAAATCATGAAAAATTTAAAGTGAATAGGGACAAACGTGAAGATTCTGAAATTATTTATATTTTATTTTTGGGTGTTGTGATTATTCAGAATTAAATCTTGGAAGTGTCTCTATTCAGACACTCATAATTGTTCTATCACATAAATATACATACTCAAAGAAAGGTCTGTATCTCGGTGCCCAGAGCTCTAATTTTTGTGAATTTGTATTAGAAATATATAAATATCAGATTTCCAATGAACCAAGTTTCACTGAAATTGGACTACTACACACAGAGTTATATAATGATTACCTAGGCTCTGTTGTAGGAAATACAGCATAGTTGATTTAGAATTTTCTCGATCTTACACACTTTTAATTATGTGGTTGCATGGCTCTAAAATTCTTAAAAATTTTATCCTATATGGGCTTGTGTGGTAGATGAAGTGTTCCAAGTTTCAGGTCAATCGGAGCATAAATGAGGAAACAAAAAATAAAACATCAGACGTATGCAAAAATACTGAAAACAGTTTTTCTGTATTTACAATATACGTGATGCGTTCTTCCAAAATTAAATGGCATAATCACAACAAACTTAAAGTAAATTAGTGAAGGGAAATGAAAGTAAATATATGTATTAGCTTAAGCATAGAGGACGTTAGGAGTTATAAGAGTTTATAGAATATAGAGAGGTAGAATCAAGAAAGCAAACAAGTAGAGTGCATAAGTAGGAAACGAAATTGGCAGCATATCTACTTGCTATTACAACATGGAGGGAGACGAAGCTCCATTAATACAACCCCTTTCTTGAATTGAATAGGAAGAAGAGAATTAATATTATCAAATGAAGGAGAGTACTCAGTTACCAGCCCTCTAAGAAACCGGATACAATGGGGAGTTCGTCCCCTTCCTCTTCTACTTTCCTTCCCTTCTTCCTCTATTTTCTCTCTCTCTAATTTGCAGCAACTCTTATCTATCCTAAACTCTCCATCTCTCTTCACTCCAGCCTTGGAAAGCCTTTCTCTATGTGCAAGATGCTAGAAACGTCTCCCCTTGGCCTCTATTTATAGGCCAAGGGGGGGTCTTGCTAGACCCTTCCATGGGGCGGGTTGGACATGGGTCTTTTGGCCCATGTCTTGCTCCACTCCAAGACCATCACATGGACCCTTGTGGTTCCTCTTGATCACGTGTTGGACTAGCCCCATGTGGGTTGGTCCTTGGCTTGAGCTAGGTGCACGTAGGCACGGTTTGGATGCAACCGGCTAGGTGAGTTCACGGCTTCAATCGTGGTGTAGCTTTAGTTTTGGCCAAATGCATTTGTGGATCGTCCCATCTTGGAGCAGACTCTTATTTTGTTTGATATAAACTTGATTTGGCTCATGAGTTGGGGCGTCCTCACCCTTGCCTTCCTTTGGTGCAGCCGAATGAGCCTATTTAAGTCCCAATGCAGCCCATGATCTTCGAGACCGACTTGGCAAGGTGCGGTCTTATGCCTTGTGTTTTTCGAACCACTTGAATCAAGCCCGGCCAAGGTGTCCTTGCATGCTCAAGCCATGTCTTCATGAAGCTTTGCCTTAATGAGCTCCATTGGTCCGATAATGTGGGTTTAGCCATGGCTAATTGTGTGCCTTGGGTCTTCAAGTCATGCTTTGTCTGCGTCCACCTAAGCTCACTCTGGCTTGAGCCTCCTTTAACTGTAACCTTGATCCTCACTGATTCTTTGAAGGAGAGGATTCAGTTTTATCCCTGTTTGACTTGGTTTCATTTAATTCCTTAACTTCGATTTGAAAACATTTAATTTCAAAATATTTGTTTTAAGGATTTTGTGAAATTCACGATTTTTCTTTAAATCTGGGATTCAAAACAAGCTAGTTTTCGAAATTGAGAGTGTGCTTAATCATGTTTTTGCAAATTTTATTTAGGGTGTTTACAGATGCTCCTTTTTGACATTAATCCAAATTTATTTAGGTAATGGCAAAGAAGAAAACACCCTTTTGATTTTACTTCCCAAAATTGACTTGAGAATATGGATTTTCCTTCGTTTCATAGTTTCCTTTTCTTTGGATCATGGAGGAGGAGATTTTAGTCAAAGGGGAGTTGACTTACATTGAGTACTAGTCCTAAACATGATCATGCATGGTTGACCTTTCGATGGGTATATGCATGCATGGTGTGTGATGCAAATGAAGTGTAGTGTGATGCTTAGAGACTTATTTATGGGATGTATGAGCTTGAGGAGAAGCCTATGAATGTTGTCTGCCCCAAGTGAGACAATCCCATTTTATTTGTTTTGACATTTCGGGTTTTCAAAATTCTTTTTCAAAGGGAACTCCTTTTAGTTTCTATTAAAAGGATTTCTAATTTTTTATATTTCCCCTCATTTGGGTTTCAATACCCACTACTTTAGCAGAGGTTTTGTAGGAAATTTTGGAAGACATTTTAAAATTCTATTTCCCACATAACAAAGTCTAATTCTCAAACAAAATGAAATCCAAATAAGTAGATCCTATTTCTATTTTTGGATTTTTATGGACAAAACTTTCTCCATTGGGATAAGTTGTAGGGATTTGAGAAAGAGTTACCACGGTCTCTTCTGAAGCGTCCCGTGGTTTAAGGCAAAGAGATAGAAAATTGCTCTTTTCAGCTTTTGGCTTTTTCTTTTTCTTTCAAAGTGAATACCTCTTTTTCTTTTGGAGGAGTTTTTGTATTTTCTTTTTCCTTTTAGAAGACCTCTATATTAGAGGTTTTTGTTTTCTTCCTTCTTCTTTTGAATTTGGAAGACCTCTATATTGAAGCTTTTTGTTTCTTTGTTCTTTTTATTTTTGCCAATTTTCCTTTTTGGGGAGAAGCAAAATGGAGGAACACTTATCCCTTTGGATACTCGATTCAACCAAGAACATCCCATTTCCTAGTAGCATCTACCATTTGAAAATATTTTGCTATTTTGAACTAGGCTTCATTTTGTAATTCAAAGATTTTTAAAATATTATCAAATGATTTTGAAAACTTTATTTTTCATAAAGCATTGATTCCCTCCTGTAGGGCCATACAATCCATCTTGATCATTCTTTCAAGAAGTTCGAAGGAGATCCATTTAAAATCTTTTTGAAAGAATTTAACATAGACCCTATTAAGTATTGGGCATGTATAGGGTCTACTAAATTTTTGCACTCAACGTCAATCAACCAATATGCATTGTTTGTGGTTGTTCCCCTTACAATATAAGGACTATCCCACTTGGGCCGCCACTTACCAAGTGGATGAGGGTCACGATGGTGGATGATTTTCAATACAAGGTCTCCCACTTTGAAGTGGCGAGCCTTCATATGCTTTTCATAATGTTGGGTTATCCTTTGCTGGTATGCGTGTGCATGACCTATGGTAGGGAGCCTCTTCTCATCTAGTAGGTCAAGCTTAGTCATCCTAACTTGTTGTAGTCTCTATGGGTAGATTGAGTGCAAGTGATGTATGAAATGAATGTAATTTGGTATGAATGGGGAGTATGACATTTGTACCATATACCAACTCGAATGGGATGACATTTGTAGGTGTTCTGATGGAAGTTCTATAAGCCCATAAGGCTTCATCTAGCTTCTCATGTCATGTCCTACTCTTCTCTAACGTTTTCTCAATGATGCTTATGAGAGTTTTCTTTGTGGCTTCGGCTTGGCCGTTGCCTTGAGGGTAGTAGGGCGATGAGAAGTGTTAGTTATGCCATAGGTATTACATAACTTTTCCATCTCATTCTTAAAAGGTATGCCATTATCCGACACTAGGTCCCTTGGAACCCAAATCGAGCCAAGATATTTTTCTTAATGAATGCCACTACATGTCCTTGGACATTAGCTAAGGAGGTCGCTTCAACCCATTTAGAAAAATATTCGGTGGCTCCTAAGATGAACCTATGTCCATTTGATGTAATTGGGGAGATTGGTCCTATGATGTCAAATGCCCACATGGTAAAGGGTCATGGACTCATGATGGAATGCAAGGTTGGCAATGGAATATGGATGGCATGTCCATGCACTTGACATTGATGACATTTCCTAACATGATCATGACAATCTTGCTTTAGGGTGGACCAAAAATAACTGGCTCTAAGTATTTTCATGGCTATCATATTTGCATTAACATGGCCTCCACATTTCCCATCATGGAATTCATGCATTATGATCCTAGCCTCGTCAAGATCGACACATCTCAACAAGATGCCGGTAAAACACTTTTTATAAAAAAACCCTCACAAAATGGCATATCAGGTTGAAATCTTTCAAATAAAAGCTTTATCTTTAGAAGAAGCAAATTAGGGAAATACTTTATTTTTCAAAAAGTTTTTAATGTCTTGAAACCAGTGTTGTCTGACGCGTATCGTATCGTGTATCGCTGGGCTCCACGATACGGGCGTATCGTATCGTATCGTATCGTACTTTAATATTAAAATAATGTAAAAATAATTAAAAATTAATAAAAAATAAAAATAAAAATCGAAAAAAAACAAGAAAAAATCAGGAAAAATCTAATAATTGCTTTAAATTCATATAATGTAAGTTTAGTACAGATTGAGCATTCAACATTGAACAATTGCATCCAAATTTATATATTTTGAATCCAAAAAATAAAATACAGACATAGTTTACACTTTACAGTACACTACAGTTACATATAATGTTACATTTTACAAATTGTAATCAGGATCATCAACTAAATAATCTTCATCTTCTCCTTGTTGCAGATCCTCATCATCATCAGCCACGCCCACACCTTCTTCTTCAAAATCAAATTCTTCATCTCCATAATGTTGTTGCGCTCCTTCCAAATTAATCCAGGCAACGTCTTCTTCTGTTAGGAGGGCATTTTCTTCAGTGTCTTCCATAACCCAATCTTCTAATATATCAAAATTATCCAAACTTATTGGATCGAACTGACTTTCTTCTCTATTTACTTTTTTTAATTGCCTACGACACAAACAAAGATAAACAATTAGTAAGTAATATTAACAATTGAAAACTGAAGTTAAATAATATCGAATTGAAAATTTGAAAGTAATACAACATTACCTTTCACGAAGGCGCATGTTACAACGAATATAAACCAAATCATTAAGCCTTTTGTGTTCCAACCTGTTGCGCTTTTTTGTATGGATGTGTTCAAAAACACTCCAATTTCTTTCACAACCTGTTGCACTACAGGTTTGGCTTAAGACTCTAACTGCAAAATCTCTAAGGTTTGGACAATCACTTCCAAACCTGTTCCACCAAACATCTGTAAAAAAAATATAAACATTAGAGACATAATAATCCACAGTAATGTAAGATGGAACTTAAATATGAAAATAAACAATGTACCTGGACGCATCGTAGAGCGGTTGCGAACTGCAACAGGCAAACCCATCAAGTGAAGAGCATTATCATATATCTCCATCTCTCGATGTATCGCATCTACTATGCTCTCATCAGGGACTAATCTGTCGATGCATTCAATGATTCCTCGATTAACCTCACCGTCCCTTTTGAAGGTTGCTGAGTACCTCAATGATGGGTTTAGATAGTAGGCTGCTGCATGAATAGGCTGATGCAATTGTTTATTCCATCTACTATCAATTATTTTCCACACGGGCACATAATCTCTTTTTTTTCCATTAAAGTTATTTCTGATTGCTTCTTTTGCCCTGTCCATGGATTCATAAAGGTAGCCCATAGATGGTTTCTCCTCGCTGTCAGCCAATCTCAAAACTTTCACTAAAGGACAAGTAATTTTCAATAATCTGATACATGCATTTCAAAATGAACTTCTAAAAACCGTTTCTGCAATCTCATTTAACTTTCTGTTCCTTCTGTTTTGTGGCAACTCTGCAAATTGTTGCCACTCATCTGAGGAGAACATTCTCTTTAAAGCTTGCTTCTGTCTCACAATACTCTGTACAGATAAGAAGTTTATTGCAAACCGAGTTGCAGCTGTGCGAAGAAGCTCTGCACCTTCTGTGTATCTCCTCATCATACATAAAACAAATGCATGGTTGTAAATAAATTTTGTAATATCTTGGCAACACTCAGTTGCTGCCTTTATTTCATCCATCTCACCGATGTCCTCGAGGATGAGATCTAAACAATGGGCTGCACATGGTGTCCAGTAGAAAGTCCCATAAATATCAGCTAACTCCTTTCCGGCTGCTTCGTAGTTAGCTGCATTATCTGTAATCAATTGAACTACATTTTCTAGCCCAACCTCTTGTATAACCTTATCAAATTCCTCTCGTAGGATCTCTGCAGTGTGCCTCTCCTCTGACATATCTAGAGATCTCAAAAACATGAGTCCTTTAGGACAATATACAAGAAAGTTTAGCAATGTCCTTCCTCGCCTATCGGTCCATCCATCTGCCATGATAGTGCATCCTGTTTCCTTCCACGATTGTCTCAAAGTCGAACAGTATTGCTGCACTTCAATCACGGTCTGATCTAATATCTTCCCTCTCAACTTCTGATAAGAGGGCATCCTGTATCCTGGACCAATGTTAGCAATTGCATCTGCCATTGCTTGAAAATGAAAACTGTTTGCTGCATTAAATGGAATGCATGTATCATAAAACCATCTGCCCACTGCAAGGTCTGCTTGATCGTGCAGTTGTTCTGAAACCATAGCAGCACGAATTCCTGGCTGAGCACCAGGTGTAGTGGAAGGAGGAAAGAACGAATGTATGCTAGAAGAAGAAGCTCTTCCTCTACTCCTTCCTGAACTTCCTCTTCTGCCACCTCCAAAGTCTTCAGATGCAACCCTCTTTCCTCTGCTAGGTGCTCGCGAACTGCTACTACCAATATCTGTTCTAGCATCTGAAGGCAAACTATCAGTGAATCCAACTCCAGTGGCAGTAGCATCATCAGCTTCTTCACACATCTGGAAATCATCCTTTTGTTGTCTCCTTTCCTGTATGCTCTCAATCATCTGCAAGCATTGCCATTTAATACCTTCTGGCACACTTCTAACTCTGCCTGTGCATGGAGCAACTTCTTTCCTGGTTCCTGCTAGGTGGTGTTTCAACCTTGAAATTCCACCACTAACCACCTTTTCACAAAATAAACATCTGATTTTTAACCCTCAACTGGTATACCCCACTGCCATGCCGGATCATCAAACTTTGAATGAGAGTCTCTACCACCCCTTCCTGCCATCTCAATGGAGTACTTTAATTCAAAAAAAAACCTGAAAATAAAAGCACTTCGTAAATCCCCCAATCTTCAAATAACACTCAAATCGAGTGTCTCCCACTTCATGAATGCAATAAAAATCGTATACACACACTTAATAACTTCATATTTTGTCATTCAAAAAAAAAAACCCGAAATAACACAAAAAACAATAAATATAAAGGAAAAAAAGGAAAAAAACATTAAAAATATACCTAAATCCGAGTTTGGAGGCTTGGACGGACACCGTAGGGCACGATTTTAGAGCTTTGAACACCAAGGAGGCGAAAACCGACTCTTAGGGAGCTTGAAGAACTCAAAAAGAGAGAGGAAACCCGCGAAAAATCGCGGGTTTCCCTCGGCCCGGGACCCTTTATAAGGGTCCCAGGGCGTACGATACGGGCGATACGCACCGTATCGTGCGATACGGGCCGTATCGCACGATACGGTGCGATACGCCCGCACCTGCGATACGGGGGCCCGTATCGTATCGTGGAGGCCCACGATACGGACAACACTGCTTGAAACCAAGGCTTTTCAATCTAATTTTGGTCATTCTAGCAAATCTTAAAATCGTGGGTGGATAGAGTGGGTAAGTGTAGGATCTCTAAGGACCGAGTTCCCATAGTGGGATCGATTTTTAGAGATGACCCTAAGGATGAGAGGGCATCTGCTATGGTGTTGTCCTCTCTACCTATATGAGTAAGTGTGCATGACCTGAAAGAATCGATCAATTGGGTGGCCAATTCATGGTATGGGATGAGCTTTTCATTTTTGACTTGCTAAATTTTCAGAACTTGGTTTATAACTAGCATAGAATCTCAAAGACTTCAATACGTGATGCCTCTAGATTTTTCAAAATTTTTAGGCCTTGTATGAGTGCTTCATATTCAGCCATATTATTTGAGCATGAAAAATCAAGTCGAATTGCAATTGGGATTTCTCCTTTTTCAGGGGATATGAGGATGATTCCCACACCTACACCTTGTTGATTCTTTGCCCCATCAAAGTACATCTTCCATATTCGATCTTCATTAAAACAATTTGATAAGACATGGTCTTAAAATTCATTTGCAAAGATGCTTTCATCGGGCATTTCATCAAGTATGGAATATGTATCTTCAAGAGGCAATTCGGCCACATGATCGGCTAGGGCTTATCCCTTAATGGAGTTTTGATGATGAAATTTGAGATCATACTCAATTAAGAGGAGCTGCCATTTACCTAGCCTACCCGTTAGGATAGGTTTTTCAAAGAAGTGCTTAATTGAATCAAGTTTAGACACTATCCAAATTTCATAATCTAGGAAATAATGTCTAAACTTTTGGCAAGCCCACACCAAAGCCAAGCACGTTTTCTCCATGGCTTGATAATTTCTTTCATATGCCAATAGAGTTTTCGAAATGTAATAAATAGCATACTCCTTAAGACTATCATCCTTATATTGAGCAAGTAAAGCACCCAATGCATTTGTATGAATGGAAATATAAAGCAATAAAGGTTTTCCTTGCTTTGGAGGTTTTAAAATTGAAGAATTTATCAAATAAGTTTTCAATCTTTCAAACGCTTTTTGGCAATCGGAATCCCATTCAAATTTAACCTCTTTTCTCAAAAGCTTATTGAAAGGTTCGCATCTTGTTGCTAGATTGGAGATAAATCTCCTAATTGCTTGGAGCCGACCTTGGAGGCTTCGGACTTTGGTCAAGTTAGAGGGTGGAGGCATGTCTATGATGGCTCGACACTTAGAGGGGTCAACTTCTATGCCCCTTTGGCTTACCATAAACCCTAAGAGTTTTCCCGATTCTACTCCAAAAACACATTTTTGAAGGTTTAGCTTCACTTTATAAAGCCTAAGTCTTTCAAAAACTTTTTGCAAAGATTCTATGTATGTGCATCGGGTTTTTTATTTTACCAAAAGATCATCCACATATACTTCTAAGAGCTCATGGATTTGATCATGAAAAATGGTAGTCATGGCTCTTGGGTATGTGGCACCAACAATTTTTAAACCAAAAGGCATAACTGTATAACAGTATGTGCCCCAAGTTATACTAAAAGCAGTTTTTGCCTGATCTCTTGGTGCTAACTTGATTTGGTTATAACCCAAATAGCCATCCATGAAAGAAAACATTTCATGATTTACAGTGCTATCAACTATCAAATCAATGTTTGGAAGAGGAAAATTATCTTTTGGAATGACTTTGTTCAAATTTCTAAAATCAATGCAAATCTGAATTTTTCCATTGGATTTTCGAACCACAACAATATTTGAAAGTCATTCGGAATAAGTAATGGGTTTTATAAATCCAGCTTGGGAGTGAACATCGGGATGGATTTTCTTAACCTTTTGTTTCATGGGTTTCGCATTGGGTTCTAAGGGTAGATATGTTCTACGATCCTAGGGTCTAAACCCGACATGTCTTCATAGGTCCATGCAAATAAATCAACATAGGATTTCAAAAATGCAATGAATGATGCTCTTTCATACTCATGCAAACAAGTACCTACTTTGACACATTTTGGGTTAGACTTACTCCCTAGATTGATTTTTAGAAAATCCCCTCCTACGGAATTTGAAGGTTTTTCCAAGTCAAGGATTCTATGAAATTGAGGAAGCTCGGAGGCTTGATCTTTCTCATGTATGAGCTCGTTTTGATCACTCTCAAGTGCTTTAATTTCTAGGAAAGTATCATGCAAGAGAGTAGGTTGTGCATAATGGATTTAAACGATTTTGGTTTGGGAATATACATGGGTTTTGAAGAACTCAAAATTGGGATTTGCACATGGCTAAGATTTTTGGAGTTTTTAACTTTTTCGATTTTTTTGTCTTTTTCTAAGCAAATGCTCGGCACAAAAGCCCGTAAAAAGGAGGAGGGTTGTGTTAGGCTTCCGACAGCCAGCATAAAACTTTGTTGGACTTAACATGGATTCTACAAAAAAAAAATAAGAATCCATGTAGCTGACCCCATCTAGTATGGGAAAAGGCTTAGTTGTAGTAGTTGTAGTAGTTTCTAAGCAAATGCTCGAAGGATGAATATAAAAGACTTTCTTTTTGAGATTTTGAGATTTTTCAATTTTTTTGGTTTTTTCCAAACAAAGGCTAGGAGAATGAACACAAATGATTTTCTTTTTGGAGTTTTCAAGTTTTTCAAATGTTTTTGGATTTTGAAAGTTTTTCAAAAGTTTTTTTGGTTTTTCCAAATATATATTTTTTTGGATTTTTTTCAAAAGAGGGGTCTTCCATCAAACCTACAAAGAAAACACCATGAATTAGACTCTAAACAAGAGGTCTAAGCCATATGTTTCTGTATTAGTGGGTTCTAGAGCACCCTTGACCCAATTGGCTTTAGGTGGTGGCTCAGGGGGTATGGATGGGGTGTACCCCAATCCATGTTGACCTGAGTTAGGCAAAGGTATAATAGGCTCTAACCTACCTTGGCTCTTGGCTCCTAGCCCTTGGTACGGTGTATATACCATGTTCAACATCATATTCCAAGGTTTTTTGAGTTTTGAAAAAATTTTGTAAAGAGGATGACCTTGGAATAATGTGTTATCCATAGCATGATCATACACACGAGTTGGTTTGGCTAAGGATTGGGAGGTATGGGTTAGAGATGGCTTAGGCTTCCCTAGGAGATACATGATCCTAGGGGAAGGTGACTACATGTTTTGGGGTTCCTAGGAGATGACAGTTCTATGGGAGTGAGGGCTTCCTATGGGATGGATGACTTGTGATTTTCCATATCCTTCTCACTTAATGGATGACTCGATAGACAAGGGAAGTTTTGGATTCCCTTAAGGTGTGGATGGTCTTCTCCAAGGACTACCACCACTTTATTATCCCATGAAATTTTCAAACACTTGTGAAAGGTTGAATGGATGACTTGGAGACTATGAATCCAAGGCCTTCCTAACAACAAGTTATAATAGGGGTTTATGTTTAAGACATGAAACAACCCCGTGTGTGGGATGTTTTCCACCTCCATGGGCAACTCGATAGCTCCTAATGGGTGGGATGAGTTACCATCATATCTAGTGATCACGATGGGGTTCGGTTCTAGCCTAGAAATGGGGACTCCTATTTAAAAGGCCATATGAAGAGGAAGAATGTATAAACCTCCTCCCCCATCGACCAAACACTTGTTTACAGTGTAGTGATTCAATACCACCTCTATATGCAAGGCTTGGTTATAGGTTGTATTTGGTCTCTCAAATTCATCCTCGGTGAACACGATAGGGGCCTCGGCAAAGATTGGAGAGACCAAGAAGGATAGGGACTCGGATGGATGTGTTAACCTTAGCTTTTTCTAGGATTCCCTCTAAGACTTATCTATGTTTAGATGAGATTTGTATTAACTCTAAGATAGACATGTTTATGGGAAGTTTTGAAATATTGAGCTCCAAATCGTATGGTGTTAACACAACACCTTTACCCTTATCCATGCTATGAGATGCATTAGGGATGCATGCTTTTGAAGGGTCGGGCAAAACGATCGCTTCCTTGCTAGCATTTTTGGCTAAGTGTGGGGGTTGATAGATCCTTTCAGACCTAGTCACCTCACCTACACCTTTCCTAAGGCTCGTTCCTATCTTAGCTCTAATTGGATGTCTTGGAGCACCACAGATTTCTATTAAGGCTCTAGCCGGGAGCAGGACTCTAAGCGCTCCTCAGATCACTACTTGCTTGTCTTTTTTTATTACAAGAAAAAGTGGTAGGTGGCAAATAGTGTGAACCGTATGCAATGCATGTTCCATCCCACAAGTTTTAGGAAGAAGGCATACTTCTTTTCCTTTCTCGCTCGTGCTTGTGTGGTTGGGAAAGAGCTCTTTTATGATTGCTTGGGAGGGCTCCGGTTCCTCCGAGACGTGGAGCCTACCTTCTATTAAGTCCTCAATTTTATTTTGGAGAGCAAAACACTTGTTTGTATCATGGCCCTTGAGCCTATGATACTTGCAAAAATCGTTTAGAAATCTTCTCTTAGGGGGTGCCCCTTCGGGAATAGCCGGGAGATGGATTAGACCTTGGGTCAAGAGAATGTCTAGGACTTCCGTGAGTGGTTGTCTTAGCTGGGTGAACTCCCTCTTTTCAAACTTTTTTTTATTTTTCTTCAGATATTTTTGTTCAGAAGGTTTTGAGGGTCCGATCGAGCTTGGCTCTACCCGGACGTTCGCAACCTTTTGGGGCTTGGCCCCACTCTCCGGTGCGTGTGGCCCATATGCCCTTTGCTTTTCAAATTCGCTTCGAAGAGCGAAGCTTTCTTTATCAATTTTTGAAAATGTAAGATTTCATGGAGTGAGAGGAGGGCTTTTAAATCGGTTTTGAAATTCTCTAGGATGAGCATTACGTCGCATCCTTCGGATATGAGCTCTCTAACTTGGCCCAAAAGTGACCTCCATCTAATGATGAATGTGTGTGCATTCTCGTTAGGAGATTGCTTAGTGTCTCTCAAAGTATTCAAAGTGGGTGTGACTTCAACATTATGTGGAAACCTTTGCATGAAACAATTCGCCAAGTCTTTAAAGTTGGCGAATTGGCTCAAGTCATATGAAGCCAACCACTTTTACACATTTCCTTTGAGAGAGAGGGGGAACTAGTAGATCCACTTTGAAGAATCCTTCTTCTTCTTGCATGCTCTTCGAGAAAAGAGTTGAAGGTGAGATCTAGGATCCTCACTTCCATCATACCGGTAGAAATTTGGTAATGTCATGGTCACTATCGGTTTGATAATCCGATGGTAAGAAATCTGATAGTGTGTAGGCTCTTTTCTCTTTTGTTTGGCCTTTCAACAGTTGTTGCAAGGCTTTTCTATCCTTAATGGTGAAGGATTCCGGCTTTGGTTCCTCCTCTAACCTAGAGGTCATTTTGGTTTTATTTGCATGATATGGTTTATTGTGAGCCCTTGCTTGTTTCCCGTGAGAAGAACATGACTCGACCGCTTCGGCCTCTTGGCTTAGAGCGATAATCTTTTCTTTTATGAATTTAAGTTCACTTCTTAGAGAAATAAGTGAGTCATCTCGGTTTTTGCAATATGTTTTCGAAATTTTTTTGGAAGTACGACTTGAAGCTCGGCTTGACACCTTATAGGAACCTTCTGAACTCGACATGATTTGAAGAAAATGGTAGACCTGTGCACAAGAAATGAATTAAACACCAAGAATTTTTAAAGAAGTGCTGGAAACATCCCCCCTTGGCCTCTATTTATAAGCTAAAGGAGATCTTGCTAGACCCTTTCATGGGGCGGGTTGGACATGGGTCTTTTGGCCCATGTCTTGCTCCACTCCAAGACCATCACATGGACCCTTGTGGTCCCTCTTGATCATGTGTTGGACTAGCCCCATGTGGGTTGGTCCTTGGCTTGAGCTAGGTGCACCTAGGCACGGTTTGGATGCAACCGGCTAGGTGAGTTCATAGCTTCAATCATGGTGTAGCTTTAGTCTTGGCCGAATGCATTTGTGGATCGTCCCATCTTGGAGAAGCCTTTTATTTTGTTTGATATAAACTTGATTTGGCTCATGAGTTGGGGCGTCATCGGATTGATCCTTGCATTCCTTTGGTGCAGCCGAATGAGCCTATTTAAGTCCCAATGCAGCCCATGAACTTCGAGACCGACTTGGAAGCCTTGTGATCTTCGAACCACTTAATCAAGCCCGACCAAGGTGCCCTTGCATGCTCGAGACATGTCTTCATGAAGCTTTTCCTTGATGAGCCCCATTGGTCCGATAATGTGGGCTTAGCCATGGCTAATTGTGTGCCTTGGGTCTTCAAGTCATGCTTTGTCTGGGTCCACCTGAGCTCGTTCTCGTCTTGAGCCTGCTTTAACTGTAACCTTGATCCTCGTTGATTCTTCGAATGGGAGGATTCGGTTTTATCCCTGTTTGACTAGGTTTTCATTTAATTCCTTAACTTTGATTTGAAAACATTTATTTTTGAAATCTCTGTGTTAAAGATTTTCTGAAATTCACGATTTTCCTTTAAATCAAGGATTCAAAACAAGCTAATTTTTGAAATTGAGAGTGTGCTTAATCATGTTTTTGCAAAATTTATTTAGGGTGTTTACATTGATGCATCAACCTTGATCATGCGATACATGTCATACCGCATGATACACCCTATTTTTATAAAAAATCATTCCTTGTTTGAAATGGACATGAATTGAACTGATCCTCTTCCTTTTTATAAGAAACAATTATGAACTTCATAAATTTTCAGACATCATTTTCAAAATACCCCATAATTGCAAAAGACAAATTTTGAAATACAAAATACAAACTGGAAAGTAGGGTCATCCAAAACTGAATGAAGCCCGAACCAGCAAGAGACGAGGTTTCCGGGAAAAGATAAGGATGAGATTGAGGGAAGCATATCCAAATCAAGGAGTCGATCAAGGTCGAGATCAAACCTAGCACAAACAAGGCTCAACCCAATCCCAAGCAAGTGAAGATTTCAATCCAGCTCGAAGAAAATGATTAATCAAGGCAAAATTCAAATCAAAGCTCCAATACAAATCATATCTTGGTCTAAGAAGAGGAGCGTTCAAAGCCAAATGTACAAAGGTGATTTGATTCAAAACAAGGCTAGATCTCATCCAAGCCTCAAGTCCAAGCCAAGGAAGCATCAAGTAAGATCACGACTAAGTTGGAACAAAAGCAATTCAATGTCAAGAGGTACCTTGTTTAAATTCAAGTCAATCAAAGCCCAAATTGAATCAAGCCAATGGTGGGTTGGTCATACTATGCTAGGATGAGGAATACTCTAGCCAAATCAAGTGGACAAGGACCCGTGCCAAGCCAAAGGAGGTGGGCTAAGGTGCTTCATGGACCGCACCTAGCCACTTGGCTCACCCACATGGGCTGCACCTGGGTACACACCAACTCACATGGGCTCAAGGGGACCACTCCTCATGTCTCACATGGCCCATGTGCAATCACAAATCTGAAAAATTCAATTGGATCAAGATTCAAATCAGACATCCCATTGAAAGCCCAAAACCGATCCATGAAAGGCCCTAGAGCCCCCCTTGAAAGCTATAAATAGGGGCTTAGGGTGTTGGTTTGAGGAGGATATCAAGAAGAGAATTCCAGCAATTAGAGAGAGAAAGAAAGAGAGAAAGAGAGAGAGAGAGAGGAGGAGGAGGAGGAGAAGGAGAAGGGAGGATCACCCTCTTCCCCAAGCCGTCGGCCACCACTCCACCCCACCAACTCCGGTCTTCAGTTTGATTCTTCCCTTTTCTCTTTTCATTCATTCCTTAATCCTTTTAATTCAATTCAAAAGGGTTGTAATTAAGGAGCTTATGTCTCCATTCTTGATGTAATATTTGAGGGGTTATGCTATCTGATTTCTTTTATGCTTGTGGGTAACTTATATGTGTTTGATTTATAGTTCCTTTTACCCTAATATACATTGTAAGATCTTATATCCTCTAATCCCCTCTATGCTTATGCTATACTGATAATTTCTTTTAATTATTATATTTTCTCATAATTTAATTGTTGTGATGATGTTTTAATTCGATCGGATACATCCATTAGGTTCCTAAAATTGAAAACTTTGTTTTCTGCATTCTACATCCATCTATTTGCTAATTTTTCTAGCCTTAATATGCGATGCAAACAAAAATGAAACAAAATTTATCAACCCTGCATATCCTGCAATGGAGGTTGGATAAAAGTCTCATAACTCTTTCTACAGTGATCCAAATTGTTTGAAAATAGTCTTATTGGAAAGCTGATATCCATAGCTTTCCAACAAAACTAATTTCATAAAACTCTAGTGCCCACGTGCTGAGATACATGCACTTCTTTAAGCCTTTGTGTCTATCATAGGTTTTGTCCTAAATGCCACAGTAAGGGACTTTAGAGATTTAATTCTGCATATTCACAAAATTTAAAATCAAAACAAAAATAGTTTAAGAATCTTTACATCCTAATCTACTTTATATAAAATTTTAAGGGTTTTTGAAGATTCAAAGACTATAAAAAAATTAGGAGAACAAGTCTCTAAAAATAGAAACAGTTTTTGTTTTTCGGAATTGGAATTGTTTTTGAGTCAAGTAACGAGTTCACGATTTTTGCAAGTTTGCTTGAATTAAAATCTGATTTTTAAAACATACTGGATCTCAAAACGATTTTCATGTGCCTAGACTAACCCTTGAGTGGGTTCAAGAAAGTCTACGGTGAAAAAAATTCACTTATCCACATTCACCAAGAAGTAAAAAATTTAAACCAAACTTTGCTATTTTGAGTAAACTAGTTAACACGCTCGCACACCATAGTTTGCAAATTGAATTTCAAGTCTCTACAGAGACTTTCAAACAAAATTTACATCTACATAGATGAACAAAAATAGAAAAGAGATTGCTAGTGGTGTAATACGAGATAGGGTCCAGCTTAAAAGCTAACCAAAGAAGAAATAAACCAAACAAAAAGTTTGGCAAAAATAATAAAAAGGACGGCCAATACAACAACAACTAAGCCTTTTCCCATACTAGACGGGGTCGGCTACATGGATTCTTTATTTCCACAGATTCCTATCATGTGCCATGTTAGCAGTTAACTCACAATAAGCTAGATCATTCTTTATTGTTTCTTTCCAACACTTTTGTGGTCGTCCTCTACCTCTTTTAATACTTTCTAAATTTAGTTTTTCTAACCTTCTTACAGATTCTTCTTTTGATCTTCTTTCTATATGTCCAAACTATCTTAAAAGATATTCTCTCATTTTATCCTCTATTGGTGTCACTCTTAATTTGTTTCTAATAACCTCATTATGTATACGGTCTTTTCTTGTATGACCACTCATCTATCTCAACATCTTCATTTCTGTCACATACATCTTTTGTACATGTTGATGGTTAACTGCCCAACACTCAGAACCATAAAACATGGCATGTCTAATTGTTGCTCTATAATCTTTACCTTTTAACTTTAACTGTATCTTCTTATCACAAAGAATACCTGATGCTCCTCTCCATTTTAACCAACCAGCATTAATTCTATGCGTAACATCTCCAATTCTTCCATCACTCTGAAAAATTGACCCTAGGTATTTAAAACTTTCCTTTTGAGGGATGTAATGTGTGCCAATTTTAATTTCTATGTTCTCTACGGTAACTAAATGATCAAACTTACATTCCATATATTTTGTCTTTGTTCTACTAAGTTGGAGGCCTTTGCTTTCTAATGTTTCTCTCCATAGTTCCAATTTTCTATTAACTTTTTCCTTAGACTCCTCTACTAATACAATATCACCTGCAAATAACATACACCAAGGCACTTCATCTTGAATATGTTTTGTTAACTCATCCATCACCATTATAAACATGTATGGACTTAAAGTTGATCCTTGATGTAACCCAATATTAACTTCAAAGAAGTCTGTCGTTGCTTCATAAGTCCTCACACATGTTTTTGCACCATCATACATGTCTCTTATAAGGTTAATATATGTCAATGGGATATTTCTTTTTTCCAAAGTTCTCCAAAGAACCTCCCTCGGTACCCTATCATAAGTTTTTTCTAGATCAATAAATATCATGTAAAGGTCTTTCTTTTTTGCTCTAAAATGTTCCATAAGACGTCTCAAAAGGTGAATCACTTCAATAGTAGATCTACTTGACATGAATCCAAATTTGTTCTCTGTTGTACTTGATACTTGTCTTAACCTACGTTCGATAATTCTTTCCCATAATTTCATAGTATGGCTCATTAACTTATACCTTAATTCCCACAATTTTAAATGTTTCCCTTGTTCTTATATGGGTATAATAAAAAGGACGGTCAATCTTTTAAGAAAATATAGAAAATCGCTTCTCAAGTCAAGTGTTTTACATATGAAAAAATGAAACACTAAAAGAGAGATTGCTACAAGAAGAAAATAGTACAAACAACCAAGAACACGGACAAATAGAAAAATAAGATATAATTTGCATGATATCAGAATGCTTATACATGGACCGCCCAATAATTGGTTGGTGGATTAACTCTGTAGCGACGAGACACATCTCAAAGAGCAAGAAAGAGACAATGAATCAAAGGAATATAAACTAGGAGAACATCGGGTATACATGAGAAATTATACTTTATCAAATGTTCTTGGAACTGGGTCCTTTAGAATTTATGTACAAGGTACACCGATTGTACAAACTAATATATTTATCGTGTCATCTATAAGGCGCAATCTGGTTTCAGTCCCTACCTTGGTAAAGAAGGGTTTTGAAGTCAGGTTTCTTCTTGACAAAGTGATTGTGCGAAAGCATGTAAAAGTATTTTTCTCTAGAGAATTTGATGTAGAACATAGATTGTTCAAACTGAACATTAATAAAAATGAAAGTTATTCTACTTATAGTGATTGTGCCTTTAATGTTGATGTGAATATATGGCATAAACGCCTAGGGCATGTAAGTTTGGAAAAGTTGAGGAAATTATCTGACTTTGACTTACTGTCAAAGTTTGAGGAAAACACTTTCAGCAAGTGAAAAGCCTATATATGAGGACTCTTTAGAGTAAGATCACATCGAAGAAGTGTTTTTCATAACCTTTATCGATGATTACTCAAGATATACATATATATATATATATATCTTAACAATAAATCTGAGGTACTTGAAGTATTCAAAGAATATAAGTAGGAAGTTGAAAATCAACTAGGGCATACAATCAAAGTCTTGATATCAAATAATGGTGGTGAGTACATCTCTGCAGAATTTTTGGAATTATGTAAAGACTTTGATATTTCGAAACAAAATACAATACTCAAGACATCTCAACAAAATGATGTAGCTAAAAGATATAATAAGATCTTACTAAACATAACAAGGTCAATGTTAATAGAAGTCTCTCTACTAAGGATATTTTGGAGAGAAACAGTAAGTACAACAATATACATACTTAATAAAGTATAATCTAAAGTTGTATTCACTACACCATATGAGATGTGATGTGGAAGAAAACCCAACCTAGGTCATCTCAAGAGGTGGGGATCTATTGCTCATGGGAAGATCCTTAATTAGTCTAAAGACAAGCTAGACAACAGGTCCTTAAGATGTATATTCATCGGATATTCTAAAGGCTCAAAAGGATATCGATTTTATCATAAGGACCATGAATTGATAGAGAGCAGAGATATTGAATTCTTAGAAGATACTAAGAATGGCATCCTTTCTTGAGAATAATGATAAATATGTTGACGATCTAGTAGATATGAATCAATCATCATTTGAACCCATAGAAGATCTTCTTCGATTAACCGAAACTTTAAGTGGACATAAAAGGCCTAGGTCCGCATCGTTCTACTTAAAGGATTATCATACTTATCTTACACAAAAACCGTACAATTTAATAGATTTAGATAAGCTAACTGATAACTTGACTTATCAACAAGCTATAACTCATCTGAAGCAAAAGACTGGGAGAAATCCATGGATGAAGAAATTGAATCCATTGAGAAAAACTAAGTTTGGGAGCTACCAAAAAGAAGAAAAGTCATAGGTTGCAAATAGGTTCTGAAAAAGAAATATAAAGTCGAAAGTCGATGGATCAATTGATAAGTTTGAAGCGAGGTTAATTGCAAAGAGATTCTCGCAAAAGGAGGGGATAGATTATGTTGAAACATAAGAATAATTCTGGAGATATCAATATATTATGATTTGGATTTATATCAGTTAGATGTAAAAACTATTTTCGAAATGGAGATTTAGATGAAATCATATATATGCATTAGCCCGAAGGATACACAGTTAAAGGCCAAAAAGATAAAGCATATAGATTGAAAAAATCCTTGTATGGCCTGAAATAATCACCTCGCCAATGGTATTTGACTTTTCAAGATGCTATTATTGAACTTAGGTTTGTGGCAAATGAATTTGATTACTATGTATATGTCTGGAACAGTGGGATCCACATTATCATCTTATCATTATATGTAGATGACATATTATTGACTGAGAATGATAATGAGATGATTATCAAAACCAAGTCATGGTTAAACTGAATGTTTGAAATGAAGGATATGGGAAAACATCTTATATCCTAGGAATAAAGATTTCTCAAGATAGAGGATCTAAACTTTTATACCTAAGTCAAGAAAGATATATTGATTATATTTTAAAGAAGTTTAAAATAGGTGAATGCAAATCTGCATCTACATCCGTTGCAAAAAGGGTAAAAATAAGTAAGGTTGATTGTCCCAGTGAAGGAGATGATAAGCCTAACATTCCTTATACATAAGTTGTAGGTAGTTTGATGTATGTTATGCTATGTGCAAGACCTGATATCAGCTTTATTGTTGGTCTTGTGAGCAAATATCAAAGTAATCGTGGATGGTAGCATTGGATAGCTGTGAAGAGGATTCTAAGATATCTTAAAGGAATAAAGGACTTGAAATTATATTTTCAAGCAGATGAACTAAAAGTGGTAGGATACTCAGATGTTGACTTTGTTAGGAGCAAAGGCGACAACAAATCAACCTTAGGACAAATATTTTTATTTGGAGGTGGAACTGTTTGTTGGGCATGTAAGAAATAGAATTGTGTAGCATTGAATACACAAGAAGCTGAGTATATGGCTTGCTTTATGGTTACAGTAAGTGTCATCTGGATAAGCTACTTCATATGAGATTTGAAGCTGAACATAGCCAATGAGCCAGTTGTCATTTACTGTGACAATAATACACCAATTACTCTAATCAAGAGTGGAGCTGGCAACTCTAAAAGCAAGCATATAATAGTGAAATACCACTATGTTCATGATATAGTTATGAGAGGAAATATCCATCTCATACTGGTTGGCAAACCCCTTGACTAAAGGCATAAGAGGATCTTTTCTCAAAACATGTTACAAACATGGGGTTTGAGATATGTTTGATTGTTGCATAGGTAAGAAACCTTAGAACGGGTAATTATTGCAATATCAATAATAAAATAACATTACTAGAAAAATCCCGTGAAAATAGGAGGAAAACCAATATTTCATATCATTTGGCTCGAATGACCGGGAGATGTAAAGCTGAAAGATGTCATTCTCGACAGTTTCACACCATGGAGGTGGTTACAGAGCTAATGTGTAACAGTTGGTGTGTTACGGATGTTACGGAGATAAGGGCTACGAAAATGGAAAGCCCAATATCCGGGAGGTGGAGGATACATTGCTCTATAAATGCATAGCAGCGCATACACATAAAATACAGTGGAAACAAAGAAAAACCTCGAGAAAAAACCGGCTGTGTGAAAACCGGAAATCATACCTGAAACACCTTGTGCTCTTCGTCTTCTTCCGTTTCATCTGCTGTGTAACTGGAAACCGTGAAAGCTGCTCTTGAGATCATTGTAGGGAACAGCACATGGAGTCTCCCCGGACTTCAACAGTAGAATGTCCCCCCACACACTAGAGTCTGGTCTTCACGATCAAAGCAACAACGCAATCGAATAGAAGCAGAGAACCAAAGTGAAAATCGGTTTTCTGCCTTAAACTGGACTGCACCCAAACAGATTGAATCTCTGGTGATTATTTCACGTCCAAAACATCGAGAATCACCTCTCAAGTCCTTCCAACACGTCTGTAGTCTCACATATCAAAATCTGATCTTTTGGATCAGATCAGTGGCATTAAGAGAAGCAAATACAGAAACCAGAAAAGCACCTGATTTCCTGATTGACAGAAAACAGCATCAACTACGGAACGTTTTATTGGAAAATCTTAAAAAGAAAAAGGAGGAGAGAGAGAATAGAAGATAACTAATCATATGTTAAGTTTCATTAACTAAAAAAGTAGCTTTTTATACCGATACATTATAAAATTGTGTCATTGTGGGCTACTAGCTAACCACTTCCAATCAATTCTTTTCTGTAAATGTGTACCATTTGGTTCTGCTGCACCATACACAATTTTTCCTGATTCACAGCTGAGGTGGGCATGCTCCAAGGGACCCATTGTTGGTATAGTTTTCTCAACGCAGAATACCGGTATCAGGATGTCATGCTTCCTGCATTAGGTTTGAAGCAGGTGAGAATCTCTCAAGTGTGTGCTCTTTCATGAACCTTTCATCTCAACTCTGGGCTTTGATGAATCGGGGGTCAGAATGGGATTTTGGTGAACATCTACGAGATCGCCCTTGAGAAAGCCGGTAGTACTGATCCAGCAAAGGCTTTACACATTGGAGACAGTACGTGGAAAGACTATATGCCAGCCAAGTCTGTAGGCACGCACACCGTGCTTCTGAATCAGTTTAAGACACCTGATGGAGAGAGCTGGAGGAATTCTGGTGCTCATGTTCTTCCTGATATTGGGTTATTTCAGTCATTCCTTACAGGTTATGAAGAGGTTTTGCATGAACCTGCTAATGCAATATGAGATTCCTTTCCTATACTGCCATGAGAAATTTATAAGGTAACAATGAACATCATAGTTCATTTTCCTGGAGAGAAAAAAAGGAGAAAAGAATCTATTTCCCGTCTTGCAGTTCTATGCATTTTGGTCCTGAGTTACGGAGTTGAAAACAGTAGGAAGGCTACTTCACTAGTATTTGCTTCTTTGATTTCTAGGTGCTTAGTTCTAACACTTGTTAGGAATAAAGAAATAAGAGGGACAATCAATTGCTCGCCTTCTAGTTTTGCAGTTGCTGCGAGAAAATCTCACTACATGAAAGTCGATTAGAAGATGGGAGTCACCTTATATATGACTAGGGCATCTGAAGTAAACTGAAGAATAGTACAGTGGCATTCTATTGAAATCGAATACGCTCAGTCTTGTTCAGATCCTTTAGTCTCTGTTCTCTTCAAGTTAGAATTGTTCTCTGTTAGATCCTGTGTGAGCTAGGTTGCTGAAGGGCACACTCTTTCGCGTAAGGATGCTGGCTTTTGGCTGACAAATTCGCATGACCATAGCGGCATACGTTAGGACGCTCTCCGTGCCTAGAATATAAGCTTTAATGCGGTTGGACTTGGATATCTAAGATCCAACTAGTTACTCTTCCAATATTCCCCTTGTTTATAACCGTAATCATCCAACTTTTGTCTTCAAATAGTTTCTGTCCTCCTCGAAATGGCACCCAACTGACCTCGCCAAAAAGCCCTCGAGTAGTGAAGACAACAAATTAGCAGGTGGACTTCATTGATGCATTAAATACCCAGTCGAAGGGAAAAGCAGCCGAACCTACCTTACAGTAGGGTTGGTGCAAGCGAGTTTGCAGGAGTTGGGTGCCTCTCGAATCACTTTCGTTTGTGCACCCATTTGTGATCACAAGGCCCACTCAATTTTAGATGCTAATAATTCAACCCAATTAACATAAAATAAATATATCTTTGTTACAAAACATAATTAAAAAAAAGACTGGTCTTAGCTCATCAAAATTTTGGTCAGAAAACGCTGGAAATCAAAACAAATTCTCAAAAAGGACAAGGTTTGCGCCCACCACTCTGTTTCTCTACAACTGTTCAAACTTCAAACTGCAGAAGCTCCACACCGTGAGTATCTACTATCTTTCTAACTTTCACCAATGGTGGATCTGATGAAATTCTAACCCGTGTGGACATGTTTCGATTCATACAAGAGAATTGAACACGTCTTGTTTCCATCTTAATACCTTGAGCTTGTAGGGATCCTTGAAAATCCAAGTCCAGATGCTGAAGAGGCACGTCTCTTCCTCATATGAATGATTGAGTAGCTTACGAGTAATAGCAAAACAAGCATCCCCTGTACAAAGAACAGCCAGCATTCAGGCAATGATTTAAGCGCGAGAATACTTCATAAAAGAGAACAGTGCGATGCAAGTATATCCAAGGCAGAATAAGGCGATTATGAGATCAGGCTAGTTCTTCATTTATAAGTTACGAAGACAAAAGGGTAATGCATGATATCACCCAAATTTAAAGACAATAGGTTGTATGAGATTGGATGTTCAAATGAATACGCCGGAGAATTTGGACAAGGATGGGAGCAATGCATGAAATTCCAAAATTCTAAATAAACCATTTGCCTGTTTCTGACCCATCCACACTTGGGTATGTAGAAAATGTTTCTCTTTTCTCAAAACCCCTAAAATGATCGGCCATCATGGCTCTAAGTTCAGAACGATAATGCTAACAAGAACATTTTGGGGGCAAAATGTCGCAGTGAATTTCATAACAATTGATTATATATTCTCCAATTTAATGAGTTACAAAGAGAATGATGAAATGCAAGTTATGCTTCAATTTTCTTTGAACAAAGTACCAACTACTGACAAGATTGCTTGGTTGAATACAATCACTTAAATAGCAATACAAGTTCTTCAAAGATAATTCGATAGTTAGGGTAGAAAAAATGACAGCTATGAGATTAAAATGTTGATACAGACTAAGCAGAATGACATTAAAGAAAGCTTGAGTGCATTGGTTTAAGAAGCAGACACCTCAAAGCCTAAAACACTGAGTTTCTCTTCACGTACAGGTGGTACACAGCTCTTAAAAATCATATAGTGTTGATGCTTCCTTTGCTCGTCCTTTGATGAGCCATCGGGTAGTACTCGCCTCCCTACAAATTTCACCAATGAAGAAAAATTCCTTTCTTATTAAATGCTTAATACACATTTAACAATCTGCAGGACTGAGAAAAAAGTTGAAGTCACCTTCCAAAGTAACCCTACCTTGTTGAGATATTTGACCATTTGCTTTACCCATAACATGCTCAACCTCCACACATTTGAAGGGGATCCGGTGTCCAGTTTCACTACAGTGGTACTTCTCATCATTCTGCAAGAGATTTCAATTGGAAAATCAAAGGATAGATAATAATGAAAAGACCTTACAACACAAATTTAATAATGAAACAGACAGATACTCACATAACTTTTATGAGGCGATTAATTAGTAAACCAGAACTCATGATTTCTTAAATATCTTTAACGAGAAATGGACATGAAAGAAATATGCTACCGAATATAAGCAATCAAAAATCAATTTAGATGATACTAAGAACTAGGTGCCTCACAAAAACCAAGGGATAATTACAGAGCCAAGAAAATCAGTAAAGAATATGACATACATGCTCATGGAAAACAGAAAAATCAAAAGGTAGTGAAGAGAAGAAGAAAAGAAAGAGAACGAAATAGCAAGTACATCAACAACATTGATCAAAGCAGACCATTGTTCCCTAATTGTTGAGTAAAGTCGCTCAAATAAGAACCTACACCCAAAGCTAACACTGTTAAATGTAATTGGCGTATTTTCTTTATTTTCTTTCTTTTTTGTTTTTTTATTTTCTTTGTCACCAGGGCCTCCAACAGCTAGAATTCTAGTAGTTTGGAGACTAGAGGCTGATGCTGGCCCTCCCTATATAATTTTCACTCTTATACATTGTATATAATGTCTCATGGCATGTTAATGTGATATATTCTGTGATTCCTCTCTTTTCGATAAATAAAATGTTTCTCTTTCTTAATGGCATCAGAGCCTAATGGCAGATCGTTGCTTCCTGATGAAGGTCTTCTGAGTAAAGACATCGGGAGCAGTGGCAGCTGACTGATTTCCCACCGTGGCCAGCTGGGTGGTGGTCATGCAGTTTGTTGGATGTTTGACGTGAGAGACCACCAACCGAGAGTTGGTATTCAGCTGCTTCAGCAAGGCCACCGATGCTCAGGTCATGCTAGAAAGAGGGAACTGAATGGTCGCACAATCTCCGTGAATCATGCCGAGCCCAAGATTGGTGATGATGGGCGGTTCTCATCCATATCAAGCCTTTGGATTTTTCGGTGGCCTTATGAAGGATGACGACAACCTCCTCGAGCTGGTTGTAGGCAGAGAAGATGGTGCGGAGGCCATTGGTGGTGGCATCTCATCCAGTTCCGCGAAGGAGTTGATAAACAACAGTAAGATCAACTACTTGTTTCATAGCGTGTATGAGTGTGAAGTGGGAGAGCCCTTGCATTCTCCTCGTGACACGACATTTGTATGAGATGCATGATGTTTTCAGCTTTGGTGTCATGGTCTTGGAGATTGACAATAGAAAAAAAGAACTCAAATTTTGAACCCGTGATTGAGGCAAAAAGTTAGCCGCGTCTAGTATGGAAAAAGGCTTAGTTGTTGTTGATTGAGGCACAAGGTATACTAGAACGGGTTTGGAAGCTATTCAAGAAAGGCTACAGCATCGAGGCAATGGATCCGACTATGGTACCAGCAATCCAACAGCTGATGATTAGAGGCGCGGTGGCCAGCCGGTGCCGCCCCTCATCATTTTCATGGGAGAAGATATTGCGATGGAGGGGCTTACAGGGAAACACTTTTGTGCCAGTGCCATTCAGCAACACAGAGACGCAGGCAGACTGCATCATCAAGCGCACCCAGGTCAAGGGCTTCCACATGGAGAAGAACAACCCCTACTGACATGACCAGAGGGTTCATTTGACCAAACCCTGGTGTGCCGGCCTGATTTTTGCTTGTTGGTCTAGTCACTTTGCGAGTGTTTCACTCTCTTTCCTTTATTGCAGCCCAGGTGTGTCCTTTCCTTGTTTTTAATTGAGGGTGTTTTTGCCTTATTCTTATGGTTAGGTTTGATTGATTATTTTATTGGTTGTTTTCTGCCTCTTATATGGACACTATTACTTGTGCACATTAATTTGCATAGTTTGGTTTGATGTCAAGTTCTCCTCGTTGTGATTATATGCCAATTTTATTGGCCATTTGTTCAAGGCCTTTGTTTTAAGGTGCTTCCGTTGGGATTGTGGTATCTTCTATGTTGGTAGTCATTGGTTGGAGATCACTTGACGTATTAAGATGCACTCATTTGTATGTTATTTGATCCTCTCATGCTCTTCTTGAGCATCACTCATTGATAGCGTGTTTTGGTTATTGTGACACTATTGTGCCCATACACATGTAGTTGTTTTTCAAAAGGCATGCATAGATTTTCTACACACAAGTGTTTGGAAAGAGTTTGTAAAAAAGGGTCTTGCTACTATTTATTTAGTTTAGCCTCTTAAGTATATTTTGAGTATTCTGTAGGAGTGTTACTAGCTATAAGGGGTCACCCTTCAAAGACTTGCATATCTTATTAGTCAAAATGTTTGATGATATATAAAAAAATTGTCAAATATTGTTTTTTTAAAACAAACCTTTTGTGTTGAAAAAGATTCTTTAAAGTTTTACTCAAACGGGCTTTATAAGATTGCTTTGTTTAATATAAATTTACTCATATGTTTAATATCAAATTTTGATTATGTTGTTGGATTTTGTCATTATCCTTGGATTAATAGAGTCTCGTTTAGGTTTGCGAGTTGTTTGTTGGCTTATGATTAGAATCATATGGTTCTTTAGTGAAATATTTTATAAACTTCTTTGAAACCTTAGGATCTTGCTTGATGTTTTTAAATTAGGAACTTCCTGGATTTCAAGTTTGTATCATTATATTTTCAGGATTTTAATTATTTTGGTAAAATTATATTCCATAAGCTTTTTTTTTAGTATTAAACATATGAAAATAAAGGATGGCAAACCCAACGTGAACTTGAACAAAGAAGCTAAAAGAAAAAGCATTGGAGACAACTAAAAGGTTTATGAATGTTAATGTGTTTCGTGTAAGACTGTGGGATCGGTACAAGGGAAGATTATGGGGTTAGTGATTGCAAGTAAGATTATATTGAAGGAAGACCGCTTTAAAGGATAACATTATACTGTGTTTTAAGAACAAGTACAGAAGCTACCTTGTTGCACTACTCGTCGGATTAGTCAATGATAGGTTTCCTCTCCATCTAGATTTTGTTTCATTTTCGTCAAACTTGTGGTTCATTCACCATCATTTTGAGGGAGGGTGTTAAATGTAATTGGCATATTTGTATACTTTTTCTTTATTTTCTTTCTTTTTGAGCAATTAATCATCAACATGTACAAAAGATGTTTGTAGCATAAGTGAAGATGCTAAGATGGATGAGTAGTCATAAACAAAGGTTGTATATGTAATGAGGTTATTAGAAACAAATTGAGAGTGGCACCAATAGATACTAAAATGAGAGAAAATCATTTAAGATGGTTTCAACACATATAAAAATACCAAAAGAAGTTGCGGTAAGAAAGTACGAAAAATTGGATGATGAAAATATTAAAAGAGAAAGAGGAAGACCCTATGTTATCAATAGGGGATAGTGGGCTGTTAGTGGTTGACACTAATATAGCGGTAGTGGGGATATAGCGGATTTAGCGGTATACTTTCATTTATAATTAAAAAATAATATATATACAATAGATCAACTCTGCCCATGTAAGGATTACCCTTGCATTGCAGGTCCAAAGCCCGGATAAAGGAGGAGGGTTGTATTAGGCTTCCGACAGCCAGCATAAAACTTCGTCTGATTTTTATAACATGAATTACAAAAATTATGAGCATTGCTTTGGGGCGTCCCCCCGCCTAGCGACGTGTTGAGGAGCCCGAATGCAGTAAGAAGTAAGCAAGGGCCACTACATTTTCACCCGAATGTAGTGAATCAATTGCAGAGAGGGTTTCCACACCATGGACGGGTGTGGGTAAAGAAGTTAGTCCCACTACATTGCCGCCCGAATGTAGTGAAAATTTTTCAAAGAGGGTCTCCACATTTTGATTATGGACGGATGCGGGAGGTAAGGAAGCTAGTCCTAGATAATAAGATTCGTATTGGTTCTTGGAATATCGGAACATTATCCAGTAAGCTAATGGAGGTGGTAGATACTATGATTCGGAGAAAGATTCATATTCTATATTTACAAGAGACAAAATGGGTTGGAGAAAAAGCAAATAGAGGATACTGGTTTTAAATTAATGTACTCAGGTAAAGAAAAGGCTCGAAACGAAGTTGGTATTATCATAAATAAAGATTTAAAGGAGAGTGTAGTAGACATACAACAATATGGTGACCGAATCATAACATTGAAATTAGTGTTAGGACTAGAGGTTTTGATTATAGTGTGTGCTTACGCACCCCAAGTAGGACTAGAAGGTACTATAAAGACAGTTTTTTGGGAAGAGTTAGATAAGGTGTTTCAAAAGATTCCACAAAGGGAGATGATTTGTTTAGGAGGAGATTTAAATGGACATGTCGGTAAAGAGGCATTAGGATATCAAGGGATTCATGGAAACTTTGGTTTTGGGGATATAAATGAGGAAGGTAGGGAGATTTTAAATTTTGCTATGGCATTTGATCTCTTTATAGTCAATACAATCTTCAAAAAACGAGATGAACATTTAATTACTTATAAGAGTGGCTTATCACAAACACAAATTAATTACCTCATGGCATTAGGATATCTGTCATATGTTTTCCATGCTTTTGTCTTGTAATTTATCTTGATATTGTGATGAGGTAATTTATCTTGATATTGTGATGAGGTTGTTATGATTTCAGCAAAGAAAAAGAGATTTATCTACAGAATCCTGTTCTCAACTGTTGTCAACAGATGTGCTCTGTTTTGTTCTTCAGGCAGAGAACATGCAATGAGGACATGCTTTACTATTATCTCCTAGAGGTAAAGGCTGCATTGCAGTAATTCCCACCAAAGAAGTTATATAGCAGATCTTAGTCAATGCCTTCAAAGAGGAAGCTGCTTTATGTCATTCTCATCACAGTCTGTACGATGGTGTTGTGGATGTCAATTTTAGTTAATGTGATATCTTACAAGTTGCATTGTAGTCCTTATCTTCTATGATCAAGCATGCATGTTTAGCTTTGACAGGTACATAAGAATTTATGCTTATCTTGCAGGACACACTACTTCACCAATTGTTCTGTTTCAATTGAATTGAATAGAAAAAATATTTCTCAAGGAACTACTGCTGAGTATGTATCTGATAATCAGGAACCATTTAACATCCTTTATGTCTGGATCAAAATAAGTATGCTAGAAGAGAAAACAGCTATTATTGCAGCTGTTGGTAATTTTAGTTTGCAGTTACTTCCACTGCTAAGTGCTAATAGTAGTAACAGCAGCAGCAGTAGTAGCATAACAATTGTAACAGATTGATATTTGTTTGCCATTAGTAAAAATCAATTTATTGTTCACTTCTTTATATGGGTGTGGTAATTGCTTGCTTTGATCCTTTATAGTTGCTTGCTTCATAAATAATATCCTTATTGACAGTTGTACATATATAGGCTGATGGTTCTACCTAGATTTCTGTTCCCTGCAGGGATTAGTAATGATACAGCTATGGACTTTGTCACATGAAAAAATGGAAAGAACAGTTTTTTCGATAACTCAAAACAGAAAGGAAAATGCCTACTACCAATTTTTGTGGTCATTCTTAAGGGAGCTGATTTACGGAGACCACAGTTCTATCTATTTTGTGGTCAAACACATAGTTGCAAAAGGTTCAACCATCCTATGCTTGTTGAATAGAGAATAAAATGTTATTAACTAAGCCTTTCACTAGTTGTGGTTCTCTTATAGAGGAGAGCTAATCTTGAAGTTTGTAATTTATTTTTAGAAGCAGGGACCATCGAGGGATTCATAAAAGTTAATTGAGGGGAATCAGTTTTATGAATAGTCAACCCCATGTATTGTGGATAAGACTTGGTTTTGGTTGTGGTAATTCATTTTATCAAATTTTGCTAGTTTTGCATTTTCAAGCAATAATTTCTGTCTGGCAATCCCCGCCTAGCGACGTGCTGCAGAGCCCGAATGCAGTAATAAGTAAGCAAGGGCCACTACATTTTCTCTCGGATGTAGTGAATCAATTGCAGAGAGGGTTCCCACATCATGGACGGGTGTGGGTAAAGAAGTTAGTCCCGCTACATTGCCGCCCGAATGTAGTGAAGGGTCTCCGCATTTTGATTATAAACGGGAGTAAGGAAGCTAGTCCTAAATAATAAGATTCGTATTGGTTCTTGGAATATCAGAACATTATCCGGTAAGCTAATGGAGGTGGTAGATACTATGATTCAGAGAAAGATTCATATTTTATGTTTACAAGAGACAAAATGGGTTGGAGAAAAAGCAAATAGAGGATACTGGTTTTAAATTATGGTACTCAGGTAAAGAAAAGGCTCGAAACGGAGTTAGTATTATCATAAATAAAGATTTAAAGGATAGTATAGTAGACATACAACGATATGGTGACCGAATCATGATGTTGAAATTAGTGTTAGGAGCAGAGGTTTTGAATATAGTTTGTGCTTACGCACCCCAAGTAGGACTAGAAGATAGTATAAAGACAGCTTTTTGGGAAGAGTTAGATAAGGTGATTCAAAAGATTCCACAAAGGGAGATGATTTGTTTAGGAGGAGAATTAAATGGACATGTCGGTAAAGAGGCATTAGCATATCAAGGGATTCATGGAAACTTTGGTTTTGGGGATATAAATGAGGAAGGTAGGGAGATTTTAAATTTTGCTATGGCATTTGATCTCTTTATAGTCAATACAATCTTTAAAAAACGAGATGAACATTTAATTACTTATAAGAGTGGCTTATCACAAACACAAATTGATTACTTTATTTATAGAAAAAAAGATAAAGCGTGTTGTAAAGATTGCAAGGTAATTTCAGGAGAAAGCTTAACCACCAAACATTGACTTTTAGTTATGAATTTACAAATAAAAAAATGGACAAAGAAGAAAAGAGTGCATCAAGCTATTCGAACTAAATGGTGGAATCTCAAAAGCGAGAAAGAAGATATATTTAAACAAAAAGTCCTTCAAGGAGATGTTTGGAATTATGTTGGTACACCCTATGATATGTGAAACAATATGACTATACATATTAGGAAAGTGGCGAAAGATGTGTTATGGATATCTAAGGGAGGTGTACCAGCACAAAAAGAAGCTTGGTGGTGGAGTGAAGTAGTATAAAATAAAATCAAGGCAAAGAGGGCATGTTACAAATTACATTATGCTAAGAAAACTAGTGAAACTTTAAAGGCTTATAAGAAAGCAAAGAAGGAAGCGAAAAAGGAAGTGAGTGAAGCAAAAGCTAAAATTTGGGAGGACATATATAAAAAACTCAACTCAAAAGAGGGTGAAAGAGATATTTTTAGGATAGCTAGGGCTAGAGATAAGAAAACTAAAGATCTTAATTATGTTAGATGCATCAAAGACGAGGATGAAAAAATTCTAGTGGCAAATGATGATATAAGAAATAGATGGAAAAACTATTTTTATAATCTTTTTAATGAAAATAAAGATGTTAGTATTAGCTTAGGAGATTTAGCCAAATCGGAAAAGTATATAAACCACAATTTCTACCGACGTATTCAAAAGGATAAAATCAAAGAGGCTCTTAAACATATGAAGGGTGATAAATCAGTAGGACCAGATAATATTCCTATAGAAGTTTGGAAAATATTAGGAGAAATAGGAATCACTTGGCTCACAAGACTATTTAATGAAATATGAAAAAACCAAAAGATGCCCGAGGAATGGAGAGCAAGTAGACTTATACCCATATATAAGAACATGGGAGACATTCAAAATTGTGCAAATTATCGAGGTATCAAGTTAATGAGTCATACTATGAAATTATGGGAAAGAATTATTGAACGTAGGTTAAGATAAGTATCAAGTACAACAGAGAACCAATTTGGGTTTATGCCAGGCAGATCTACTATTGAAGCGATTCACCTTTTGAGACGTCTTATGAAACATTTTAGAGCAAAAAAGAAAGACCTTCACATGATATTTATTGATCTAGAAAAAGCTTATGATAGGATACCGAGGGAGGTTCTTTGGAGAACTTTGGAAAAAAGAGGTATCCCATTGACATATATTAACCTTATAAGAGACATGTATGATGGTGCAAAAACATGTGTGAGGAATCATGAAGGAACGACAGACTTCTTTGAAGTTAATATTGGGTTACATCAAGGATCAACTTTAAGTCCATACTTGTTTATAATGGTGATGGATGAGTTAACAAAACATATTCAAGATGAAGTACCTTAGTGTAGGTTATTTGTACATGACATTGTATTAGTGGAGGAGTCTAAGGAAAAAGTTAATAGAAAATTGGAACTATGGAGAGAAACATTAGAAAGCAAAGGCCTCCGACTTAGTAGAACAAAGACAGAATATATGGAATGTAAGTTTGATCATTTGGTTACTTCAGAGGACATAGAAATTAAAATTGGCACACATTACATCCCCCAAAAGGAAAGTTTTAAATACCTAGGGTCAATTTTTCAGAGTGATGGAAGAATTGATAGAGATGTTATGCATAAAATTAATGCTGGTTGGTTAAAATGGAGAGGAGCATCAGGTATTCTTTGTGATAAGAAGATACTATTAAAGTTAAAAGGTAAATATTATAGAGCAACAATTAGGCCTTCCATGTTTTATGGTTATGAGTGTTGGTCAGTTAATCATCAACATGTACAAAAGATGTTTGTGACAGAAATGAAGATGTTGAGATGGATGAGTGGTCATACAAGAAAAGACTGTATACATAATGAGGTTATTAGAAACAAATTAGGAGTGGCACTAATAAAGGATAAAATGAGAGAATATCGTTTAAGATGGTTTGGACATATAGAAAGAAGATCAAAAGAAGAACCTGTAAGAAGGTTATAAAAACTAAATTTGGAAAGTATTAAAAGAGAGAGGATGACCACAAAATTGTTGGAAAGAAACAATAAAGAATGATCTAGCTTATTGCGAGTTAACTCCTAACATAGCACACAATAGGGATATGTGGAAACAAGGAATCCATGTAGCCGACCCCGTCTAGTATGGGAAAAGGCCTCCGACTTAGTAGAACAAAGATAGAATATATGGAATGTAAGTTTGATCATTTGGTTACTTCAGAGGACATAGAAATTAAAATAGGCACATATTCCATTCCTCAGCAGGAAAGTTTTAAATACCTAGGGTCGATTTTTCAGAGTGATAGGAAGAATTGATGGAGATGTTACACATAGAATTAATGCTTGTTGGTTAAAATGGAGAGGAGCATCAGGTATTCTTTGTGATAAGAAGATACCATTAAAATTAAAAGGTAAATATTATAGAGCAGCAATTAGGCCTGCAATGTTTTATGGTTCTGAGTGTTGGTCAGTTAATCATTAACATGTACAAAAGATGTCTGTGACAGAAATGAAGATGTTGAGATGGATGAGTGGTCATACAAGAAAAGACCGCATACATAATGAGGTTATTAGAAACAAAGTAGGAGTGTCACCAATAGAGGATAAAATGAGAGAACATCGCTTAAGATGGTTTGGACATATAGAAAGAAGATCAAAAGAAGAACCTTTAAGAAGGTTAGAAAAACTAAATTTGGAAAGTATTAAAAGAGGTAAAGGATGACCACAAAAGTGTTGGAAAGAAATAATAAAGACCGATCTAGCTTATTGGGAGTTAACTGCTAACATGGCATAAGATAGGGATCTGTGGAAACAAAGAATCCATGTAGCCGACCCCGTCTAGTATGGGAAAAGGCTTAGTTGTTGTTGTTGTTGATATATACAATAGATCCTTTCCACCTGACGAGACATGAGCAGATAAGTATTTGTATCTAGTGATGTACAATCTGTAACTGCTGGACTAGCCCGTTACTACAGATTTTTTGCTCTAAGTTGTAATATAGCTCTTGTTGACAGAATTTTCAGGAACATAGGTCAATTCTTGATATGAATCCGATTCCTTCCTCCTGAAACTCAGATGCGAGTGTGCAACTACGTCCTCATACACCTAAGGGTTAGCCCTAGTGCTTGTCTGAAGCAAATTGACAATGTCACTTCAGAATGACTTTCCATGAAAAAAGCCATATTGAATTCATGATGGACACAAACATCATGTGCCTCTACACATAAAGTACACATTTCATATAGAGTACATATGGATTAATTTGAGGGGAAGAGATTTCAACTTTCCAACTGATTCGTGGGCCTGTATGATTGCATTTTTGTTTATCTCAAAAATATTTCAAAAAGAAATGCTATTTATAATGGGGGAAAATACAAAGAGAGGTGGTAGTGTTTGGATGTCAAGAATACTTTATTGGATTGAGAAACAACTTTGTTTGGCTGCTAAAACCTAAAAGACCCACAAGTAACATCAATATCTTCACTGGCAGACCACAGAAGTATTGGAAAGGAACTATTGATAAGTATCGATATGACACAAGATTGCAAACTATGACATCAAAGAATACATGTGCAGGCCACCTAGTTGGGAAAAGGCTTGATTGTTGTTGGAGGATGGAGGATGCAAGCATTTTGACTCTATCTATGGGGATTGTCTAAGGAATGGAGGAAAAGTACACTTATACCGATATACAAAAATAAGAGAGACATCCAAAAGTTCATGAATCATACAATATAATTATGAGAAAGAATTATTGAATTAAGACAGAGACAAGTATCAAGTACAAGGATAACCAATTTGGATTCATGCGAAGGAGATCTACTATTGAGGGATTCAACTATTGAGATGTTTTCTGAAACCTTTTGGCGGAAAAAAAAATTCACATGATATTCATTAATTTAAAAAAAGCTTATAATATGGTGTCAAGAGATATTCTCGGGAGAATCTTAGAAAAAAGAAATATCCTATTGACGTAATCTTATAGGAAATATGTATGATAAGAGATATTTCTTTAGAGAATCTTAGAAAAAAGAGGTATCCGATTGACAAAATCTTATAAAAAATATATATGAAGACTTGTTAAGGAATGAGAAGTTTCTTTGAATTAATATTAGATTATATCAAGGATCAACTTTAAATCCTTATTTAGTTACTTTGGTTATTAACAAGTTATTCGGATATTCGGACAAAGAATATATATTTAAATAGAAAGTTCTTGAAGGAGATGCTTGGAATTATGTAGGTACACTTTATGATATCTGGAACAATATGGTTATATATATGAAGGAAGTGGCAAAAGATGTGTTAGGCGAATCTAAGGGAGGCGTACTAGTAAAAAAAAGCTTGGTGGTTGAGTAGCAAGTAAAGAAGGCATGTTACAAATTGTATTATACTAAGAAGACTAAAGAAACTTTGGAAGCTTATAAGAAAGCAAAGAAAGAAGCGAAAAAAGGTCGTTAGCGAAGCAAAACCTAAAATTTGAGAGGATTTATATAAAAAGCTTAACTCAAAAGAAGGTGAAAGATATATTTTTAGGATAGCTAAGGCTAGAGATAAGAAAACTAAAGATCTTAGTTTTGTTAGATACATCAAAGAGGAGGATGAGAAAATTCTAGTGACGAACGATGATATCAAAAACAGATGGGAAAATTATTTCTATAAGTTTTTTAATGAAAATACAAATGTTAGTATTAGCCTAGGAGAGTTAACCAAATAGAAAAAGTATATAACGTAATTTTTATCGACGTATTCAAAAGAATAAAGTCAAAGAGGCTCTTAAATATATGAAGATTGGTAAATCTATAGTACTAGACAATATTCCTATAGAAGTATGAAAAATACTATGAGAGATGGGACTCACTTAGCTCACAAGACTATTTAATAAATATGAAGAACTCAAAAGATGCCCGAGGAATGGATAATGAGTACACTTACTACGAAATTATGGAAAAGAATTATCGAACATAGGTTAAGATAAGTATCGAGTACAATAGTTCGGATTCATGCCCAGCATATCTACTATTGAAGCGATTCACCTATTGAGACGTCTTATAGAACATTTTATAGCAAAAAAGAAAAACCTTCACATAATATTTATTGATCTATAAAAAGCTTATGATAGGGTACCAAGAGATGTTCTTTGGAGAACCTTGAAAAAGAGAGGTATCATATTGACATACATAAATCTTATAAGAGACATGTACGATGGTGCAAAAACTTGTATGAGGACTCATGAAGGAATGACAAACTCCTTTGAAGTTAATATTGGGTTACGGGATCAACCTTAAGACCATATTTATTTATATTGGTCATTAATGAGTTAACAAAACATATTCAAGATGAAGTACCTTAGTGTATGTTATTTGCAAATGGCATTATGTTAGTAGATGAGTCTAAGGAAAAAATTAATAGAAAATTGAAACTATGGAGAGAAATGTTAAAAAGTAAAGGCTTCCGACTTAGTAGATCAAAGACTGAATACATGGAATATAAGTTTGATCATTTGGGTACTTCAGAGGACATAGAAATTAAGATTAGCACACAATGTATCTCTCACAAGAAAAGTTTTAAATACCTAGAGTCAATTTTTTAAAGTGATGAAAAAATTAATGGAGATGTTACGCATAGAATTAATGCCAGTTGGCTAAAATGGAGAGGGGCATCAGGTATTCTCTGTGATAAGAAGATATTATTAAAGTTAAAAGGTAAATATTATATAGCAATAATTAGACCTGCTATGTTTTATGGTTCTTAGTGTTGGGCAATTAATCATCAACATGTGTAAAAGATGTTCGTAGCAGAAATAAAGATGTTGAGATCAGTGTTGTCTGACGCGTATCGTATCGTGTATCGCTGGGCTCCACAATACGGGCGTATCGTATCGTATCGTATCGTACTTTAATATTAAAATAATGCAAAAATTAATTAAAAATTAATAAAAAATAGGAAAAAATCAAGAAAAATCTGATAATTGCTTTAAATTCATATAATATAAGTTTAGTACAAATTGAGCATTCAACATTGAACAATTGCATCCAAATTTACATATTTTGAATCCAAAAAATAAAATACAGACATAATTTACACTTTACAGTACACTACAGTTACATATAATGTTACATTTTACAAATTGTAATCAGGATCATCAACTAAATAATCTTCATCTTCTCCTTGTTGCAGATCCTCATCATCATCAGCCATACCCACACCTTCTTCAAAATCAAATTCTTCATCTCCATAATGTTGTTGCGCTCATTCCAAATTAATCCAGGCAACATCTTCTGTTAGGAGGGCATTTTCTTCAGTGTCTTTCATAACCCAATCTTTTAATATCTCAAAATTATCCAAACTTATTGGATCGAATTGACTTTCTTCTCTATTTACTTTTTTTAATTGCCCACGACACAAACAAAGATAAACAATTAGTAAGTAATATTAACAATTGAAAACTGAAGTTAAATAATATCAAATTGAAAATTTGAAAGTAATACAACATTACCTTTTACGAAGGCACATGTTACAACGAATATAAACCAAATCATTAAGCCTTTTGTGTTCCAACTTGTTGCGCTTTTTTGTATGGATGTGTTCAAAAACACTCCAATTTCTTTCACAACCTGTTGCACTATAGGTTTGGCTTAAGACTCTAACTGCAAAATCTCTAAGGTTTGGATAATCACTTCCAAACCTGTTCCACCAAACATCTGTAAAAAAGATATAAACATTAGAGACATAATAATCCACAGTAATGTAAGATGCAACTTAAATATGAAAATAAACAATGTACTTGGACGCATTGTAGAGCGGTTGCGAATTGCAACAGGCAAACCCATCAAGTGAAGAGCATTATCATATATCTCCATCTCTCGATGTATCGCATCTACTATGCTCTCATCAGGGACTAATCTGTCAATGCATTCAATGATTCCTCGATTAACCTCACCGTCCCTTTTGAAGGTTGTTGAGTACCTCAATGATGGGTTTAGATAGTAGGTTGATGCATGAATAGGCTGATGCAATTGTTTATTCCATCTACTATCAATTATTTTCCACACGGGCACATAATCTCTTTTTTTTCCATTAAAGTTATTTCTGATCGCTTCTTTTGCCCTGTCCATGGCTTCATAAAGGTAGCCCATAGATGGTTTCTCCTCGCTGTCAGCCAATCTCAAAACTTTCACTAAAGGACAAGTAATTTTCAATAATCTGATACATGCATTCCAAAATGAACTTCTAAAAACCGTTTCTGCAATCTCATTTAACTTTCTGTTCCTTCTGTTTTGTGGCAACTCTGCAAATTATTGCCACTCATCTGAGGAGAACATTCTCTTTAAAGCTTGCTTCTGTCTCACAATATTCTGTACAGATAAGAAGTTTGTTGCGAACCGAGTTGCAGCTGTGCGAAGAAGCTCTACACCTTCTGTGTATCTCCTCATCATACACAAAACAAATGCATGGTTGTAAATGAATTTCTTGGCAACACTCAGTTGCTGCATTTATTTCATCCATCTCACCAATGTCCTCGAGGATGAGATCTAAACAATGGGTTGCACATGGTGTCCAGTAGAAAGTCCCATAAATATCAGCTAACTCCTTTCCAGCTGCTTTGTAGTTAGTTGCATTATCTGTAATCAATTGGACTACATTTTCTAGCCCAACCTCCTGAACAACCTTATCAAATTCCTCTCGTAGGATCTCTGCAGTGTGCCTCTCCTCTGACATATCTAGAGATCTCAAAAACATGAGTCCTTTAGGACAACATATAAGAAAGTTTAGCAATGTTCTTCCTCGCCTATCGGTCCATCCATCTGCCATGATAGTGCATCCTGTTTCCTTCCACGATTGTCTCAAAGTCGAACAGTATTACTACACTTTAATCACGGTCTGATCTAATATCTTCTCTCTCAACTTCTGATAAGAGGGCATCCTGTATCCTGGACCAATGTTAGCAATTGCATCTGCCATTGCTTGAAAATGAAAATTGTTTGCTGCATTAAATGGAATGCATGCATCATAAAACCATATGCCCACTACAAGGTTTGCTTGATCGTGCAGTTGTTCTGAAGCCATAGCAGCACGAATTCTTGGCTGAGCACCAGGTGTAGTGGAAGGAGGAAAGAACGAATGTATGCTAGAAGAAGCTCTTCCTCTACTCCTTCCTGAACTTCCTCTTCTGTCACCTCCAAAGTCTTCAGCTGCAACCCTCTTTCCTCTGCTAGGTGCTCGCGAACTGCTACTACCAATAACTGTTCTAACATCTGAAGGCAAACTATCAGTGAATCCAACTCCAGTGGCAGTAGCATCATCAGCTTCTTCACACATCTAAAAATCATCCTTTTGTTGTCTCCTTTCCTGTATGCTCTCAATCATCTGCAAGCATTGCCATTTAATACCTTCTGGCACACTTCTAACTCTGCCTGTGCATGGAGCAACTTCTTTTCTGGTTCCTGCTAGGTGGTGTTTCAACCTTGAAATTCCACCACTAACCACCTTTTCACAAAATAAACATCTGATTTTTAACCCTCAACTGGTATACCCCACTGCCATGCCGGATCATCAGACTTTGAATGAGAGTCTCTACCACCCCTTCCTGCCATCTCAATTGAGTACTTTAATTTAAACAAAAACTTGAAAATAAAAGCACTTCGTAAATCCCCCAATCTTCAAATAACACTCAAATCGAGTGTCTCCCACTTCATGAATGCAATAAAAATCGTATACACACACTTAATTACTTCATATTTGGTCATTCAAAAAAAAACCGAAATAACACAAAAAACAATAAATAGAAAGGAAAAAAATGGAAAAAAACATTAAAAATATACCTAAATCCGAGTTTCGAGGCTTGGACGGACACCGTAGGGCACGATTTTAGAGCTTTGAACACCAAGGAGGTGAAAACCGACTCTTAGGGAGCTTGAAGAACCCAAAAGTTGAGAGGAAACCCGCGAAAAATCGTGGGTTTCTCTCGGGCCAGGACCCTTTATAAGGGTCCCAGGGCGTACGATACGGGCGATACGATACGTATTGCACGATACGGTGCGATACGGACAACACTGGTTGAGATGCATGAGTGGTCACAAAAGGAAAGACGGTATATGTAATAAGGTTATTAGAAACCAATTGGAAGTAGCACCAATAGAAGATAAAATGAGAGAAAATCGTTTAAGATGGTTTGGACATATAAAAAGACGACCAAAGGATGATCTCGTAAGAAGATAAGAAAAATTAGATTGTGAAAATGTTAAAAGAGGAAGAGGACGACCACAAAAGTATTGGAAAGATACTATAAAGAATGATCTAGTTTATATTGAGTTAACTGCTAGCATGGCACATGATAGGGCTTTATGGAAACAAAGAATCCATGTAGCCGACTCCATCTAGTTGTAACGAAGACGATGATTCAATGTAGCAGTAGAAGATCGATGAATAAATTTCACCACAACGTGACTATCATAAATTCTTAGAAAAGGCTATAATCTCACCGAAGTGCAACAAAGGCACATCAAAAGTAGTGAAAATGAATATTATTAATCAACCACAAAAAGAATACATACAAGAGTGGACATTTGAGAGATTATATAGGAAGAAGGGAAAGACAAGAGAGGAGGAGATGCATTGCCCCAACAGCTAGTCCAGAGAGACGAGAGAGGAGGAGATGCACTCAGTCAAGCCCCAACGACTAGTTGGACTAGCCGTTGGGGGCCTTGCGCCTTCACCCTTATGGCCTAGCACCAGGGGCCCTTCCGACCAGGCCCTAAGGGTCATCTTCACACTAGTGTGGGAAAAGGTTTAGTTATTGTTATTGTGGTTATTAATGAGTTAACAAAGCATATCCAAGATGAAGTACCTTAGTTTAGTCTATGTTATTCGCGAATGACATTAAATTAGTGGATGAGTCTAAGAAAAAAGTTAACAAAAAAATTGGAAGTAAGGGGAGAAATATTAGAAAATAAAGGCTTTTGACTTAGTACTTAGTAGAACAAAGACTAGGATATATAGAATGTGTAAGTTTAATAATTTGGTTACTATAGACAATAGAAATTAAGATTGACATACATTGCATCAGTGTTAGCCGTATCACACCGTATCGTACGATACGTATCGTATCGTGGGCATGACGATATGATAACATGTATCAAGATATAAGTTATCGTGTCGTATCGCCCGTATCGTACGATATGAGCAATACGCTGAGGGACACTTTTAAAGGGTTTCTGGCCGAACAAAAACTTGCATTTTTGTGGGTTTTTTAGCTCTATTCACGGCTGCTCAAGCCTTCTTCCAGTGGTTCTCAGCAAGTTATGTTTTTGAATATGTATCCTAAAGGAGAAAGCCTAACCCCGCACTTTTAAACATGTATGCTAAAGGACTTATGTTTTTAAGATCTCTAGACATTTCAGATGAGAGGCAAACTGCAAAGATCCTAAGGCAAAGAGTTTGATAAGGTGATATGCGAGGTTGGGCTAGAGAATATAGTCCAATTCATTACAGATAATGCAACTACCTATAAAGTAGCTGTGAAGGAGTTAGTAGATACTTATGGGACTTTCTATTGGACATCATGTGCAACCCATTGTTTAGATCTCATCTTTAAGGATATTGGTGAGATGGATGAGATAAAGGCAGCAACTGAGTGTTGCCAAGATATCACCAAATTTATCTACAACCATGCCTTTGTATTGTGTATGATGAGGAGATATACAGATGGTGCAGAGCTTCTTTGTATAACTGCAACTCTGTTTGCAACTAATTTATTATCTATACAGAGTATTGTGAGACAGAAGCAAGCCTTGAAGAGAATGTTCTCCTCAGATGCGTGACAACAATTTGCAGAGTTGCCTCAAAATAAAAGAAATAAAAAGTTGAATGAGATTTCAAAGACAGTCTTGAGGAGTACATTTTGGAATGCATGTATTAGACTGTTGAAGATTACATGTCCTTTAGTGATGGTTTTGAGATTGGTTGATAGCGAAGAGAAACCATCTATGGGCTACCTTTATGAAGCCATGGATAAGGCAAAAGAAGCCATTATAAATAATTTTAATGGAAAAAAAAGGTATTATGTGTCCGTATGGAAAATTATAGATAATAGATTGAACAAACAATTGCATCAGCCTATTCATGTAGCAACATATTATCTAAACACATCATTCAGGTTCTCAGCAAGCTTCAAAAGGGATGGTGAGGTTAATCAAGGCATCATTGACTATATAGACAAATTAGTCTCTGATGAGAGTAGAGCAGATGCTATTCATCGAGAGATGGAGATCTATGATAATGCTCTTTACTTAATGGGTTTGCCTGTAGCAATTCGCAAACGCACTAATATGCGCCTAAGTAAATTGTTTATCTTCGTATTTAAGTTTCTTAAATCTTATATCATTATGGATTAAGTCCCTAATGTTTGCCTTTTTCTACAGATGTTTGGTGGAATAGGTTTGAAAGTGATTGCCCAAACCTTAGAGATTTTGTAGTAACAGTTCTGAGCCAAACCTATAGTGCAACGGGTTGTGAAAGGAATTGGAGTGTCTTTGAACACATCCATACAAAAAAGCACAACAGGTTATAACATAAACGGCTCAATGACTTAGTTTTCATCCGTTATAACATGAGGATTCGCCAAAGGTAATCTTGTATTAGTTAGTACTTAAAGATTCAATTCAATATATTGTTTGACTTCAATTGTTAATGCTATTTACTAATTACTTATCTTTCTTTCTTGTAGGCAATTAAAAAAGGTAAATAGAGAAGAAAGCCAATTTGATCCAATAAGTTTGGATAATTTTGATATATTAGAAGACTGGATTATGGAAGATAACGAAGAAAATGTCCTCCTAACTGAAGAAGACATTGCATGGATTAATTTGGAAGGAGCGCAACAACATTATCAAGGAGATGAAGATTTTGATTTAAGGCAGAAGGTGGTGAGGATCTTCAGCAAGGAGAAGATGAAGATTATTTAGTTGATGATCCTGATTACAATATGTAAATGTAAATGTATTTCATTTCTTGCTTCAAAATATGTAATTTTTTTCCAATTGTTCAATGGTGAATGATCAATATGTACTAAACTTTGCATTATATGAATTCTTTGCAATTATCAGATTTTTTCTTATTTGTTTTGGATTTTTTTATTTTTTCTGATTTTTTTTTATTTTTTACTATTTTTTAATATTAAAGTAGGCTACGCTACGCTACGATACGCCCATATCGTATACCAAAATGATACACGATACAATACGTGTCAAACAACACTGCATTGCATCCCTTATAAGGAAATTTTTTAATATCTAACATTAGTTTTTCGTAACGATAAAAAAATTTAACAACGACGTCACACATAGAATTAATATAGGTTGACTAAAATGGAAAGGCACATAAAGTATTCTATGTGACAAGAAGCTAAAATGATAGATATTAAAGAGCATCAATTGAACCCATTATGTTATAAGATGTTAATTGTTGCACAATTAATCATTAACAAAGATGGTTTGGATATGTAAAAGGGCGATCAAATGAAACTCCGATAAGAAGGTGTGATAAAATAGATGGTGAATATGTTAAAAGAGGAAGAAGAAAAACACATTGTTAGAAAGGAAACAATAAAGAAAGATCTAGCTTCTACTGAGTTAACTCTTACCATGACATAGGATTGAACTCTATGAAAACAAAGAATACATGTAGTGAACCCCATCTAGTATAGAAAAGGCTTAGCTGTTGTTGTCGTAGCATGGATTATCATTATGAGATTCACTCGCTATTCCCTGAACTTTGAGGGTTCAACCACAGCTTCCACTTCCACCCGTAAACGACAACATAATAAGTAGATGAAGCTATGATTATTTAGTTCCACATGAGAGAAATGAACCCTTCAAACCTGTGATCTGAAATGACATCTTCCTTGACACACAAGTGACCAAAATAACATTCTTACATTCCTTTAAACTATATGTTGAACCTCACATCTACTAAGGTGGGAATTGCAAGCGCAGGTACAAAACAATGCAACTAGGGATCAACTTCCATTCCAAGAATTTGAGACATGAAATGAACTTGTCGGTGCATGTAAGATAGGACTTAATTATGGAGACTTATTAAATTAATAACATCGATAAGTTCTATCTGTGAGATTCATTGAGAATTATTCCAAACACATCATAAGTAATCCAACCACAAGATGAGTATGAACCACCAAGTTGCCCAATTAGTATAAGAACAAACAAATTTGCCAAAGTCCACTGACACACATGCAAAAACCCTCATATTCACATATTCAACCCAACTGAAACCAAAGGAACCGCTGAAATAATCAGTTAAGGAAAGAAGAGAGCAGTAAGTGGGGACGCTAGGTCCAGGATTCAAAATAGAGAAGTGCAAAAAAATTATCCCGAGTATCCTGACAATGCTCATGAGCCAAAAAAACCGAGTGCATGTTAGAACACGAAAGAGGAACACGTAAAGATAAGAAGAAGTATAAATCAATTCGACGAGATTCGTAGTTCAATAACACATATATACACAAAAACAATTATAGACCGCAATTGTAACAAATTGCCAAATTGAAGATTCAAAAACAAATAAAAACAACAATCATCTGATAATCTAGTGACAATTATCACCCAAAAGTAACCTTCTCGGAATAATGGCAAGCGACACAAGGCCCAGATGGAGAGCAATCAAAGGTGGTGTTTCCCCTCAACTCCTTGAAATTATGAAGCACGCGATCCCCAACCCTAAAGGATAAGACACGCCTTTACTTAAAATCATCGTTAGAGAGAGAGAGAGGGAGAGAGAGACCTTTGAGCCTGAGCATGCAGATATAATGACGAAGAAGAAAGGAACAAGAACGTGAGAGAAGCAAGAAGACAGAAGGGAATCGCCATCAAATTTCTCTTCTTCGTCTTCTTCTTTCTTCCGTTCGGTTTTCTCAGGAACTCTTGTGCCGGGACGAAAGTTTGAGGTAAACAAACAGGTAGAGACCAAACCGACTGGAGCTGCAGGTTCATTTATCGGGCCTGCCGCTTCCTTAAGCAGACTCAGTTCGATAACCAAAACCACTAACTCGAAAACCAGTGTTCCGTTTTCAGGGAGTTTCGGGTTTGTCCAGAACCTGGAACCGTGACTTACACCAGTCTAGAACGGTTCTTGTTACAGTTTTCGAACCGAGATTACTATCTCCACACCTTTTTTTACTACACATTCTTAATTTAAAAAACACCAAAAGCCCGAGCAATTTCTTCTTTTTTTTCACCCAATTTTGTAATTTTCTTTTTTTTACTAGAACGACCTAATTTCATTCGTTTGAAGTTATTCTTGCTTTCTTCACAGTCAAAATATCCATTATTATTATCTTATGGATTTTATTGAAGATTTACAAAACGGTAAAAAATTTAAAAAAAAGAAAATGATTGATCCCATCGATTTTCAAACTTTTCAATATTTTGAAAGTGGGTTCCTAGAAATATTTTTATATTTTTATAAGTTTGTATTGTTTTTGTGTTTTTTCGTTTTGGTTGATGTTTCACAGTTTTGGGTCAAAAGATTGACTCGCTACAATTTCGATTCGAAATACAGTGGAAGAGTGTTTGTCTCGAATGAGAGATATGCATCAATCAGGTCTCTCCCATAACATCTCTCATTGATAGAAGAGGTGTGGTTGAGTTGCATCTCTTTCCAAGAAGAGATCTGTTTAAGTTGTTTTTCGATATTGAGGTGTGAGAGAGATGCATTTCAAATAACTTTTCAGATGTGACTCATTTCTTACATAGATGGTATATAATGATAAATATTGAAGTATTTATTGAAACGTAATAAGAAATAAAGAGATAGTGAGTGTGTTTGATGTAAGTTAGAGGAAGATCATTCACTCATGAGATGAGAGAAATTATAAGAAGGTAGTAGAGGTAATGGAATTGAAGTATAATTTTTTTTTCTCTACTCTTTTTTGTTAAAGAGTAGTGGTTGAACCCATATAAGAAGAGAATTATTTTCGTGTGGACCTATAGGGTGATCTTGTGCATTTTAAGTAGCATCACTGGCTCATAATATATCTTTTATATATATGGTTGAAGGCATATTAGCAATGAAGGATCTTATCAACCAACTGGGATGTCTTGACGACGATCAAATTATCAAACTACACAATCTACATATACAGTTCTACAATATCTATATATGAATGCATCTATTGTATCTAGACAACTTATAAGTAATTTGTAAAACTATATGATTGTCAGTCAATCTGTATTGAATAAAATAAAAGACAAGAATGTATAATATCAAAGGTTATTTTAATATAAAAATAAAGAATATAATTATAATTTCAAAAAATGCATACTCTACCATCATCAAATCTAATTGTTTATAGTATTTAGTAAGTCAATTTATAAGAGATTGCATGTGGTGGACATTTCCCATTCATCGGCTTGCTCGTGATTCTCTATCTAACAATGATGGTCGCATGCGAACTCTGAAAGCTATAGAATACTCATAAATCAATGTTTATAATTAAAACATATAACTTAGTTGTTAATTTATGAAAAATAACTATATAGAAGATGTTATTGCAAACAACAATAGAAAAAATGCTTACTTTGAGCAAAGAAGTGTGTCCACTAAGTTATGTCTTTCCTAACTATATGTATAAGTAGGCTAATATTGTTGCACCTGAAACAAAATTATCAATCCTTCAAATATCATGTGACAATAAATGTACGATTATTATTGACACTCTGTCTCTAAGACTTATTTTGATATAATGTATAACCTAGCTAATATAACAAATATGATAAAACCTTATTTTCATTATTGACTTCTCTTCTTAAAAAATTAATTTGTAGTAGCTCAAACTTAATGGCTCTAGACTTAATCTATAACACTATTTTATGGATGTTCATGCTCATATATAACGCAAAATATATTTCTTACTTCTAGCCATCATTTATTGCGTCAAGGCAACAAATTATTCCTCCATTGGAAGACCAAGTTTCACATGGACATCATGAAGTGTGATAATCATTTTACCGTGTGGTATGTGAAAGATATTTGTGTATGGTTGTCAACATTTAATAAAAGTAGTTAATAACACATGGTTTATAACTTCATACAATTCATGCCCAATCAATCCACTCTAATCTACAATCTAAACCCAATTATCGAGTTTCACATCGGTTCAATTAACTAATCATACTCTGTCAACAATATACCTTGTGTGAGTTATTACCACTTTTCATATTGTTTGCATATTTACATTTCCATAGTTGGAATTGTGAGTATTGATATTGAATCTTCAATTTCACTAAAGTCATAAATTAGTTGATCTTACCAAATCTTATAAGCAATGTGAGGTTCAAAGGTAGAGAAAAATTCCGACGTATCAAAGAATCCCTCATCATCTCTCTTTACAATATCAATCTTAGTCTCTAAGCTTAACATATTCTCCTCATAACATGGAGGCCCAACTTCAGTAACATTTGTATCCACCAAAATGTTATTGTTTCTTGTCAGTTGTCATATATAGGGATATCCTCTAAATGATATAACAATGTCTCCTAAATAGTGGGATCCATTTAACAATCAAATTCTAAATTTTTTAGCAAGAAAAGTCAAACAACCTATCGAGTCTTACCATATTGTAGCGGAAGTCAAAATCATGCCCTCAAAGCACTCCAACAGTCTCAGTGCCTCTACTGAGTAAATCCTATAATATTTAATAAAAATCTCAACACCACAATAATGCTCGTAGATGAATGTGACTCTCTATAGCTATAGCATACTAAAAACATGCATGTTTCAAACTATATATTGCAATAAGAAATTTACATCACAATTTCAAATCAGAATAATCATGCATGCTCAAGTACTTATCAATAATACAAATTTAGTTTCGATTTTAGGACCTTTACCATATCTAACCATTGAGTCCCCCAAACCCTCCTCCTATTCGATCATGTGGCCTCCAACAACACCCTCAACACATCGGGCTAAGGACCTTAACGATTGAATCATTAATTCCTCAAGTCCAACCCCTTGAGTCTATGGGGAAATATACTCAGATACCACACATACTTCACCCAATTAATCTTAGCAATATCCACACATACGTCGATCTAGGCCATATCCCAAATCCACGAGATCTACCTAAGGCCACCTCCTAAGTGTCATATCTCCACATCCATGTGTCTAATTACTATGTCAAAATTATATGTGTCCAATTACTATGTCAAAATTACATATTTATATCTAGTATCAACTATGTTTTACTACTCTTGTTACTAGTCCCACATGTCTCCAACCTAAGCATGTCATATAATACAACATGAGCTACCCAATGTAATTACAAGTAAAACTAACGCAACCAAACAAAGTAGTTAATACAACTCAAAACAACTATGAGATTACACTACCTGGTACAACCATCTATGATCCAACAATATCTCATACTACCATGAAAAGTAGATTCATACATGATAATATTTTATTTGCATACAATAACAACCTACGAGCTAGCACTAATTATTATGATCATATACGATCCAACGGCATCCTATATCGTCATGGAAAGTACATACATACCTCTTAATGGTTTACTCACACAAAGGATACTCATGCAATGCATTCGTGTACTCATTAAAGTATTTTCAACTCCATTTAATAAATCAATACATATATAATCATTTTAAAGTATTAACAAATATTTCACAATCTCATTCATCATTTAAAAATTAAAACTATTCCTAGTATGCATATGGAGAGGGGATACATCCACCTACCTCAACCTTCTATGTGGAACCAAATATCTAATTCTTATCCTCTTAATCACCTTTATTTAGTTCCTAACTTATGATAAAAATATAGTATTAATATTCTACATTCAATTTCGGATCCAATAGTTCAAACCACATCAAAATCGGACCCCAAACGAGCCCAAAATACCTAAAAGACTAATCTAGATCCTTATAATTTTGATTGGATCTGATTAAAGAATTTGGATCTATTCTCTGGATTATGCTACGAGTTATCAAGACCTAAACTAGACCCAAATCCGTGTCTATTTAAAGAATATTGGTATGTGTCAGACACCCAACACGACATGCCAATATTGACTCTCATCGGCCACCGGCTTGACAACCCAAATATGTGGTTTTGGGCCGATTCCTTTCCAACCACCACCACCAAATGGTTCACCACTATTTAGCAAACCTTTTCCCCAGTGATAACTACCCACCAACAACGATTTTGCTAGAAAATAGAATGGAAATAGGCAATTTTGTATCTTTCTCATAAATTTGATGGAAACCTAATGTTTTTAGTAATTTTTGGTTCTACAAGACCTAAGGAACGGTCCATAAGAGTTGTCTCCTACCTCTTCTCCTTTACGCTAACGATTGTTGGTTTTATGGCCAAAAAATTTAAAGAACTTGCAAAACCCTTACCTCAAGAAATCTAACGGTTTTCGGTTTTTTGGCATGTCTTCCAATGCGAACAACCTCCCTTTGGCACGATTGCTTGCTCCCCTCTCACTCTCTCTCATTCTCTTAGATCTTTGGAAGGGACTACCATCATCCTCCTATGACCGCAATGAAGACGCCTTCGTGGCTGTTAGGCAATAGATGGGTCCTCAAGTAGAACTCGGTTCAATCATGTCTAATCAGGCTCGACCTGACTCAATTATTACATTGCATATAAAAAAACTAGTTACTCAAATAGGAAATAGCCCGAAACAAAAGAGACATGGCCCAACCACGTTTCTTGTCGAGTGAGAGACACGCCTCAACCACATCTCCCACTAATGGAGACCAATGGTTGGAGCGTGTCTCTCACTAAGAGAGACATACACACCAAACATGTCTCCCACATAGAGGAGATGCACCTGTGCCACATCTCGAAGTGGAAATCCGATGGTTTTTTTTATACAAATCCAAAAAACACAATAAAAACAACAAAAAACAATAAAAGCTAAACCAAATCAATGACATACCTCGAAAAATCAATGAATCCGTCCTCAAATCAATCTCCTATTTTTTCTTTTTCCTCTTTTTCTTCTTTTTTCTTTCTAGTTCTTCTTCTTCTCTTGTGACAGATTTTGATAAGTTCCTTTATTGCATGTGGATATAGATCAAGCAATGAGTAGTTGGGATAGACCGGGGAGTGAAGATTGGACAGAAAAAGGATGACGGATGGTGGTTCATATAGATAGAGAGAAGGGGTTCAAATTACTTCAAGGGGCAATGTGTTAATTACCTAATATAAGCTAGGGCATTTTCAAAATTGTGAAAAAATTGGGGTATGCAAATATTAATTTGGGTGTGTGTATCAATTCACACACCCTTTTTACTATCCACACAACCTTGGTCCTAAAAATACCCAACACAATTTCTCTCTTTTCTCTCAACTACAAACAACATGGTTCTGGTGTCATTCTTGATATCTTTCGACAACTTCTTGAAGCGTCTGACAATCGTTTGAAGCCTCCTTTTTATATATTTTAGGCATTATTAATTTATATTTAACACTCAAAAAAGAAAAATAATCGAATCGAAGAATCAATGAACTAACAAACCCTTAAAATAATCAACAACATTCTTATCGAATAAGAGAAGAAAAAGAAAATAAAATCCATTATATTTGAGGTTGGGTTGTTGATTAAACATGAAAAATAGATATTATAAGTCCTTTTTTTACTTTGATTGTTACACTCGAGGATAGAGACACGTTGAGCCGTGTCTCTACCCAACTCGTGGCAATTTCATGATTATCGGATCGATGACATCAAATACACAAAAAAGTAAAATGTGATTGAATCCATGAACACACCTCTAAAAAATATAAAAATACCTCATTGAATTAAATGTGCAAACCTCTTTTTCTTTTTCTTCTTCTTTTCTTTCCTTTTTTTTCTTGTTTTTCTTCAAAAGAAAGTGACATAGCTCCGATAATGTTCAATTATTTATCATCTAATTGTAAAACAACGTACCCAACCATAGAATGAAAGGTTGACATCAATAAAAGAAAAAAGAGAGGAAGAAAGTTGTGTGTATAGTAATTTGGGGTGTGTAAATAGTAATTCCTTTTCGAAACTGTCAATTTTGTGGTTTTAGTTATGATTCCAAAACCGTGTTTTGGTCATTATGGTTATAGCGTTGGTTCTAGTATAAGTTTTGGGTCTAATCTAAAGGAGGATTTGGTTCAAATGTTTGTTGATCGGCTTTCATTATTCATGACAAATTTACGATGGTTACGGTTTGAAACCAATTCGGCAATCTGAGCTGGAACCGAGCCATCCATAGAACCACGAAAACCAGAACCAGCCGAACCAGATCTAGAACCGAAACTGGAACCACCGAAACTGGAACCGAAGACCTCTGTTACGGTTCAAGATTTTTGAAAACTAATAGTTTCAAACGGTGTACCTTTAAATATATTTTTTGAAAACCCTTATCACAAACACATGGTTAGCTTAACAGTAGGGCATTCCCCACCATGTGAAAAGTGTGACTCTGAAAAGACGCTTACATTGCTTTTGTATTTTAAAACCCTCGTATTTAAAAAAAAACACTTCAAATAAATTTTCTAAAACACTTTATCGCACATTCTGGTTCTAGGTTTCAGACAAACTGGAACTGACAATTTGAAATCGCCGGTTCCGGTTTATCCAGAAGAAACTAATCTAGGTTTAATATTCATTTGGGTTTAAGAGCAAGATATACACTGAGATGTATAACACACCGACATTAGTATATTATCTAATAATTTAATACATAAAATATCATTTAAAATTAAAACATTCATTGCACAACGTTTTATAGCTCACTGAACGCCATGGAGTCCAATACTGCCCTAGTTCTACTAAAAAAACATTCGTCTTAACTTTAAATGACTAGTTGTGGACTCCTACCCCTCCAATTTTCTAGGCTCCTGCGAATCCTTGTACCAAAATCTCATACTCGTAGATCACAATGTCTTTAAAATTAAAATATACATACATTGATAGACCTAATGTAAAACACATTAAAAAATAAAAAATAATAGGATTGACCTCAATTCAGTTATATTAGTCCTTGGGAACATTTGGGGAGTCTCTCAAAGGGGATGTAAAAATATACTGTGTGTGAGAGAGAGATGGAGAAGGGTTTGGGAGTAGTTGCGGATTTCCATCTTTGCAAATTTAAGTTCATTTGGTAATGGCTAATCCAATGCTCTTTCATGGCTCGTTCTATACTCTTTCTTGATTGTTCCATGCTCATTCATGATCGCTTCAACCTCTTCTATGGTTGTCTCATCCATGTTTTTCCTTCATGTTCATTCATGCTAGCTTGCTATCATTCCTAAGACATATTGAGCTACATGTTGTGCGGTGCCTTTCTTTGGTACGTGTTCATGTGTTAAATTGAATCTCATAGACTGCATAATCCGGTTAAACATCGAAGAGACTAGAATTGGTTTTGAATCAGGACGAAGATATGTGTTAATATGCTTCCACCTTTAATGATCTAATCCTTATAAAAGTCGACTTCTATCCCATGTGGTATGGTTTTGTTCATGATCGGTTTGCACGAAAAACTGGTTTTTTTTATTGCATACGCAAAGTCGGTTCATGATCTTCACCGGTTTGAATTTGCTTGATGTGGTCGTAATGATTGATTCATGCTCTCTCATAATCGGTCCATGACTTCTACCAATATGAATCTATGTTTTCCTTTTTATGCTAGTTTCAAGCTTCTCTTTATAACTAGTTTCATGCATAAATCTCTTCAAGCGACTTGCGCAGTTGTGGTAGTTTACATGTTCAATCCATATGAGTAAATAATGTTGCTGTTCGCAATGATATTTGATTTCTACTGCTACTGAAACTGATTTATTTTGCTTCAAACCTATTTCTGCTCAAGGCATATGCTTCTAATCTCCATAAACATGGTTTTTGCTCATGATTGGCTTACATGAAAATTCAGTTTTCTTCATATGACATTAATCTAACACACAGGATCTTGATGTGCTTCCTAGCTTTTCCCCTTCATGAGTCGCAATATAGTTTTCTCATGATGGTGCTGCTTCTTAAGGGAGTTTCAGTTATGATTGCGATGATAATATGTGGTGTTGACACAAAAAATCGAGGGAACATGGTAATATCTCGAGGGCTTTAAAGGGAAGTCGGTTTACCTCCACCATGTAGAGAAGCCTCGAGGCATAAGTAACGGTAGTGATAATTGGGAACTCATCAGAGAAATACACCTGACATTATGGTGTAAAGGTAGCATAAACATTGAAAATCATGTGCATGAGAATGAAGGATATATTCAACTGTTGCCGCTTTGAGAAAAACCTATAAATAATGACTAAATTGGTCAAGCCGGGGATAAAACACACATTATCAACTCCTTTTCTTTAGTAGTAGTTTTAACTTAGTTTTGTATGAACTTTTCCTTCAACATGACAATGGTTTCTCTTGTCTGTCTTATTTCAATATTTTCCTTATCTAAATGCATAGTATCAATGTGTTAGGATACACACAATCGGTTTATCAAAGACTCACGTTCATAGACTGAGGCTTATCCATTTTCTCCTTTAAGAGTGAGGGTCAGAGTTCTATGATACATCCCTAATCATGTCTTGCTCCACCAACGGGTTCTTGCAAGTATCATTAGAATTTACATCACTACTTCTGATGACAAAATATTATTTGGCACACTTAGTGGGACAATAAGCCTTTTTTGGTACTACGTGTAGACTTGATTTGACCGAGTGTATACAATGACCTCCTCCGGGGCTGACTTCGAGCATGGTTCCCTAGCCTAGAGTTCACAATGCTAAGTTCTCATCCTGGCACCAAACTATTTTTCTGCTGGACCTCCCCTACAGTATCATTACCATAGTAAAGTTTAACCACCAAGTTTAGGATGGATTGGTGTGGTTCCTTTATGCGTAGGGCACCCGAATATTGAACCATGAAAGAAAGAAGACATGAGAGAAAAATATTATTCTATTAGCTAGTGATTATGAGGCTCCAATTCTTGACTAGAAGGGACGCCAAAGGGAACCTCCCTCTACCCCTCCATCCCTTGGATAGATAGAGATATAGTACATAGCTTTTAGTTTTCATGTTATCAAATCATAATTATAACAATAAAAATAGATGGCGAGTGCCTAATCGAATTGATCGTACATATCTCTCGATCTATTAGGATGTCTCAACTACATCACTGCACTTACACTTAACACCAATTATAGTGTGAGAACACACCATCCACTTCACATCCCTGCAATCGATGATGAAGTGTTGTTCGAATGATTAAAGTTGCTTGTCATCAATTGGTTATATGCTTAATTCGGAGATCTCCAAAGGTATCTATTCCGCTAGATGGTGGAGATCATGCCCACTATAATTGTGAGTCAGCACAATCACAAGAGATGCTAATTGAGAAGCGAAAACAAGCTATTGAAGTGATTGTTTAGGCCCCAATCCAACCATGACCTACTTTTGGTACATACATTGGAAGTTATACCATTCCTAAATTCTCAATGACTTGGCAGTCATATCTTCACAACGAGCACGTCAAGATTGTCCAAAGGCCATCCAACTTGATGTCCCAAGTAAAGCATGCAGGCACTTCCAACACCATCATTTTCATCGGCATTCTCTATAGGGTAACCTTTTTGTGTCCATGGCAGGAATGAAAGCCCCAATCAATACGATGGGGGCATGCATCGGGTGCTTATGTCGACGATGTCACCATGTGCATGCAACGTCATGTCGACTTAGGTTGGTATAGGCTTTCCACCACCATTGCAGCCCCAAGGATTTTAGCATACAAGCTTTGCTATAACAACTTGTATATCCGACCAAACCATATCCACCTTAGGCATGTTTGGGCCAGTTCCAACTGGCTAATAGGTAGTATCCACCAGTTGGTTGGTCAATCAAGGCCTCATCCACCATTGAACCTCGAGGGTGTGCCTTTGGACCTATCAACTTGGTTTGTTATGTGTTTGGTATCGGACTCTAGGTACCTAATACCGAGGTTGATCACAAGTCTTACCATGAGTGGTGATAGCTTCGAGAGCATGGTCGTGAAGTTTAGATGCTTGAGCGATGTCACTCCCAAGTAAACCCTCCACAAAGATTGAACTAAATGATGCATGAGATTTACCTTTCATCTTGGCTCTTATTCTTCCATGTAATTTTGATAGAAGCGGTTGAGTTAGGGTCCCTTTTTGAGAGAGTAGAAATCAGAGACTCAAGCCAATCAATTGAGGTAGTTGGGGAGCATCAATATGATTGTTTGCAATGAAGGTTGTAGGATCTAAGGTCATTGTTAGTAGCCAAGTTCTTGCCATAGTAAATAAAGCCTCGACAGATAATCCTCCAATGATAGTGAGATCATGCCTCCATGGTGGTTGGTCCACCAAGTGATGAAGTTAGGGATTTCTCCAAAGTAGGGATCTGAGTCAAGGAATCAAAAGTGAAAAGCCTGCTCATTGGTCCCTAATGATTGGTCACTCGATAAGTCGATGATAGCTGGTAGATCTTACCAAAATTACAGTTGTCAAGTGACACAACAGAGATATTAAGGTTCAACAACTATTGAACTTTAAAGACCAAGATGTTTCGTAAAATAGAAGTTGTGGAAAGAATATTTTTGACACCTATATATGCAAAAATCCACGACGAATATATGGTAGATGATGAGCCCGATGATCGAACTACAAAGGAAAAAAAGTTTCTCAACATGATCACTAGACTTCAGTTGAACTACAATTTCCTCAAGAGATAGAATGACAAGGAGAATTCGGATTCAAGCTGCCCCCAACGAATCTGATACAAACATCAGTGAGGGTAGATAGACAAATCCAAGTTATGAAAAATAGAAGTGTATGCAAAACTGCAAAAATCATATTGGGTCTCTCACCAAATGTGATGAGTCATTGGCCCAAAGCGCTTCGAGAGTAGAATTCGCCACATCATATACCATGACTAGGAAAAGAGATGCGAGTAATAGCTTTATACCAAACATGATGACAGAAATATACCATGAATATACTCAACAAGACCATTTAATGGTGTGGTTCTAGGAGGAAGGGTAGCATTAGAGTCAAAAACTATAGATACAAAGAAAGTTTATGGAAAAGGATTCCCAAAGAAGAAGAGAAGGTAAAGGAAAGAATGGTCAAGAAAAGAGATGCGAGTAATAGCTTTATACCAAACATGATGACATAAATATACCATGAATATACTCAACAAGACCATTTGATGGTGTGGTTCTAGGAGGAAGGGTAACATTAGAGTAAAAAACTGTAGATACAAAGAAAGTTTATGGAAAAGGATTCCCAAAGAAGAAGAGAAGGCAAAAGAAAAAATATAGGGAGGATCAATCCTTATAAAGTGCCAAATGATACCTGAAAAGGAAAAGAATCCTTAAAATAATGTAGATACAAATTTGTCAGAAGATTTTCAGTGTTTATAATTAATAAAGTCATAGGGACATGTATTGATGCCCAAAATCAATGGGACATGGTAAGCTCCCAAAGGACTTAGAAGGGGGCATCGATTTAGGCACATGATGTAAGAGAAGTCTCAAGGTATGAGGTAACGGTAGTGACAAGTGGCAAATCATCGAAAATGAACACCTGACATTATGGTGTAAAGGCAGCAAAGATGAGGAAAGTGAAAAGTTATTGAAAATCATGTGCATGAGAATGAATGACATATTCAATTGTTGCCACTTTGAGAAAGCCTATAAATAGTGGCTGAATTGGTCAAGCAGGGGATAAAAAACACATTATAACTCTTTCGTTCCTAGTTTTTCTTGTTTTTAGGAGTAGTTTTAACTTAGCTTTGTGCCAACTTTTTCTTCAATGCGACAATGTTTTTTCTTGTCCGTCTCATTTCGATGTTTATTTAGAACTTTAGGAGCAAGCTTAGGTGCAGAAATGGCTATTTCTAAAATGGTAAAATTAATTTTAATTATGCATGTACTACTTACATAAGTGTTGAAATGATATCTAAGTATGCTAGAATGTAAAGCTAAGATGTTGCAACTCTAAGTATGCAAGAATTTATGTGTATGTTAGGATGCCAAAATCTATGGGAATGAAGAAATTAATTATTCTAAGTATGAGAACTAAATTAAATCTAATGATACGTAGAAGTGTATATATGTGTATATATATAGTACCATTAAGATGTAGTAATTGTTAATGAAGAATGCAAAAATATGTACAACTATATGCCAAATATGTATCTAATTTAATAAAAGATTAATGCAGCTAATATGAATATGTATGCTATGAATTGATACTATGGAAAAATCTAGGTATTAAGCAAATAAGAACTAACGGATGAAGCTAAAAGGGAAAATACTAAGTTGATATGGTTTTAATTAGCTAAAAGTTAACTGAGATGCAAAGGGATAATGTAGGAATAAGTATCTAATTCGAGTGGACCATGATTTTTTTTAATATGTGATAACATATTTGACTATGTAAGATGGATTTAGTCCTAACATATGAAAATAAAGTTCAGGCTTAATATGCATATGGTATTTGTAATCATGCAAGAGACGACCCTAATATCCTAAGGACCTGGGTAGATGGAGCTAAGATGTAACTATTAAAGGCTGAAGATGGAAGATGAGTGATACAAGGATCAAGGCAGGCCATGTGAAGATTTCACCAAGACTGGTCATGCAATGGTTCTGGTCAGACATGCAGGACACTTTTAATCAGTGCCAAAATTCAATCTAAATCTTCTATTTGTATCTCAAATTTCAGAAGATGGGTGTGTTGTCACCTTCTCATTTAAGGAAAACATTGTGCAGGATAGCCAATTAGGGAGGGTGGTTGGGAGTGGCCATAGAAAATGAGGTCTCTATGTTTCGGATAGCCTTCACACTCCCTCGTTCCAGCAGTATTAGAGCTCAGCTTAGTTGCATAACAATTCTTAGTCTTTGTTAAAATCTTAATTTAACTACTGCCTCTCATACGCATATATTAGAGTTCATTCTATCCTTTCACAGAAAAAAAAGTATTCCTTTATTTATTGTATCGCTTCTTTTCTTTCCCTTAAACATTTTTCAGCCCTTAGTTCCATAGAACCTTAACCAATCCCACGGTCGTCTAGATCCCTTACCCCTTTTAGAATTTCTGGTCTTAACATATTTATTAGTTTAATTGATATTTGCATGCCATAGTGTCATCGTCCCCCATCTTGCTTTATTTGAGCTTTTAATCCCATAAGAAAACCATAGGTTGATTTCTTAACTCCATTAGTCTTCATTGCCCCTTTCCTTTTATTGCTACATATATTTTATTTTGGTGGTTTTGTTGTCCAAAGCATCCACCTATCCCATAATTTTCTTATCCTTACTTTCATGCATATAAATCACATTAATCCTTACATATAAGGAAATTGAGATTTTAAGACATGCTTGGAAAAACCAATATGCATGTGATTACCGTGAAATCAAAGGCGAAAGCCAATATGTATGATTCAGATGGAGTTGCTAAACTAAAGTGAATATCTAAGGATGTAAGGCATGTTTGGGTCAACAAAGTTACTATAAGCACAACGTGTCTAAACTAACTAAGATGCATGATGGGTAAATATGGGATTATGGATGTTGTTGCTAAGGACAAGAGGATATAGATCGGTGAAATCAAAAGAGGGGTCATTGTACCATTAAGACTTAAGAAGGAGATTACTATCCACACAATCCTAATTTTAAAAAATACTGAAAATACTCCTATAGCAAATTTTCTTTCCTTTCCATACTTAAATCTTCAATTGTGACAAATTATACTCATCTCTTTATCATACTATCAACATCATTCAAAATACTTATAAATACATACCCTTCCAAATACAAACCCAGAAAGAGTGATTATGCATGTCATTGACCATATTCAACCTTCATAAACCATCGACTTCACTCTCCTATAAGTAAAAATAGGCATTGTACCTTTTTTGTATTAGTCCAACAATGACTTTCAACATCATTTTTTTTGTTTTTATATTTGATATTTTTTTACACCCAAGCCAAACTTTGCTTCTTATATACTTTATTTTTCAAATAGAGGATGATAGTAACAATGTTGTGCTTCCTCCCAATAACTCTTACCCGCTAAACCGGGTCATCTCGATTGCAAAACACTTTATCTATGGTAAACGTAAATGAATAATCAAGTAAGTACATCACCTTCTCCGTCAACAAATGTATCATTGGCTCAATGATCATCGACTATATTATTTGATTCACTATCAACAATGTATTGTACTATAATAGATGCTTTCACTTGTTTTTTTTAACATAGTACAATAATAATATAAGTTAAAAAATATCAATACAAGTAAAACAAAACTAATAGAAGAAAGAGTGACATGTGTTGGATGTGTTACTCCTTTGTTAGATTATTTATAAAAAAAATGGTTTACCAACTAGTGGTGGATTATATTAAGCTACATAGCCTGCTCGATGTGTGGATTATATTGAGCCATGTAGTTTACTTAATGAGTGGATCATATTGAGCTATGCAATCTGCTGAATGTGTTGATCATATTAAGCCGTACAACTTGTTTAATGAGCTATTATATTGAGTCACATAAGCTGCTTACAAGTTCTTTCTAAAAGGAAATATAACTCACCTTGAATTTATCTTGAAATATATGAGAATTAAATGAGTTAAATTGAAACATTTATTGGGTTTTGTGCATGATAAGAAAGAGGTACCCTATAAAAGTAACGTGTCCTTCCATCCTTCAGTTTCTCATTAATTTAGTCATGACTACTATAACTCTTAGATATATAATTAAGAATTGTGAAAACCATCCTACCAATATAGTAGTTTGAATAAGACTTGATTGTATTAGTATAAGGCGAGTCAAGAGATTTTCATTGTATCTTTCAAGAATTTGTCGATACTCTATGTATTGAGTCTTTTGATATCGAAAGTAACGAATAAGTTTAAAAGTTAGTATAATCCATGCTTTGACGACATTTATATATTATCATATTTCTTACAAAAGAGCTTAAAGAAGCCTTTGACCTTAACATCCTCGATCTACCCCCATTGTCGTCCCTACTTTCAAATCCTAAAAGCTCGAACTCAGAAGTAAAGCTCAGTTGTTTCGATGGAAGCATTCACCCAAGACAGCTGAGTTAGATCTATTTCTCCGCAGAGGTTCAAAAGTTAGGTTCGTATTTAATGCTCGAAAAGGTTCTATCATTCTTCTTTTAATGATAGATACAGATGCCACACAGAACGATGTCAAGTGATACTCCTTGAACATCCTCATCCATCGTGAGTACGTGTTTTTATTGATATAACGCTTTTTGTACCGTCTCTTTCCTAGTACTAGCCTCTTATCTCGTTCAGTAGATGCCCGTAGAATGGTGGTTGTGTGGAGACTGAATATGATTAAAATAAATTGAAAGTGAAAAATGAAGAAATTAAAAGTCGGTGAAAGTAAAAAGTGATCGAAGTAAGAATCAAAACCGTTAAGCAGGTTTGATACGAAGAGCAAAAGCAACGGCGGGCGAGAAAGGCTGATGGTGTAGAATGGACGGTGATGCTGATAACGTGATCGGGTACGGTAAGAGAGAGAGACAATCTACGGAGATTGAGTAGTTTCGGTATTTTGGAAAAAAAGTTTTTTTTTTTTTTATTTTAAAAATAGGGAGGGAAACGGCTCTCTCTCTCTCTCTCTCTCTCCTATGGATCGAATCTCGTGATCCTTAGCGCAAAAATCATCTCCAGCAACTCTCTGTCTCTCCTTTTCTAATGAAGTAAGAAAGAGGTGGATTTTAGCAAGGGAGAAGAGAAGATGATGATGCAGAACCACCCAAGCCAAATGATGGCACCGTCTCCGGCGAGGCTTGGCCTCTCCAACTCACACTCTCCCTCTCTCCTGCCTCCTTCCGCCACCACCCCCAACGCCAACTCACTACCATCACAACAGCCACCGACAACGACCATCCCTACCACCACAAGGGCTTCTTCGTCTACCGCCCAACAGAAGCAAACCACCACCCTCCTCCCGCTCTTACCGCCTCACACCCGCGCTCTAACCATTCTTAATCAGATTGCGGCCTTCACCACCAAGCTCTTCCAAGTATCAGGTCTCTCTCTCTCTCTCTCTCTCTCTCTCTCTCTCTCTCTCTCTCTCTCTCTCTCTCTCATTTTTTTATTCTTTTGTGGTGTTGCAGGTCAAAAGTCGACATGGCTAACCTCCTACAGGGGGACGCTCCCCTCGTTTCTTTCTTCCCAATTCCTCTCCCCGGAGACCGCCTCTGCTTCCTCTACGAAACAGGTTGTTACCCATCTCACCTCTCTTCAGACTCAGCTCTTCGAGGCAATTTCCAAGCTCCAAGAGATCCTCGGCCTCGAGGAATCGAAGCGGCGCATTGCCCAGGAGACCCAATTCGCCGATTCCGCCATACTTTCCTTCACCAAGAAGGTGAAATTGGCCGAGGAGGTGCTGGAAGGCATCGTTGAGGACTATGAAGACTTCCGTAAGCCCGCCAAGAGGTTCAGAGACGCCTCCCACGGAATTGAATTGGAGTTTCCGTCCGTGAAGCTCTCCGATATACTTTCTTACGCTCACCGGATCAGCTACACCACATTCGCCTCGACTGAGTTCGGCGTCGGCCAGGCGCCGCTGCGTGGGGCACTCCCTCCGGCGCCCCAAGAAGAGCAAATGCGCGCATCACAGCTCTACCATTTCGCAAATCTCGACGTTGGTCTTCCTCCAGAGGTGGAGGTGGCCGAGAAGAAGGTGGAAGCTCTCATGGAGGGGCCACTGCCGCCGCTGCCGCCATCTTCATTGCCTGCACTGCCTAATATGTTGATCCCACCGATTCCCACGGGTTGGCGTCCCGGAATGCCCATCGAAATGCCAAGCGATGTACCAATTGTACCACCGGGATGGAAGCCCGGGGATCCCATTCCTCTGCCACCGGTGGTGGAGATTCCGACTGGGTGGAAGCTAGGAGATCCGGTTATGCTCCCAAAACAGGAGGAAGTTGCGCAGATGCCACTAAACCCCGCTGGGCAACCGGCTGCACAGGAGGCTAGACAAGTCAGATCCGTGCAGCTTGATATAATTCCTGATCAGGATGATTATAGCAGCGAGTATAGTAGTGATGAGGGCAGCTCTGATGACGACGAATGAAATGAGGTTGGTTGCATTCTTCCAGTACTTATAGTGATACAAAATTTTCACAGCAATTCAGCTTTTTATGCAGAGAAGGACGCATACATGCCTTCCAAGTTTAAGTTTGTGGAATATATGTTTTTGCCCTTTATAAGTAGACAACCTTTATCTGAAGGTTTGCTGCCGTTTTGGGGTTTCAGTTTTTCCAATTTGAAAGATTTTGTGGTTACCCACATGATTTTGTCAGGGCGATCTTGACTTAGTGTTGGTTATTGAATGGTTGCTGCATATTGGGTTCATACTGAATGAAGGGGGGTGAACTCAAAGGAGTTTGAACTTTGAAAACAAATATGAAGGTTTGAATATCATGACCATAAAGGGGATGGCTTGATCACAACCTCTCAAGCTGATGGATGTCACAATGGGTGAAAAGATTGTTGGTTGAGTGTAAAGACTCCTGATCATTTTTTTTAGTATTTTGTTGGAGCTGTAAAATCTACTGCTTTCACGTATGGAAGATGCAACCGTATATTAAAAAATCTAGTATTCTTTTCCTAGGAATCTGTCATCTCCTTTATCCGTATTATTGAAGCAATAGTTGATCCTCAATGATGTTACATCATGAAATCGATTTGTATCTTTCTCCCTTAGAGGCTGTACTTGATCTCTAAGGTGGTGATTGTGGGTATGTTTCTGTCACAGGTACTACCTTAAGAGTGTAGGCATTCAAATCTAAAAGTTTGCTAATTAGAGAATAGCAAGTTCTAGAATGTTAGAGATGAGTAGTGATGTTCAGTTTGTAGTATGCAGTAGGTTCTCGAGTATACCTGCAAAGAAATTCATGAATGTCAGTCTTTATTAGGAGTTCTTGATCCAAGACAGTTACCTGAATGAAATAAGGCACATGGAATTTGTGAATCTATATCTTCCAAGTTCCAATGAGTACCTGTGAAGGTAATCATTCATGGAAAACCATTAATAACTGATTTTCCATTATTAATGTGGTATTTTGTAGTCAAAATCAGTACTAGTTATTGACTACTTGTTAGACTAGCGGATATTGACCTTCCCAGGTCTTCTTATCCCCAGGACCAGTCCTATGCCCACTAGTATATGGCCAATCGAGCCTCACCCATGTGACAATATGGTTTCTTTTGAGCTGCCTTGAAGGGTTCAAAGAATGTTGTTTTTTCTTTCCGTAGAATCATGCCCAACACATCTGGACAAGATGAAGTAACGAAGGGATCCCTTCCACTGCTCCTCTTCTTCCTCTTCTCCTTCTCTCTTATTATTATTGTTAGTGCTATTGTTATCATTATTATTATTATTGTTGTTGTTGTTGTTGTTATCATCATCATTATTGTTATATGCTTTGCTGTGCCGTGAATACTATGTATTTTTTTTTTCATTTTTCCTATCCAAGTAGACTGACTATTCCCCATGACTGCATCAGTAGGCCTTTTAAGGCCGGCTTACTATGCTTAGCAACTTTGACTATATAGATCAGCTATCTGTCATATGTTTTCCATGCTTTTGTCTTGTAATTTATCTTGATATTGTGATGAGGTTGTTATGATTTCAGCAAAGAAAAAGAGATTTATCTACAGAATCCTGTTCTCAACTGTTGTCAACAGATGTGCTCTGTTTTGTTCTTCAGGCAGAGAACATGCAATGAGGACATGCTTTACTATTATCTCCTAGAGGTAAAGGCTGCATTGCAGTAATTCCCACCAAAGAAGTTATATAGCAGATCTTAGTCAATGCCTTCAAAGAGGAAGCTGCTTTATGTCATTCTCATCACAGTCTGTACGATGGTGTTGTGGATGTCAATTTTAGTTAATGTGATATCTTACAAGTTGCATTGTAGTCCTTATCTTCTATGATCAAGCATGCATGTTTAGCTTTGACAGGTACATAAGAATTTATGCTTATCTTGCAGGACACACTACTTCACCAATTGTTCTGTTTCAATTGAATTGAATAGAAAAAATATTTCTCAAGGAACTACTGCTGAGTATGTATCTGATAATCAGGAACCATTTAACATCCTTTATGTCTGGATCAAAATAAGTATGCTAGAAGAGAAAACAGCTATTATTGCAGCTGTTGGTAATTTTAGTTTGCAGTTACTTCCACTGCTAAGTGCTAATAGTAGTAACAGCAGCAGCAGTAGTAGCATAACAATTGTAACAGATTGATATTTGTTTGCCATTAGTAAAAATCAATTTATTGTTCACTTCTTTATATGGGTGTGGTAATTGCTTGCTTTGATCCTTTATAGTTGCTTGCTTCATAAATAATATCCTTATTGACAGTTGTACATATATAGGCTGATGGTTCTACCTAGATTTCTGTTCCCTGCAGGGATTAGTAATGATACAGCTATGGACTTTGTCACATGAAAAAATGGAAAGAACAGTTTTTCGATAACTCAAAACAGAAAGGAAAATGCCTACTACCAATTTTTGTGGTCATTCTTAAGGGAGCTGATTTACGGAGACCACAGTTCTATCTATTTTGTGGTCAAACACATAGTTGCAAAAGGTTCAACCATCCTATGCTTGTTGAATAGAGAATAAAATGTTATTAACTAACCCTTTCACTAGTTGTGGTTCTCTTATAGAGGAGAGCTAATCTTGAAGTTTGTAATTTATTTTTAGAAGCAGGGACCATCGAGGGATTCATAAAAGTTAATTGAGGGGAATCAGTTTTATGAATAGTCAACCCCATGTATTGTGGATAAGACTTGGTTTTGGTTGTGGTAATTCATTTTATCAAATTTTGCTAGTTTTGCATTTTCAAGCAATAATTTCTGTCTGGCAATCCCCGCCTAGCGACGTGCTGCAGAACCCGAATGCAGTAATAAGTAAGCAAGGGCCACTACATTTTCTCTCGGATGTAGTGAATCAATTGCAGAGAGGGTTCCCACATCATGGACGGGTGTGGGTAAAGAAGTTAGTCCCGCTACATTGCCGCCCGAATGTAGTGAAGGGTCTCCGCATTTTGATTATAAACGGGAGTAAGGAAGCTAGTCCTAAATAATAAGATTCGTATTGGTTCTTGGAATATCAGAACATTATCCGGTAAGCTAATGGAGGTGGTAGATACTATGATTCAGAGAAAGATTCATATTTTATGTTTACAAGAGACAAAATGGGTTGGAGAAAAAGCAAATAGAGGATACTGGTTTTAAATTATGGTACTCAGGTAAAGAAAAGGCTCGAAACGGAGTTAGTATTATCATAAATAAAGATTTAAAGGATAGTATAGTAGACATACAACGATATGGTGACCGAATCATGATGTTGAAATTAGTGTTAGGAGCAGAGGTTTTGAATATAGTTTGTGCTTACGCACCCCAAGTAGGACTAGAAGATAGTATAAAGACAGCTTTTTGGGAAGAGTTAGATAAGGTGATTCAAAAGATTCCACAAAGGGAGATGATTTGTTTAGGAGGAGAATTAAATGGACATGTCGGTAAAGAGGCATTAGCATATCAAGGGATTCATGGAAACTTTGGTTTTGGGGATATAAATGAGGAAGGTAGGGAGATTTTAAATTTTGCTATGGCATTTGATCTCTTTATAGTCAATACAATCTTTAAAAAACGAGATGAACATTTAATTACTTATAAGAGTGGCTTATCACAAACACAAATTGATTACTTTATTTATAGAAAAAAGATAAAGCGTGTTGTAAAGATTGCAAGGTAATTTCAGGAGAAAGCTTAACCACCAAACATTGACTTTTAGTTATGAATTTACAAATAAAAAAATGGACAAAGAAGAAAAGAGTGCATCAAGCTATTCGAACTAAATGGTGGAATCTCAAAAGCGAGAAAGAAGATATATTTAAACAAAAAGTCCTTCAAGGAGATGTTTGGAATTATGTTGGTACACCCTATGATATGTGAAACAATATGACTATACATATTAGGAAAGTGGCGAAAGATGTGTTATGGATATCTAAGGGAGGTATACCAGCACAAAAAGAAGCTTGGTGGTGGAGTGAAGTAGTATAAAATAAAATCAAGGCAAAGAGGGCATGTTACAAATTACATTATGCTAAGAAAACTAGTGAAACTTTAAAGGCTTATAAGAAAGCAAAGAAGGAAGCGAAAAAGGCAGTGAGTGAAGCAAAAGCTAAAATTTGGGAGGACATATATAAAAAACTAACTCAAAAGAGGGTGAAAGAGATATTTTTAGGATAGCTAGGGCTAGAGATAAGAAAACTAAAGATCTTAATTATGTTAGATGCATCAAAGACGAGGATGAAAAAATTCTAGTGGCAAATGATGATATAAGAAATAGATGGAAAAACTATTTTTATAATATTTTTAATGAAAATAAAGATGTTAGTATTAGCTTAGGAGAGTTAGCCAAATCGGAAAAGTATATAAACCACAATTTCTACCGACGTATTCAAAAGGATAAAATCAAAGAGGCTCTTAAACATATGAAGGGTGATAAATCAGTAGGACCAGATAATATTCCTATAGAAGTTTGGAAAATATTAGGAGAAATAGGAATCACTTGGCTCACAAGACTATTTAATGAAATATGAAAAAACCAAAAGATGCCCGAGGAATGGAGAGCAAGTAGACTTATACCCATATATAAGAACATGGGAGACATTCAAAATTGTGCGAATTATCGAGGTATCAAGTTAATGAGTCATACTATGAAATTATGGGAAAGAATTATCGAACGTAGGTTAAGATAAGTATCAAGTACAATAGAGAACCAATTTGGGTTCATGCCAGGCAGATCTACTATTAAAGCGATTCACCTTTTGAGACGTCTTATGGAACATTTTAGAGCAAAAAAGAAAGACCTTCACATGATATTTATTGATCTAGAAAAAGCTTATGATAGGGTACTGAGGGAGGTTCTTTGGAGAACTTTGGAAAAAGAGGTATCCCATTGACATATATTAACCTTATAAGAGACATGTATGATGGTGCAAAAACATGTGTGAGGAATCATGAAGGAACGATAGACTTCTTTGAAGTTAATATTGGGTTACATCAAGGATCAACTTTAAGTCCATACTTGTTTATAATGGTGATGGATGAGTTAACAAAACATATTCAAGATGAAGTACCTTAGTGTAGGTTATTTGTACATGACATTGTATTAGTGGAGGAGTCTAAGGAAAAAGTTAATAGAAAATTGGAACTATGGAGAGAAACATTAGAAAGCAAAGGCCTCCGACTTAGTAGAACAAAGACAGAATATATGGAATGTAAGTTTGATCATTTGGTTACTTCAGAGGACATAGAAATTAAAATTGGCACACATTGCATCCCCCAAAAGGAAAGTTTTAAATACCTAGGGTCAATTTTTCAGAGTGATGGAAGAATTGATAGAGATGTTACGCATAAAATTAATGCTGGTTGGTTAAAATGGAGAGGAGCATCAGGTATTCTTTGTGATAAGAAGATACTATTAAAGTTAAAAGGTAAATATTATAGAGCAACAATTAGGCCTTCCATGTTTTATGGTTATGAGTGTTGGTCAGTTAATCATCAACATGTACAAAAGATGTTTGTGACAGAAATGAAGATGTTGAGATGGATGAGTGGTCATACAAGAAAAGGCTGTATACATAATGAGGTTATTAGAAACAAATTAGGAGTGGCACCAATAAAGGATAAAATGAGAGAATATCGTTTAAGATGGTTTGGACATATAGAAAGAAGATCAAAAGAAGAACCTGTAAGAAGGTTATAAAAACTAAATTTGGAAAGTATTAAAAGAGAGAGGATGACCACAAAATTGTTGGAAAGAAACAATAAAGAATGATCTAGCTTATTGCGAGTTAACTCCTAACATAGCACATGATAGGGATATGTGGAAACAAGGAATCCATGTAGCCGACCCCGTCTAGTATGGGAAAAGGCTTAGTTGTTGTTGTATACATAATTATATAGAGAGCATTCTATATTTTAAAGAGCACGTGCTTAACAAATAAATATCAAAGGCATGGAGGTAACCAATTTGATGTCATGTTGTCATATTCAAGTTATGTGTTGGCTTGAGAACGAGCTTTTGTTAAACCAGGTAGTTCGATTATGGCATTATTAAGTTTCTAAGACATGCACAGCCAGGTACTGTTAGATGGATCTTCAACGCCCATAAACCACAGGAAAAGAAAGCACCATGTTTTTGGTGAAAGGGTATTGAAGTTGGATATACCATTGGTTGAACAATTCATGAAGTCGTCATGCCATTCTAGTGTTTGAGAATAATTTTATTCTAACCATGAGATGTAATTTATATTCTTCTTCAAAGTCAAAGCAATTAAACAGCTTACCCAAATGTCCAAGCCATCTACAAATTTTCTATCAAGACTGTTATTGCTGCACCAGATAATATGATCTTAAAGTAAATACCAATAGGTTGAATTTTCAATATACTTTTTGTAAGGAAAAAAATCGAGTCACATGAACAAACATTTTTTAAAAATAATAATAACTGCAATAAGAACAACCAAATATGTCAAAATTGACTCCTCACCTGAAACTTCATTGTCCAACCTTTTTATAGTTTGGGCATAGTTGCAAAGTAGACGACTTAGTAAATGCATTTAGTGTTCATCACCAATAATCACCACACTAGCAGAATCTGCTATTGAAATGGTGAAAGCAATTCATATCCCTAATAATAATTTTACGACCAACAACCTTTGCCTTTGAGATCAACTTGATTGCAGTATGGCAATCCGAACATACACAAAGGCTTTTTATTACACGAATAGGACTTCCAGTGGGTAAGCTAATAAGCCCCAAGGCAATAGCAAGTCTTTCACTATGGGCCCAAAGCAGTTGTCCCTTTTCATCTTCCCCAACATCACGAAGAACAACATTTTTGTGAGGGATATATCCATATCTATGCAGTTCCTTCTTTAACCATTCAAGAATCCTTTTGATGAGATGCTGCCACGCTGAGAATGTAGTAGAGTAGAGAGAAAAAAGGGAAGAAATTGTACATGGGAATGTGGTAAAGTAGAGAGAGACGACTGAGAATGGGCATATCACAAAAAGGTAGAGATGTTGTCACGCTGGGAATGGGGTAGAGTACAGCAGAGAGAGACAACTGAGAATGGTCATATCACAGAGAGAGAGATACACCCATGCAGGGAATGGGGTAGAGCAAAGAGAGAGAGACAGTTGAGAATAGGTTAAAAATGCTTTTATATGTGTTTTTTGGATCGAGTATGGGTTGACCTGAATCCAGTACGTACCCGATACGGATACTTGACGTACTCATATTTGCATGTCCATCCATGTATAAGAGGTGTGATCTGATCTATAGATATGTCAAAATTACTTTTGACTGCTTTCCATTCATGGCCTTTTCAAAGGTTTGAAATAGCCACTCAAAAGTCTCGATTGTCTGATCATATATCAATGTTGCAAGATATTGCATCATAGCTCCTAGGTCTCCACCTGATTTATGTGATGCATCCCCACTCGAGTATGAATTTGAATTTAATCTCCTTTTGGATTGGATCGAGCTTAGCTTGGGATGGGCTTGACTTGACCTTGAATGAGTCTTGATTCCTTGCCTTATCTCGGTTTGCTTCGCTTGTCTTTTTGGTTCTTACCATATCCTCCTTCTACGGAATTTGGCTCCTTTCGATTTGGGTTTTGATTCGATCCACCTTCATATTAGTCTCTCAATTTCCTTTTCGAAATTATTTTAAGGATCCAATTTTTTCAACTTTTTTAAAATCTAGTAGTTTTCAAAAATATTTTCCTAAAACGTTTATTTTGAAAATGATGTATGAAGCTTTATGAAATTTGGGAGACATGTTCAAATCATGGATTTTTAAACTATGTCATGATGTATTTGAAAAATATTTTAGGATGTTTATCCTTCTAACAAAAGAAAAACTAATTGCTATGTGCTGCAATACAATAGCAGGGGCAACTCCAATGAGAGTGTTGAAGTTGATCTCTTGTAGATGGCGTTGTTTTTGAGTGGTTGACACCCAAGAGATCAAATTTAATACTCTAAAAAAAAGTTAGGTTTTTCTAATCTTTAAGTTTATTTGTCACCACCAGTATCAAATAGCAGAATGTAATGAACACCGACAAGCACCTTCGGGATACAATAAAGACCCTTAATTCGTCTTACACGAATACAACTAAGTTATAGACAAATTGACAAAGCAAAAATGATGTTACAAATTCAGTTAGTGCTACAATATGACTTGCAAAATCTCTTAAAAACTAGGTAGGAGATGACTCCCACAATGAGAGAAAAAGTTGGATGAATCTTATTTACAATACCACAACATGGTGAAGATAACTCATGAAATTCTACTAATGAACATAATTTTCACTAAAGAAGGCGACTCTTAATACTATGACATGGATGTTAAATGCTCAAGAATTACAACCACTTCGTGTTAATATTATAAAAATCATATCAGTATCCGTATCGCACTAAGCAAGTACTATATGGTATGATATAGTGTAAATTTCTATTTTTGTGTTAATTTTTAAAAAAAAATTAAAACTAAAAAATATAAATTTTAAAATTAATGAACAAAATGTATAAGCATCTATACCATAACAAAACATCTCATAATGAACAAGCATCCATACCATAACGTGAATACTAAATAGTACCTTTTGGGTTTAATTAATAAACAACAAAGCTACAAATTACAATCATTAAGAGATTCAAGACCACAACATTACAAAATTACAATTAAAAGTTAAAATATATGTTGTCAAGTTGTTTCTTGGTACTTACTACCACTTTTTATGCCTTCTGGATAATTGGAGCCTATCAACACAAACTCTATTTACGATGTGGATCCAACAAGAAAGCCCAAACCAACCCAGTAATAGCCTAGGACTAGGTATTATATCAAAAACTATATCCTTGCGTCAAGAAATGATGGAGATCCGACAGTAAACATTTTAAACACAGGTGCAATATTGATAGGGCTGAAGAAAGTCCAAAATGTACAACGTTAAGGAACTCACAGCTTGAATTTCATGGGGATCTAAATATATAGCTTGATCATCTTGCACTCCAACAATGTAAGTCGAAGTTCCAGGTTTTCCACCCAAAATGCCAAGAGAGTGAGGAAACGTGAAACTTGCACACAGTGATGGTATATACCTGATAAGAAAAAGGAATCAACTTTTAATTGCCATAAATCATTTGTATGGTCCTATAGAGGTACATCAGCAGAAGAATTAAAATACAAATGCTACATCAGGGTTCAGAATGCAATGTCATGGTGCAGGGACATACATGTACATCAAGATAAGTGTGTGCTTGCAGTCACACACACACACACAAACAGCTTCAAGTCCATGTAACAAAAATCAAGGGATAGAAAAGAGACACTTCTGTGTTAGTTATAACTTGGGAATGCCACATCTATAGGGTTAAATTCAGAGCAACCAAAAGTACAAGTCCGAGGCCAGAACCCTCACACATAGGACCTTTGTTGGCACTTGACTTGCATCCTGTGGGAGGCATGTCTTGCAGCCAGAGGCTCTTCCTCTTCTTCTTTTCCTTAATGATGCAACAATTTCCAGAACCCAATGCAACCCCAAAGGTAACGTTTTCAAGGAAAAAAAATAAGGAATCTACTCCACTTAAAGAAAAAACATCTGTTTCTTCTTAGGTAGAGGGACAAACAGACCGGAAGAGGAATCCATCCTTTGTTCCTGCATATCTACATAAGCTGATATTTTCTCGAGCTCTCCCAAAGAAACTATATTTTCTTGCCAAGAATTGCCCGATAAGTGACTAATGTCAATGATCCAAGCCAAATATTGATATTAAAACAAGACGAAGAACTACTTGTATAAGTTTTATAATAAGAGCCTATATGTTTAGTTTGTAAGAGTTAACACTCAACGGTGCTATCTACCAACACGCTTAAAGGAAGTGAAACAGGCCTTTTAGGCTGATGAAATCTGGCAAAGCTAGTAAGTCAACACTGTGTTTATTGACTTAGAAATGGTCTACAATATTATACCCTTTTAGAGTAATATGCCAATCTTATAAAGAACATGTATGATGGAGAAAGAATATACGCTAGAGCTCCAAAAGGGATAACTGAAACTTTTTTATGTAAGTGACTTCAATTTAGTAAAACAAATGTAGAAGTTCAGTGTTTTGGTTCACACAAACAGCATATAAGTTAAGTTGTTACAGAGAAGATACTTCAAATAACTCATGGTTAGTTTTCCAATAAGATGGGAGGATTGATGGTGACCACCTCATGCATAGAAGAGAGGTGCATCATGTGCTCCTTTTGATAAGATATCATATACAGTAAAAGGTAATGAAGTAGCAAGACCAGGCAATGCTTTATGTTGTCTAGTGTTGGGGAGTTGATCATGAAAGTGTACATAAGATGTTAGCTGAAAAATAGAAGTGCGAGGTAGGTATGTGAATACACAACCATAAGAAAATCATTTAAGAAAAAAATGGTGCGAGACCAATAAAAGGTAAAATTAAGGGACTTGCGTTTATGGTGGTTTGGCTTTTGGACATGTGACCAGTGACCAGATTGAGCTTTAGTGCCAAGTAAAATAAATAATTATATGGTAAACACTTCAAAAGAGGCAAACGAAGGTCTCAACATCGGAAGAAAACAATAAATTATGGACTTGGTTGTTTAGATTCAAATCCAATATGACACAAGATCAAGCACAAAGGCAAGTAAGAATCCATATAAATCAACCCCTCTTAGTGTGGGAGAAGGCTTGGTTTTGTTTTAGTTTGGGATTGAAAACAGGACCAAATATTAAGGAGATCATAGAAATGGATAAAATAGATGCAATCGCATGAAGAAACAAAATGTGGCAATGCTCAAAGAACTGGAAACTGAATATAGAAGAACATATAGTAAGGAGATCATTAAGCTATTAAATAATGACAATGGTATGAAAAGGAAAAAACAAAACGGTGCAATGCCTAACAAAACTAGAATGATTTCCATAACCACAATGAAGATCAAGCAAGTTCTAAATGCAACTGGTGACTATCAATAAAAAAAAATTGCTGACCTTGGATTCACTTTATCAAGCCCAAGAACCAAAGGAACCAACAAAAGAAGTGGGGCCCATGACCTTTGTCTCTTGGAGAATTCTGCACATAGTCTAGCAGCAACATCAATGCATACAACTGGTGCTCCACCACGTTCCCCATGTTCATCTGCAGAAACGACATACACAGCCATGGGAAAGGACTGGCTGGCATCTTCAAACTCATCCAGTTCCCTTTTTGTACAAGCAAGAGATTCCCAAGCTCGACAAACAGCATATGGACCTACCCAAGAACCAGTAGTCAAGCCATAAGCTTTCCCAGCTTCAAGAAGATTGTGAATGGAAAAGGCAGATGCACCCGAGTCACCAAAATGATGCAAAATCTTGAGATACTCCTGATCAAATGGCTGCATAATCAACATGGTATCATCATGAGCAACCCTGCAGTGCAATTTAAAGATCCTTATTACCCTGTATCAGAATTCACATGAAACATCGAAGACTATGCAATAGAAACCATCAGGCCGTTTCTATCATCTGCTACTGTATCCACGCATCTCACCTTCCCCATGGGTTTTCTCCAAGATCTTCCCAAATAGTGAAAAATCAGAGCCTGCATCCAAAAGGTCAATGTACAGCAATATTAATAAGCATAAGAAAAATGCAAATAAGCATTAAAACAACCAGGGGTCCAGAAGTAAATTCATTGTCAATTTCTTCAACAGGAAAATTACAGAAGACAAGCAGTTGGCAGTATAAGTGTAGGGAGAGGAGGAAGAAGAAAGTGAGTGTAAGCATACCATGAGAGAAAGGGATGGATGGCATGGAAAAATTTATAGGGTCTTACTTGGATAATGGTTATTGATGCCACAGTGTAAGTTTGCCAGCAAAAGGGAAAATACAATAAAATACCTGAGCAACAACCATCTGACTACTTCTAAGCATGCAGCCCCAGTGAACGTCGCTGGTAAACTTCGATTCACCAATAGCTTCAAAACCTATCAAATACTCGATAACTTAGAGAAGCAAGACATGCCTAGCACGATAAATAATATAATAATGACCTGGTTAACAATGGAGGACACTGCTTGTACAAGGTCCTTACTAACCTTTTCGATATGTCATCCTTATTCTTGAAGAGAAATCTAGCAAGAAAGAAGTGTATCCATCACTGCCATTTGCATCACTTAAGGAACCTTCAGGAGAAATTTTATAGCACACTCCCAGAAGCCATATTTCACTGGTAGAGCTTGGAAGTGTAGGCTTGTTAAATCCAAGTACATCCTGGAAGAGCCTCATTGGAATATAAGTTATAGCTTTTCTTACAGCAGATGCCCAACCATCACTTCTGTGCCTATGTTCCTTGGATTTCCTCCTGGAAGATGACTCTTTATTTGCATCAAAGACAGCAAAACTGGTGGCAAACAAGCTTGACCAAAAAAATTTATTATGAGCCGCAATATTTGAATCAGTGATACCCTGTGGACAGTTGTTGAAGGAGGAATCAGAATAGCTGCCAACTACGGATTTTGAAGAGGCAGTGCCCTCAGGAAAGCCTGTCATCACCTACCATAACTACACCAAAAGGTCCTTAAATATTTAGTAGATAAGTCTGCACCAACGCCAAGATATGCACTAAGAATACAGACCAATGCTACAACTTCCAACACTTGTCACAAGGAAATTCTAGAAGATGTCAAATTCAACAAGGCAATTAACCTGACCTGAAAAACAAAACAAAAGGAGATCTGCATACATTTACCACTAAACGAGGATGTTGACAATTTGAATCTGATAAACCAGCATTGAAGCACAATCACAAGCCAAACTACCCCACCAAATTCGCTATGTGGAAACCAGAGGCAGACGTTCTGAAAAGGTGTAAACAACCCTAGATTAAGCCAGTTATTCAGTTGCATGAGAAACAAATTAAAAAATTGAGGAATATCATTAATTCATGTTATCTAACATATGCTATGAACGAAAAACAATTTCTCATATCTCAATATTTAATTGTGTCAAAAAATGAAAAAAAGTGGGCACCTAGATGGGGCTATGTGCCTTTTTTGATCACTGATCCAAACTAGGTTTCCACTAGGGGAACCAGAAACTAATACTGGTGTTGTTTGCAACTTTGTACCATATCGTATCGTATATTATTTTTCTCCATAAGATGGGCATATCGTATCGTACCGTATAGCAACTTACCAATTATGATCAGTAGGTTGCACAACACAATTGTCTTTGCTCGAGTTTGACAACTTCAAGGACAATCCCAACCGAGCTGGCCCACGAATTAGGAAACTAGTCTAACTTAAGAATAATTCCTGATTTTTATTGATTTTTTTGTTTTTCTTGATTTTTAAAATTTCTTGAGAACTTGGAAACTGCTTATTTTTATAGTCCTTATTGTTATTCTTGAGGGGTCACCCTTTAAGGTAAGATAGTTGTGTTGTGCAACCTACCAATGTTGGTGTAGTCATAATTGATAAGTTGCTAAAGGAAATTGCCTTTTCATCCCTGAGAACTTTTAAAACTGTTTATTTTTATGGTCCTTATTGTTATTCTTCGGAGGTCACCCTTTAAGGTAAGATGTCTCCCAAAAAAAAAGGAAGAAGTTCAATTCAATTCTTGTCCATTCCAAAAAAAGAAGAGAATTTTTATAAAAATAGGGCGTATCGTACGTGCCTGTATCGTGTGATACAATCTAGTTTATCGTATTGTGATTTCTCACGATACTATACGATACGCCACATATTCTACGATAAAGGGCGATGCGCATAACCTTGATGGAAAAAAACCTTTGTTTAACTTGCGGCCCTTCTGAATCACATAATACCAAAACCCAAAACTACATAACTTTCTTTTGTCCTACCATAGTCACATGATGAATTTTTCTTCAGATCAGACCACCATGTGTTATCCTCAAAAGTCAAAACAGTATCTCCAACCGCATATAATATGTGTCCATGAATTTGATTTGTCCAACTCTAGATTACTTAGATGGTTCCTTAAAAATCTGCTAGAGGTTACATGCATTCAGCTTTACTTATAAAGTTTTCCTTCAATTCTGATACCTAACCATGGATGTAGAAAAAGAGGTCTAGAATGTCCAGAATCTGAATATGCAAAAAGAAAACAACCAAGGCTTTTCCCACACTAGGTGGGGTTGGCTACATGGATTCTTTGACACTGTAGAGCTTAATCTTGGGCCATATTAACAGGAAAAAAGTTATGGAGATGTTATAAATAGAACGAATATTGGTTAAAGTGGTAAGGTGCCTCTAGCGTTTTATGTAAAAAAGATACCATTATAATTGAAAGGTAAATATTATTATAAAGCAAAAGTTACACCAACAATATGATATGACATTGAGTGTTTGGGCAGTCAAACATCTAGCATGTGCAAAAAATGTTATGATAGAAATTAAAATGTTCAAGTGGATCTATTGTTATAATAACAACTAAGTCTTTTCCGATACTAGATGGCGTCAGCTATATGGATTCTTTGTTTTCCCATAGCCTATCATGTGTCATGCTAGCAATTAACTCAATATAAATTAGATCATTCTTTATAGTTTCTTTTTAACACTTTTGTGGTCATTTTCTTCCTCTTTTAACATTTTCACGATCTAATTTTTCAAATCTTCTAATGGGAGTATCCTTTGGCCGTATTTCTACATGTCCACACCATTGGTGCTTCTCCCAATTGGTTTCTAACCTCATTATGTATACATCTTGATTTCTACTACAGACATTTTTTGCACATGTTGATGATTAATTGCCCAACACTAAGAACCATAAAACATAGTAGGTCTAATTGTTACTCTATAATACTTACCTTTCAACTTTAATGGTATCTTCCTATCACACAGAATACGTGATACCCCTCTCAGTTTTAACCAACCAACATTAATTCTATGCGTAACATCTCCATAAATTTTCCATCACTTTGAGAAATTGACCCAAGATATTTAAAACTTTCCTTCTAAGGAATGCAATGTGTACCAATCTTAATTTTTGTCTTTTGAAGTACCCAAATGATCAAGCTTATATTTCATATATTTTGTCTTTATTCTACTAAATCAAAAGCCTTTACTTTCTAATGTTTCTCTCCATAGTTCTAATTTCCTATTAACTTTTTCCTGAGACTCATTCGCTAGCACAATATCATATGCAAATAACATACACCAAGGTACTTCATCTTGAATATGTTTTGTTCACTCATCAATGACCAATATAAATAAATATGGAGTTAAAGTTGATCCCTGATGTAACCCAATATTAACATCAAAGGAGTTTGTCATTCATTCATGAGTCCTCACATAAGTCTTTGCACCATTGTACATGTCTCTTATAAGATTTATGTATGTCGATGGGATACCTCTCTTTTTTAAGGTTCTCCAAAGAAGATCTCTTAGTACCCTATCGTAAGTCTTTGTTAGATCAATAAATATCATGTGAAGGTTCTTTTTTGCTCTAAAATGTTCCATTAGACGTCTCATCAATGACTAATATAAATAAATATAGACTTAAAGTTTATCCCTGATGTAACCCAATATTATCATCAAATGAGTTTGTCATTCATTCATGAGTCCTCACACAAGTCTTTGCATCATCATACATGTCTCTTATAAGATTTATGTATGTCAATGGGATATTTCTCTTTTTTAAGATTCTCCAAAGAGGATCTCTTGGCACCCTATCGTAAGCCTTTGTTAGATTAATAAATATCATGTGAAGTTTCTTCGTTTTTGCTCTAAAATGTTCCATTAGACGTCTCACTAGCTTAATCACTTCAATAGTAGATCGGTTGGGCATGAATCCAAATTGATTCTCTGATGTACTCGATACTTGTCTTAACCTACATTCAATAATTCTTTCTCATAATTTCATAATATGACTCGTTAACTTGATACTTCGATCTATGTCACACGGGTGCGGGTGCGACAAATTTCAAAAATTTTGGGTGTGGCGTCATGGCTAAGGTATATAATATTATATACTATATATAATATTCAAGCTACATAAATCAATCATAGTACAACTAGTATTTGCTAATTTTGGGTGCACGTAGGTATCAATTAGCAAGTTCCCTCATAATGATCTGAAACTTACAATGATTTTACGAGCTGCAAAATATCCAAGTTATGGATTCAAAGAGTTTCGAGATCTTTTGTAGGATATAACATATACTGGTATTTGTGTTAGGATCCACTAGTGATGTCATACTCTTATGTTCTATTGATCTGGCAATGTTCCTGGTCTTTAAATGTGTTTGGTGACAGAGATTATTCTGTGCAAAGGCATTCAGTATAGAGTCAAGAATCCAATCAGATTGAGTAATAAGAAACCAATTGTTCGCACCCAAAATCATTCAAGCAACTTTATATTGTATACAATTACAATAGCTAGTACACAACTTTATATTAAAGCAAAACATATAAATGGTAAACAACTACTAATTTCATCATAATACACAAATCAATCTTCATTATCCGGACCCATTTATCCCTGAATTACAAAAAAAAAATTGCAAAACCTTTTTTTTTTGCCATGCCACCTCGACACGGTGTCGGTGTCGGTGTCGGTGTCGCACCAGTGTCGGGGTCAACACTCCTCCCCTTAGAAGTGTATGTGTGACTTAGACCTTGATAATTCAAACAATTCTGAATGTCTCCCTTGTTATATATGGGTATAAGTGTACTCACTCTCCATTCCTCGGGCATCTTTTGGGTTCTCCATATTTCATTAAATAGTCTTTGAGCTAACTGAGCCCCATTTCTCCTAGGATTTTTCATACTTCTATAGGAATATTGTCTGGTCCTATAGATTTACCAGCATTCATATATTTAAGAGACTCTTTGACTTCATTCTTTAAAGACGCCTATATAAATTGCAGTTTATATACTTTTTTTATTTGGTTAACTCTCCTAAGCTAATACTAACATTTGTATTTTCATTAAAAAGCTTACAAAAATAATTTTTTCATCTATTTTAGATATCAACATTCGCCACTATAATCTTCTCATCCTCATCTTTGATGCATCTAACAAAAGTAAGATCCTTAGTTTTTTTATCTCTAGTCTTAACTATCCTAAAAATATCTCTTTCATCTTCTTTTGAATTAAGCTTTTTATATAAATCCTCTCAAATTTTGGCTTTTGCTTCACTAACGGCATTTTTGCTTCTTTCTTTGTAAGCCTCCCAAGTCTCACTAGTCTTTTTTACACAATGCCTATGTTATTAATAGCGGTTAAAAGGTTGTTAGCGGTTGATCCTGATATAGCGGTAGTAGGGATATAGTGGATTTAGCGGTACACTTTTATTTATGATTAAAAAATTATATATATATATAATGAGTTCTCTGATTTCTAAGAAATATCAAAAAACACAACCACTTCTTTCATAAATATGGATCAAACTAAATAAACAATTCTACTTCTAAAGAAGCCTATTTTGCTTTCATTGACAAATGGAGCCTTAGCAACAAGCTAGCCCAATGATAAGAAATGGACGAGCAAAGCACTCACAAATGAAAAGACACCAGAAACATGATTACAAACCAACCAATTCATACATGAATTGGTTAAATTCTGGTCACCTTCAGGCTATTTGGCCAAAAAACAAAATCCATCCTGGTTTCCCCCCTTGCACTCTCTTGTATAAAAAGAATCACAGTTGATATGATTCAATTCTGAAAATACCGACCATCATTGTAAGCAGATTTTTAGGAAACATAGGATAACAAACTCAAAAGATAATAAATTCATGATATGACACATGTTTGAATCAAATTTCCTGTTTGATTTCATAATAAAGCTACATCTTATTAAAAGAGAAGAAGCAAAAGTTGTTTGGAAGCGGAAGGAGGAAGCAAAGGCTTTAGAAAGAGCAGTACGTGAAGCAGTTGAGAAAAAGACTACTTTAGAAAAGAGAAGGCAAGAGAAAGCCTTAGTGAATCTACTGATTAGTTGCCTCTTTTGAAATGGCTCATTGTTATATTTCTTCCTAGATTAGTTGCCTCTTTTGGTGTATATAGTATGAAATCACGAACGCTAAGTGAATCTACTGATTTGAACATCATCTAGTGAATGCAATTTCTATGGAACTTTTGGCATGAGTCTGTTGATACACTATTTTGTCTTCGTTTGCATGAGTTTCCTTATCTTAGTAATGTAAGCTAGAAACTATATGAGCTTCTCTAGTTGATACACCTGATTTCATGTGCTTATCAAGAGATTGCCATCTATGAATAAGATGAAAGGAAAGACGAAAAGATTGAAAGTTGATATAGTTGAAGGGCCCTTGATAGAGTAACAAGGTATAATTTGTGCTGCTTTATGTCCAAGGGGAGATTAATACTTAATGGCCAGCTGCTTGTGTAGCTAATTTAGATTTTACTATTGTCACATTTAAAGTGGCAATTAGTTTTGTTTTTACTGGAGGTTGTACTCAAAGAATATCTTCATCTCCTGAACAGGTTCTTGTCCGCTTTCCAACTGGAGAACACAAAGAACGGAGGTTTTAGAGTTCAACCACAATTTAGTCACTTTATAATTATGTTGATTCCTTGGGATGCTTGAATGCTGAGAAGTACAAACTTGTTTTGAACTTACCTCGAGTTGTCTACAGTTTGCAAAAGTATCAACTGTCGCTGCAAGATGCTGGGCTGCACCCCCATGCAAGCCTTTTTGTTGAGTTGGACCCTTAAGTGTCAAATTATTGATATCAACACATTTAACTAAAGATGGAGCTGCATAATGTTGATTATTTTTGGGCAATATAGCTCTCTTTTGCTCAGATAAATTTCATATATCTGGAAAATCAAGGTTCTTGGTATAAGGGCTGAGGCTATTGAAATTGCCTTTGACATATCTCAAATGCTGTAAATTGAGGTTCTTGGAAGCTCGTCTTCTACATCTGCATTTGCTTTATTGTTACTACTTCCAGTCATTCAAATGCTTTCTATGCTTTCTGTGAACGTATAATATTAGAATGAAAGGTTGTTCCACTTGCTGGATATTTCAATCCAATATTCTATCATCTTAGGATTGTCCTGTTCATTTGAAGTCATTTAACTATAAATATCAAGTTGCTTGGGTACTGTTTGGGCACTTTCCCTCTTATCCTCTTTTTGGCCTTTAGATTGCTCGTCCTCTCGGTGCAACTCATAAAAAGGTAAACCTTTTCTCAAATATCAAGTTTAGTCCGTTAAATTTCATACTGCAGGTTATTCAGTAAGGAAAGTAGGTCAGTGTGGATAAATGACCTAAAAACCTGGTCCACGAAAACCAAAACCCAATAGAATTGCGGTCTTGTGATAATCTTCGATGAATCAATTTCAGATTTTTTCCTCTGTCGGCTATCAATCGAAACTAAACTGAAGAACAATTTTTGTTCAGGAAAACTATGCTAAACTCGTGTGCAGTATCATTCTTCGTCATCTATGCAAAGATTGAATCAAACAAACCTGATGTAAATCAATGAGCCTGATAATGAATTGCAAGCATCATTTCTAAGCGAGTCAGTGCTCCAAGCAATATATAATGGCTCTGTTCTTGATGTATTACCTCTACCTGTATTTGGTACATAGCCTGCTTTTCTCATGACATGCCAAGATCATTAAAGTTTTATACAGTTCATCTGATAGGGGATCAGAAAGATCACCAGTATAAAATGAGCGTATATCACCATTAACCTCAATCCAGCTACAACCACAGTTCTTCGACAACCCTTCTTCCTTCATAGTTTGCTTTGTTCTGCCCACATCATTCAATCTCCCTCTCAAGGAATACAAGTTGGACACAAGCACATAGTTAGCAGCACCGTTCCATGGTCCCAATTCTATAAGCTTATGAGTTGCAATCTCCAAGTTGGGTTTATTGGTGAACCACACAACCACTACGCAGTGCACCCCATATTACAGAATCAGGGTCCATTTTCATTCCCTCAATCAGCTCATATGCTTTTCTCATCAAACCAGCTTGACCTAGCCGCTTTCACTAAGGGAGAGAGAAAGAAAGGGGAGAGAAGAAAAAAACGGCATACCTGGTGTCCGTGGGGGTGGTGACGGAGAGCAGCAGCGAGAGATTGGCCGTGGGAGTGAGATATGGTGAGAGGGCAGGGAGAGGCGAGAGAGAGAGATTAACCCTAATCTGATTCACCTTTTATTATATTTGGATCTAACATGTATTAAAAAATTATCCACTAACAATGATATAGCGGGCTGCTATAACGCTCCGCTATAGCGGTGTTAGCGACGCTATATCGGGTGTGGCGGGTAGCCCGCTATAGTGTTTTTTCTCCCGCTAAAACGTGTTTTTTCTCCCGCTAAAACGCTATAGCGCGGATAACATAGCATAATGCAATTTGTAACATACATTCTTTGCCTTGATTTTATCTTACACCACCTTACTCCACCACCAAGCTTTTTTTGTACCGGTACGCCTCCCTTAGATTCGCCTAACACATCTTTTGTCACTTTCCTAATATGTATAGCCATATTATTCCACATATCATAAGGTGTAACTACATAATTCCAAGAACTTTGTGTTTAAATTTATTTTATTTCTCACATTTGAGGTTCCACCATCTAGTCTGAATAGCTATATACACTCTATTCTTCTTTGTCTACATTTTTACCTCTAAATCCATTACTAAAGTCGATGTTGAGTAGTTAAGCTTTCTCTTAGAATTACCTTGCAATCTTTAGAACATGATATATCTTTTTTCCTACTAAAAAAATAATCAATTTGTGTTTGTCACAAGCTACTCTTATAAGTAATTAAATGTTCATCTCGTTTTTTAAAAATGGTATTCACTGTAAGGATCAAAACAACCACCACAACAACAACTAAGCCTTTTCTCATACTAGATGGGGTCAGTTATATGGATTTTTTGTTTCCACAAAACCCTATCATAATTTGTAGAATCCATAGTAGATAAGTCCGACAAAGTTTTATCCTAGTTGTCAGAAGCCTAACATAATCCTCCTCCTTTATTCGAACTTGAGACCGGCCATGCAAGGGTAATCCCTTACATAGGTAGAGTTTATAAAGGATCAAAAGCCATAGCAAAATTTTAAATCTCTCTATCCTCCTAATTTATATCCCCAAAACCATAATTTCTATAAATACCATGATATCCTAATACATCTTTACCGACATGTCCATTTAAGTCTCCTCCTAAACAAATCAAGAATTCTTTGAATTACCTTATCTAACTATTCCCAAAAAGCTATCTTCTAATCCTACTTGAGGTGCATAAGCACAAACTATATTCAAAGCATCTACTCTTACCACCAATTTCACCATCATAATTCGGTCACCATAAGGAAAAATTTTATTTGTATTGAGGTTATTAGAGAAAAAGTTGGGTTAACATTGATGGAAGATAAGAGAAGAGAAGCACACTTAAAATGGTTTGGGCGTACAAAGAGGCATCAAAATGAAACCCCAATAAAAAGATGTGACAATCTAGACAATGAACAATTTAAAAGAGAGGTAGATCACAAAAATATTAAAAGGAAACAATTAAACATAATATTTGAAAATTCTATCTCTAAGTACTTAAACCTATCCTTTTGGAAGATGTGACTTCTATTTCATTAGTTTGAACCAAATTACCAAGCTTTTCCTCCATATATTTGTTAAAGTGTAATAGGAAATGGCCACTAGGGCCCGTTGATGTATCTGAGTCCCTTCGCTTGGGCTAGGGTGGCCGGGCCAAAAAAATGCTATACTAACACAACTTTTCTTGGTATAGTAATTGTGCTTTTGTATGTTAATGACATCACTGGAAGTGATAAGGTGAAATACTTCAATCAGTTCTTTTTTTATAATTGAAATTGTAAATAGTAATAGAAGATATTTTATGTCTCAAAAAAAATTTGCAAGTGATATTCTTAACATGTCAAGACTAACTGATGATAAGAAAGTAGATACACTAGAAGTACTTGAAACAAAATTAAGAGCAATGAAAGGAGAGAAACCGTAAGATTCATCACTATACAAGCACTTGATAAGGGCATTGACTTACCTATCTTTCACTTGCCCCAACATATCACACATTGTTCACACTGCCAGCTAGTTTCAATTTCAGCAAACTCTTACTAGTGCGGTCATGAGAATCATCAGATACATTAAGCACTTTGTAGATAAAAGGGTGTGGGTGTTTCTAACTTCATCTTCTCTTGACATGACTGTATATATTGATGCTTATTGGGGTGGAAATGTCAACAATCGACACTCCACTTATTTCTAGGTGAGTCTTTGATTTCTTTGAGATGTAAGAAGAAGTAGAATATGTCTATGTCTTCCATAATACAGAATATCGTGCAATGGCAATTGCTGGCATTGAGATTTCGTGGATTGCAGAGGTGCTGAGAGACATGAGTCATTCTTGAACAAGCCTCCATCATGTTTTGTAACAACAAGAGTACCGTATACATATCATCTAACAACACCTTTCATGAAATAACTAAGCACATCGAAATGAATTGTCACTTTGTTAGAGAGAAGTGTTTGAAGAAAAAGCTGACTTTGTGCTATGTGTTTTCAAAACTTCAACTTACTGATTTCTTTACTAAGTCATTGTTAGCTCCTAGATTTAAATTTTTGTTAGAGAGGAGTGTTTGAAGAAAAAGCTGACTTTGTGTTATTCCAAGAAAACACGGTGAAGGTTGGTAGGGTTTTCAGCCTTTAAGTATTAGCATTACAATATAATTATTTACATATATGCCATTAGTGAGGCTTATTTAAAGCTACCTTTAAAAACAACAGAAAATAAAACAATAAATTAGGACATTATGACTCATGGACAGTCACGATCATCCCTTTGAGTCCTTAAACTCTTTAACCTTTTTCATACTCTCAACACTCCCCCTCAAATTGGGTGAAAAATAGACGTTACTCCCAACTTACAATATAATCTGAGCAACAAATTTATCTTCAAAGCTTTAGTTAACATATTTGTACATTGACTATCTGACTTCACATCTTCAAGTTGAAATTCTTTAGTACCCATATTGTCCCGTATAAAATGATAATCGATCTCAATATGTTTTGTCTTCTCGTGATACACGGGATTTGATGCTATCTGAATCATTGCTTTACTATCATAATATATAGGAATCAATTCTTCTACAAGTAGGCCAATTTCTATTAGTAAAGACTGCAACCACTTCTCTTCACATATTCCTGAAGCAATTGCTCTGTATTCTACCTCAACCGTCGACCTGGCCACAATTGATAATTTCTTACTTTTTCATGATACTATGTTGCCTCAAACTAGAGTTATATATCCAGTAGTCAATTTTCTATCTTCCATGAAACCTGCCCAATCAACATTTGTATAAATCTCAATTTTTGTGTGATCATTAGCCTTATATATTACTTCATATTCTAGAGTAGTTTTCAGGTATCTAAGTATATGAAAAATTGCATCCATATGGTGCTTAGAAGGTGACTGCATAAACCGACTTACTATGGTTACTGCATATGCTATATCCAAGCGGGTGATAGTCAAATATATCAGTTTTCCAACCAATTGCTGATATCTAGTTGCATCTACTTTATCAGCTCCATCTGCAACTTATAGTTTAAGTCTATGGGAGTACAAATTGGTTTACAATTTTCCATCTTAATATCTTGTAACAAATTCAAAGTATACTTTCTTTGATTTAAACAAATATCAGTACCTGAGTAAGCTACTTCAATTTCCAAGAAATAGTGTAGCTTTTCGAGATCTTTGATGTCAAATAATCGATGGAGATTTCACTTTAGTCTTTAGATTTTCTTTATGTCATCTCCTATCACTATAATGTCATCAAACATATACAAGTAACAATTTTAATTTTTTGTCCTTCTTAAAGAATAGTGTATGATCACACTACTAGCCATTGGGAGTTGTTGCTCCCACTCTCTCTCTTCTCAATTGTAATAAATCCTCTATAAATAGAGGATGTTGTGCACTTAATAAAATAGGGCTTTTAGTGTGCTCATTTGACTTGTTTTAGTATTATGCCTATTCGATTTGGCTTCTGCACCAAGTATTTGGTGATTTGACTTGTGCAAGGACTTGTGTGATCATTGGTGTTTGTCTTTGTGGACATTATTGACAACATCATAGTGCTATTTTTATATTTTGTTCTTCTCTACATGTGTATATGATATGCATTTTTCTATTTTTGGTTGACATAATAAATGTGATACACCACTATATCGTGTGATATGACCTGTATTGCATGATATAGTTTGATAATATCGCAATATCCGATAAAGAACTTGCCTATGACCTGTATCACGCGATACAGGACAATACACATAACACTAGTCCTAATACATGCTTTTCCACTATTATACACGAAAAGTTTCACTTTAATACCCTATAGTTTATAAAGTTGTCACTTAAGTACCTTGTGGTGTTTTTGATACTTTAGTTACTTATGGTTTCTGCCGTTATATCACTTACGGGACAACAACTAACTCTGTTTTATTTTTCTCATATAGTATACTTACATGGTGACTCGTCACCACATGCATGCCATGTTGAAAAAAATCAAATGGTGTTAGCTATGGGCTGCACATAACGGTGCAAACCACATGTCACTAAAGTATTACAACAAACATAGGATATTGAAGTGACAATTTTGCAAACCACAACATACTAAAGTGAAGTTTTAGCTATATACTTTATAACGTTAACAGTAATGTATGTTAGGTAAAACCTTAATTCTCCAAGGTTATCCAAAAAATCTCTTGGTGCACATTCTCTAAATCAATGAATAAGCAAAAGTATGTACAAATTACACATATGGACAACACATGACCCAAATGACCTATTAATACATCTAAAAAGAACAAGCATGTTTTGTAATAAATAAAGTACATTTTGCACATGTTCCTTTACACCCCCTCAAACTCATGATTCAAGAGGAATCATTGTGAGTTTGAAGAGAAATGCTTTAAAAGTGAAAGCGAGCAAGTTCATTTTACACATCAATATGTTGCTAAGCTGATAAATAGAGCAAAGGGACATATTTCACCTATTAAATGACATGCAGTTTCTATGTGGTTTAGTCATGAACCTCTAGATTACACTTTGAATATGACGTTGTTGTCATACTACAATGATATGCTCCCTCTAACATCAATACCCTCCAGTTTTGATCAAATGCAGTTGATTTAGATTAACCTAATAACCTATATCCCTAAACTCAATTTTGGCAGTCGATGAAGCAACATAATTGTTTGTTGCTCAACGAGTCTCCAGATAGATACAGAATTCCTATCTCCAGTAGAACCACCAAAGTGATTCTCAGAGATATCTTCTTAGATTCAATGAAGAAGAAAATAGATAAGCATACCATACTTCAGTGTTCTCTACATATCTAGTGACTCTTAGCATAGCTACCAAGGGAAATTGTGGTAGAGTAACTCGTGAATCAGTTCAACAAAGAATAAGGAAGGTGATATCCGGCTCAAAACTAGTCAAATAGATCAAACTCCCCACAAGTTACACATAGGTAATTGGGTATCAAGCAGTTCACCATTAGTTTGAGTCTCATAATTTCATCCATAGCAGAATCCGCTCCTTCCTTGTCATCAGTTGTATGAGTTTCCTCTTCAAACAACAACAACAATAACTAAGCCTTTTTCATACTAGATGGGGTCGGCTACATGAATTCTTTATTTCCACATAGCCCTATCATGTGTCATGTTAGCAGTTAACTCACAATAAGCTAGATCATTCTTTTTTATTTCTTTCCAACACTTTTGTGGTCGTCCTTTACCTCTTTTAATACTTTCAAAATCTAGTTTTTCATACCTTCTTAAAGGTTCTTCTTTTAATCTTCTTTCTATATGTCCAAACCATCTTAAATGATATTCTCTCATTTTATCCTCTATTGGTATCACTCCTAATTTGTTTCTAATAACTTCATTATGTATACGGTCTTTTCTTATATGACCACTCATCCATCTCAACATCTTCATTTTTGTCACAAACATCTTTTATACATGTTGATGATTAACTGCCTAACACTCATAACCATAAAACATGGCAGGTCTAATTGCTGCTCTATAATATTTACCTTTTAACTTTAATGGTATCTTCTTATCACAAAGAATACCTTATGCTCCTCTCCATTTTAACCAACCAGCATTAATTCTATGCGTAATATCTCCATCAATTCTTCAATCACTCTGAAAAATTGACTCTAGGTATTTAAAACTTTCCTTTTGAGGGACGCAATGTGTACCAATTTTAATTTGTCACCTGAAGTAACGAAATGATCAAACTTATATTCTATATATTCTGTTTATGTCTTACTAAATTGAAAGCCTTTACTTTCTAATGTTTCTCTCCATAGTTCCAAATTTCTATTAACTTTTTCCTTATACTCCTCCGCTAACACAATGTCATCAGCAAACAACATAGATCAAGGTATTTCATCTTAAATATGTTTTGTTAACTCATCAATCACTATTATAAATAAGTATGGACTTAAAGTTGATCCTTGATTTAACCCAATATTAACTTAAAAAAGTTTGTCATTCTTTCATGAGTCCTCACACATGTTTTTGAATCATCGTACATATCTCTTATAAGGTGTATGTATGTCAATGGGATACCTCTTTTTTCCATAAGACGTCTCAAAAGGTGAATCACTTCAACAATAGATCTGCCTGACATGAATCCAAATTGGTTTTGTGTTGTACTCGATATAAAATTGTAAATGTATCCCTTGTTCTTGTATATGGGTATAAATGTACTCGTTTTCCATTCATCGGGCATCTTTTGGTTTCTCCATATTTCATTAAATAGTCTTGTGAGCCAAGTGATTCCTATTTCTCCTATAATTTTCTAAACTTCTATAAGAATATTGTCTGGTCCTACCGATTTACCACCCTTCATATGTTTAAGAGCCTCTTTGACTTCATTCTTTTGAATACGTCGGTAGAAATTGTGATTTATATACTTTTCTGATTTGGCTAACTCTCCTAAGTTAATACTAACATCTTTATTTTCATTAAAAAGCTTATAAAAATAGTTTTTTCATCTATTTCTTATTTCATCATTTGCCACTAGAATTTTTTCATCCTCGTCTTTGATACATCTAACAGAATTAAGATCTTTAAGAATCACCATTTAATTTCAGCGATATTTAATAGACATTCTCATTTAAAGTTGTTGAAGGTTGCAGAAACACGTTTTGCTTCTACAATAAAGATCCAAGCTGGGATGCATACCGTGGTAACAAGGTTGAAGATCAAACAAGGGCCCAAGCAGTGAAGACTATTATTCTTAATGATTTATGATGAGACAAGGTATCATATTTTCTTGAATTCACATAGCCTATGTGGGAGATATTGAGAGAAGTCGATAAAGATGAACCAATGCTTCATAAAGTTTATGAAATGTGGGATACCATGATTGAAAAAGTTGAGTCAATAATTTTGAAGCATGAGGGAAAAGAACTTCATGAGACATCAGCATTTTATGATCATATCCATTCTATATTAGTTTCAAGATGGGACAAAAGTAACACTCCCTTGCATTGTTTAGCACATTCTTTAAATCCAAGATATTATGGGAAGAAATGGTTGCATGAGAGCATTGGGCGTTGTCCTCCTAATCAAGATCCTGAAATAACAAAAATAGACAAATGTGTTTGGGAAGGATTTATCGTGACTCATACTTACTTAGGCAAGTAAATTCTGAATATGGAAAATTTTCGTCTGCCAGACTTGATTCATTAGAAGCACTGGAAGCAAGGGATTATCAAGATCCACTAGATTGGTGGTGGGCATGTTATGAATTTGAGATGCCTCTTCTTCAAAAGCTTGCATCAAAATTATTATCTCAACCTGCTACTTCTTCTTGTTGTGAAAGAAATTGGAGTACATATTCTCAAATTCACAATATCAAAAGGAACAATCTATCAAGTAGTCGTGCTGAAGACTTGGTTTATGTCCATTCAAATCTGAGATTGGTTTCACGATCTAATGCTGAGTACAGGTAAAAATTACTAATCTTTTAAAATTGTTTTTTTGCTTGCATCATGATGATTATTATTGATCTTTTCTTGTTATTTATTTGAATATATTGCAGTGAAGGAGCATCAAAATATTGGGATGCAAACCCAGAGGAATATCACTTAGATGACTGCCAAGATTTGCATACTCTTAATATGGAACTCACTGATCCAATAGTCCCTTCAGTTGATGATATTGTTGATAGTGAAGATCTATAATTTATCAGGTACATGTTCATTACTTCATTTCATTTATCAAACATTAATACTGTTCATAGTTGATAAATGATATTATGATAATATTGTTGATATAACATAGGTAGTTCTTTACTTGTTTTGCTTTAATATAAAGTTGTGTACTTATTTATTGTTGTCATCATATAGTTATGTTAATTGATGTCTCACTTGTTCTAGGCTTTTAACTTGAATTAGTTGAATATATAATATATATAATATTATATACCCTAGCAGCCGCACCCAAATTTTTTGAAATTTGCCATATCCCGCACCCGCACCCGCACCCGTGTGACATAGATTCAATGTAGCAAACATTTTTTATTTTCAAGCAATGACAGATGCAATTGCTAATATTGGCCCAAGATATAAGATGCTCTCTTATCAAAAGTTGATAGGAAAGTTATTAGATAAGACTGTACTAAAAGTGCAAGAATATTGTTTGACTTTGAGAGTCATGGAAGGAGATAGGATGCACTATCATAACAAACGGATGGATAGATACGCGATGAAGGACTTTGTTAAACTTTTTTGTCTACTGTCCTAAAAGACTTATGTTTTTGAGATCTCTAGACATGTCAAAGGAGAGGCATACTGCAAAGATCTTACGATAAGAGTTTGATAAGGTGATATGCGAGGTTGGGCTAGAGAATGTAGTTCAATTCATTACAAATAATGCAGCTAACTATAAAGCAACTGGGAAGGAGTTAACAGATACTTATGGAACTTTTTATTTGACACCATGCGTAACCCTTAGTTTAGATCTCATCCTTGAGGACATTGGTGAGATAGATGAAATAAATGCAGCAACTGAGTGTTACCAAGATATTACAAAATTCATTTACAACCATGCATTTATTTTATGTATAATGAGGAGATATAAAGAAGGTGTAGAGCTTCTTCGAATAGTTGCAACTCGGTTTGCAACAAACTTCTTATCTATACAGAGTATTGTGAGACAGAATTAAGCATTAAAGAGAATATTTTCTTCAAATGAGTGGCAACAATTTACAGAGTTGCCTCAAAATAGAAGAAATAGAAAGCTGAATGAGATTTTCGAGACAGTCTTCAAGAGTACATTTTGGAATGCATGTGTTAGACTGTTGAGGATTACATGTCCTTTAGTAAAGGTTTTGAGATTGACTGACAGTGAGAAGAAACCATCTATGGGCTACCTTTATGAAGCCATGGATAGGGTAAAAGAAGCCATCAGAAATAATTTTAATGGAAAAAAGAGAGATTATGTGCCCGTGTGGAAAATAATTGATAATAGATGGAATAAACAATTGCATCAGTCTATTCATGTAGCAGCATATTATCTAAACCCATCATTCAGGTACTCAGCAACCTCCAAAAGGGACGGTGAGGTTAATCGAAGCATCATTGATTGTATTGATAGATTAGTTCCTTATAAGAGCATAGGAGATACTATACATCGAGAGATTAAAGGAAAGAGATTAAATGATTTAGTTTTTATTCGTTGTAACATGCGTCTTCGTGAAAGGTAATGTTGTATTACTTAAATGTTCAATTCAATAAATTGTTTGACTTCACTTGTTCATATTATTTACTAATTGTTTATCTTTGTTTGTTGTAGGCAATTAAAAAAATGTAATAGACAAGAAAGCTAATTTGATCCAATAAGTTTGGATAATTTTGATATATTAGAATATTGAATTATATAAGATAGTAAAGAAAATGCTCTCCTAATTGAAAAAGACATTGCATGGATTAATTTGAAAGGAGCGCAACAACACTATCAAGGAGATGAAGAATTTGATTTCCAAGCAGAAGGTGTTGCTGATGATGATGAGGAGGAGAATCTTCAGCAAGGAGAAGATGAAGATTATTTAGTTGATGATCCTGATTATAATTTGTAAAATGTAAATGTATTTTATTTTGTTATTCAAAATATGTAAATTTGGATGAAATTGTTCAATGTTGAATGCTCAATCTGTACTAAACTTTGCATTATATGAATTTAAAGCAATTACCAGATTTCACATACTTTTTCAAATTTTTCTTGATTTTTTTCAGATTTTTACTAATTTTTCTTGATTTTTAATTAATTTTTATATTATTTTAATATTAAAATATGATACGGGTGATACGATACGCTTGTATCATGGAGCTCAGTGATACGCAATACGATACGCGTCAGACAACACTGATTTGTATAATCCATGGTATAAAAATCCGACAAAGTTTTAATCTGACTGTCAAAAGCCTGACACAACCCTCCTCCTTTATCCGAGCTTGGGACCGACAATGCAAGGGTGATCCCTTATATGGGCGAAGTTTGAAGTAGTTAAAATATTCAAATATTTTATGCACCCGTTGAACCCATTCTAAGAATTCTTCTGAGGAGCTCGTTTTCTTAAATTGCGGGATTTGAATTTTGGGGTAGTATTCATTTTGATCCCTGCAGTTCATGGTGTGGGATATGGGAGAGGTGTCATGACTTCTTCCTCAGGTTCCTGGTCATCTGAACGTGAATGAGAGCCTCTTGGGTTGGGACGGAGTAGAGTAGCTAGTCATGGCCCTAACTAGAAATTGGAGTTGGTCCATTTCTTCTTGTCGTCTTTCTAATGGTACAATTCTAGCTTGGTCAAAAGACATGCCTCTTGGGATGTTGGGAACTTCTTCACTAGAATTTTGGTTGGAAGTGTTTTGATAATTTGTCATGGTTTGGGAGATAAGAGTTAGGAAGGCTTGAGAGAGCTTACACGTTTTGAAGTAGAATGATGTGTGGTTTGGATTGAACCACCTCTTCAGCTAGTAGCAAGCGTGATTAACTCAATTGGCTGAAGAGCATCTCAATGAAAGCACCAATGATGCATTCTCGTTCAACAACAGCTTCTCTTGATTTTGAATGAGTCGAGACACTATTCACGAATAGTTGGTTTATGGAGAATTCTTGTTCACTCGCCCCAGATTTAACTTATAAGAGAGAACTAAGAAAACTATTTTGCCACTAATTCTGAACTGAATTAGATAAGAGAAGACAATTTCACCAAAAAATGGATGATGTCCCCTTCGTTCCACTAATTGGTTTATTTAAGCTTAAACAAGGACCCCAGAGTTGGCCATAAAGAAATAAATCAAAACACAAGTTCTCATACAACAATTAGCTCTGGATGTAGGCTCCAAGCAGTGTTGTTCGACACGTATCGTATCGTGTATCATTTTGCTCCACGATACGGGTGTATCGTATCATAGTGTATCATACTTTAATATTAAAAAAATATTTTAAAATATTAAAAAATCAAGAAAATTAGTAAAAATCTAAAAAAAAAAATAAATAAATAAAAAATCTGATAATTGCAAAGAATTCATATAATGCAAAGTTTAGTACCTATTAATCATTCATCATTGAATAATTGAATTTTGTTTACATATTTTGAAGCAAAAAATGAAATACATTTACATATTGTAAATTTGTATCAGGATCATTAGCTAAATAATCTTCATCTTCTCCTTGATGAAGATTCAAAGTTTCTCACCACCTTCTACTTCAAAATCAAAATTTTCATCTCCTTCATGATGTTGTTACGCTCCTTCCAAATTAATCCATGCAATGTCTTCTTCGGTTAGGACTTAGGAGTGCATTTTCTTCGTTATCTTCCATAATCCACTCATCTAATATATCAAAATTAATAAACTGCTATCTTTGTAGATGTAGTTGGCATATTTGCTAATTTTCATATGTGAGCAAGGTGATGAGCTCCATTTCTTTGATTATTGAGTTTATGATACCCCAGTGATGTGATATTGTTACTTGATATCCTCTTTTTCTCTGATTGGAGACTAGCTTTTTAACTAATGCTTGAAGTGGTTTGAAACTGAAGTTTGATAGATGGATGTTGTGGGTTAAAATATTTCAGGAAATCCGACTGTACAGACAGTGGTGCAGAAATCTGGTCGTTCTTAATATGCTTTTATTACATGGCTGAGCGGCCCTAAAATCTTGCCAATTTTATACAGAGTGTCCCAATGTGTGTAAAATCAGTGTGCCAAATTTCAAGACAATCGGAGTAAGCATCACAAAATTAAAATTGTGGAAACAGACATATGCAGAGATGCTGAAATCCGGTTTTCTGTTTTATAAATGTAATGATGCATAACCCACACGAAATTAAAATGCAACAACCCTTAAAGCAAATTTGCTGGAATATAAATGAATGGGAAGTACTTTATAGCTTAGACATAGAAGGGGTTAGAAGTATAGAGGGTATATAGCATATAGGAAGGGAGAAGCATTAAAGCAAACACTTGGCATGCATGTGGGTGTATAGTGTTTCATCCACGAAATTGAAATGGCAGCAAAGCTAGATTATTACAACTCGGGGGGAGATGAAACTCCATTAAAGGGACCTCTGAAAGAGCAAGGATTGTAGCTTCATATAAAAAAAACTTTAAGAAATATTAAATTATCAACACAGGATTTAGTGTGACATAAATTGTTTCGTTCCAGCAGCATCCCCAACTCATAACTCTAGAAATGCTTCTAAATTTTTTTCCAGAAAATATCCTCCAACTATGCATTTACATTCCTCATCTGCTAAATTTTGAAAATTCCCCAACCATCACCTCCGAATACAAACATTCGGCACATTCATGGCTGAAGTTAGACCTCTCAACACCTTTATCAGGATCGAAGTCTACATCAATACTAATTCAGATTTATTTGATGGGTTTGATGCTTTGTATTAGCATTTGATGCTAAAAGTTGTTTGCTTCCTTTTCTGATTGGACAAAGTCTTTAGCATAGCAAAGAAAAAAAAGGATGTGTTAGAATTAATGCTAATTAAGTGTTGGGTTAATTAAACTCATAGATATTAATTGTATTTAGTTCTTGTTAAGCAATCTTATATATTCATGTGATCATTTTTATATATATGTGAAAGTCCTAAAGTGTAAAGTCACATGTGAGGGACTTCTATATGTGAAGACCATAAGACAAAAGTTTAGTCTCATAAATCATGTACCTTTTATACAATTGGTAGCTCATAAACTTCTCAAATAGCTTAGACAGGACATGCTATACCATGTGCACGTGCACCTCAACTAGGTCGGGCTTGGAAATTATCTTCGGTATATATTTTTGTAAAAAAAAGTTTTGACCTAACAATCAAATGGATCTACGGGGGAACACTTATGGGATGAAGATATGTGTTATTTGGATTAGATTTGCGATCTACTATAATTTTTGTAAAAGGGGATTTAGAGCTTCCCTAATCCATACTTATGCGATTTGGACTACTCAAGTAAGGTACATGCTTCTTCTCGTGTATATGTTTTATCCTATGAAGAAAGCACAGGTACTTGTAATAGCAAGTCCACAAGGGTAACTCAAACAGATAAGTTCTTTACTTTTGATTATTATTTCTTGTTTTTACGTACGGTCTGTTTATTGCATTCTTTGGATTTGCCACTGTTCTTAATTGGGGCATGTTCTTGATTATTGTATATTGGTTTTTTATGCATGCAATCTTACGTCTTCTTCTAACAATCTTACAAAAATCATTATTTATAGTAAACATATCTTTGTTTGCTACCTTTCGATCGAAGGTCAATTTGACCTTGATGTCAAAAAAGTTTTTTGAGTTCCACTTTAAATGTTGGTAGCAACGTATAAATATTTGGTTAACCATGTTAGAGTTGCATACTTTTATTGAGTTGGATTATCCCCAGTCTGATGATACTAACCCTATAAGCTCAGATAAAACTATCGAGTAGAAGGAGGACACTTTATGTTGTTGTTGTATTTAATCAGAACTATCTAATATACTTTTCGATTTTTATAGTTCTTTTCCTTCCATAATAGTAGAAGATTTGTAGGTTACCTTGGAGCAGAAATATAATACTAAAGACATTGGTCTTAAAATGTATTATGTATCAAGTCTCTTAAGTATCAAATGGTAGAAGAGAAATCTATGACTGAGCAAGCACATGAATTTCAATTTTTATGTTATGGTCTGAAAGAAGTTGAAATAGACCTTTTAGATAAATTTATTGTTATGACTATCATTGAGAAATTCTCTAAGTCTTGAGAGGGTTTCGCCCTATATCTCAAGCATAAGAAGGGCAAGATGACCCTTAATGATCTCATGGTAGACCTAAAAATAGATAAAGAGCATAGAAGCCAGAATCTTGTTATACTTGTTGATAGACCTCTACAGTAAACCTGATGATAAAAATTAAACAACCTATTAGTCTTAAGAGAAAATAGAGAAAACACAAATTAAATGCAAAGATATAAAAGAAACCCAAAAATAAACCATTCTGATTTTGTGGTTAGGTTGGACATTGGGCTATGGTATGTTTCTCAAAAAAAGCTAAGAAACATGTAGTCATTGAAGAAGCTATGATCAACATGGTAGCCACTATACCTATGTCTAGTGAAATGTATATTTCTTTTAAACCCTATATCCTTTCTATTTATAAGTCATAGTATTGAATTGTAGATATTGGACTTAATATGCACGTTTGTATTGATCGATCTCTATTTATATCTTATAAGGCTATCTATGATGGAACCATAATCTTAAGAGATCATTTAACTACTGAAGTTAAGGGCGAAAGGAGTGTGAACTTAAAGTTTTCCTCAAGAAATGTCCCGACTCTTGAGGGAGTTAGGCATATTCCAATAATTTGATGAAATATCTTCACTAGTCTAGTTTTAGTTAGGGAGGAGTTAAGGTTGGATTATAAATATAATAAAGTTGAAATTATATGACTTATTATTAGGTGTTTCCTTAGGAATGACTATTTATGTAATGTATATGATCTGTTTAAAATTCATGTAGAACCAGTTGTTGATTATTGTATGAATTTTAATGTTAATAAAGTCTCTACTTCTTCTCTTTTCTTATTTTGTGTATAATATTGAATCATCAGATATATGTCATGCTAGATTGGGACATGTAAACTTTGATTTCATGCAAAAAATGATTAATTTAAATCTTATCCCTAAAATTATAATAAATAGAAAACAAAAATATTGTATTTGTTTACAAGTGAAGCAACCTAGAAAACCTTTCTATGTTGTTGATAGAAAATTTAAAATTTTGGATTTGGTGCATGTTGATATTTGTAAACTCAATGGAATGACAATTAGGGATAACAAAAGATATTTTATTATGTTTATTAATGATTGCAATAAATACTATTATATTTACTTGCTTAAAGGTAAAGATGAAGTGTTAGAAAATTTTTAAACCTTTAGAAATAAAGTCTAAACTCAAACTTGTAAGATACTTAAACAATTAAGGTTTAATAGAGGAGTAGGGTGTACCTCAAATCATTTTAAAGAATATTGTCAAAACAATGGTATTATTCATGAGGTTACTGCTTTGTATTTTCCTCAGTCTAATGAATAGTTGAAAGAAAAAATAGAACTATGTATGATATGATGAATATATATTACTTTAAAGTTTTAGATTACCTATCTACATGTGGGAGAAATTTTAAATACGGTTTGTCATATTCTGAATAGAGTTTCCCATAAGCATAAGGAAAGTAGTCTATTTGATTGAAGAGTTGAAAGACTAATATCAAATATCTCAAAGTATAAGGTTGTCTTACAAAAATTCTTATCGCTAAATATAAGAGAAAAAATTGGGACTATAAATTATGGATTCCATATTTCTGAGTTACGTGAAAAAAGCTATGTATACAGATTCTTAGTTATTAGATCGTATGTATTTATTATAAATGTCAACACGATTATTGAGTTTCATGATGCTACATTCTTTGAGAATAAGTTTCTCATGAAAATTGGAGTTTTCCAAAGTTTATCTTATAGAGATCCTAACCATATTGTTAGTTTCATTCCCTATCACGTGAAAATGATGACAAATATGGGGGTGATCATGAAACTGTTATTTTCAAAATAGATGACTTTGAGAAAATACCTTAACTAATGAGAATTAAATAGCCCAAGATATCAATAGAATTTTAAAGTGATTTTGTTACTTTCAATATCAAGGATGATCTTATTACATTCCAATAGATTATAATCTCACCAGAAGTTAAGTATTGGAAGGAAGTCGTTAACAATAAAATCTAATAAATCATTTTTAATAGTACTTGAGAATTAAGAGATTTATCTCCCCGTTGTTCTATTGTATTTGCAAATGAATTTTTAAGAAAAAACTAAAAGCAGGTGAAACAACTAATAAGTACAAGACCATTTTAGTTGTTAAGAGGTACACCAAAAGGAAAGAACAAATTATTTTGATACTCATTCTCTTATTTTCCATATAACCACAATCCAAGTGCTTATAGCATTTACTTTTGTAATCTCACAATCTATTAAATGGAGGTCAACATTGTTTTCTTATTAGTGACCTATATTAAAAAATTTATATGGACCAATCAAAGGGATTTATAACTCATGGGAATGAGTTTCTTAAATCATTATATGGTTTGAAACAAATATCTAAACAATGACATGAAAAGTTTGATTGTGTGATATCATCTTTTAGCTTCGTTTCTAATAATTTTGATAAGTGTCTACTAAGAATAAGTCAATAATCATTGTAATATATTATTATTTAGTTTCGATATTAGAATAGTAAATGAGTCTAAATTATTCTAGTCTAAATTACTACAGTCTATCGATGTTGTAGTAATCTCTTAGTCTCATTATATTGAGAAAGCTTTACAAAAATTTATATATACAAACTATAGACCTATAAAAGCCTCATATGATTCATCTAAAGCTTTGTAAAAGAATGAGAGTGGTATTTCTATGTCTTAATTATGATATTCTCAAATTATTGATAGTTTGATGTATCTAACTAACTATATATGATCATATATTATTTTTGTCATATGTAAGTTGAATAGAAACACTAGTTGTCCAAGTATAACCCATTGAAAAGAACTAGACAAAGTATTTTGTTATGTGAATGAAACTATTTTTCTTAGACCATATTACAGTAATCATTTTTTTATTCTTGAAGGATTTAGTGATGTCAGTTGGATTGCAAAGAACTCTAAAAGTATTGGGGTCATCTGATATGTGCTTCTTGTGGGTGGTAGCATTGTTTCTTGGAAATATAAGAAACAAACCATTTTGACTTGTTTTGCCTTTGAGGCAGAATTATGTGCTTTGGATGATGGATTGGAAGTTAAATGACTTAAGGAATTTATGTATAGTTCACTTATACTAAATAAGTTACTTCCTACAATTTCAGTATATTATAATAACATGACAACCATTACTAAGATAAGTAATTTCAAGTACAATTAAAAGCAAAAGAGACACATCCAAATAAGACTAGAGTCTGCAAGGACTCTCATATATAATGGGGTCATGACTATTGATTTTGTTGGATTTAAAGATAATACAATTGATCATTTGGCTAAGAGTTTATTAGTAACCCTAGTCGAAAAATCTAGGTTGGGGATGAGACTAAAATACACGTTTTATTCACAAGCAGTGACAACCCAACTTAACTAACTAAAGATCCCATGAAGTAAAGTCAATGTGGTAATAATAAATTGTTGGGTGAATGATGACACTTATCTCTATATGATATTTTTATTATTTGTGTGTTTATTATCTCTAAACCTAAAGTGTCGTGACTGAAAGTTAAGTAACAAATTATTTCTCAATGAGATCAAGTCTTACGACATGATGCTAGCAGTATATACTTGGAGATGCTTAACTAAGTGATTTACATTGTGAGCCCGCAATAGGGTAATTGGGTTGTTCCTTGAAGTCAATCACGATACAAGATATGGATGCATGACAATTAATGCATTACTCCTAAAAATCACACCATATCCTTTATTATATTATTATCAATAAGTATCTTTACACTCAAGGTTTAGGTTTAAGATATATGTTCACCTAGTTCTTATAAGGGTGATATTGGATAACTCAAGTAACGGCTCAAATTGAAACGTAACATTACTGAAAGCATAATATGATAGTTGGTTTGGTGGAGCACATTACACTTCAAGACTTTGTGGGGTTTTGTTAGAATTAATGTTAATTAAGTGTTGGATTAATTAAAGCCATAGTTATTAATTGCATTTAGTTCTTGTTAAGCAATCCTATATATTCATGTGATACATTGTTGATATATATTTGAAAGTCCTAAAGTGTAAAAGTTACATGTGAGGAACTTGTACATGTGAAGACATGAGATCAGTTTGGTCCCATATTAAAGAGAAGAACAAACCCACACATCCTTTTATATAGTTGGTAGTTTATGAACCTTAGTTAGAAGAGCTTGAGTAAGACATGCTAGATCACGCACGTCGGGCTAGGCTTAGGTTTGTGTTTGATAATTGTCTTTGTCTTATCTTTTCATACGAAAAAGTTTTAAATTAACATTCAAATGGATCTATACGAAAATGTTTATGGGATGAAGACGTGCATCATTTGGATTAGATCCAGGATCCACTATGATTTCTATAAAAAAGGGATTAGGGCTCTCTAATTTACAGTTATATAATTTGCACTCTCTCCTCCGCCATCATGTTGACTACTCCCATTCTCCAACCAAGACGACTGAGGCACAATCAAGGATGACTTGAGCAAGGAATGTGCTTCTTGTCGTGTGTGCATTTTATCTTGTGAAGAAAGGGTAGGTACCCGTACATACTTAGTAGTGAAGTGTTGATTTCTCTAAGGCAAGTATGCAAGGGTGACTCGCACAAATAAGTTTTCTACTTCTGATTCTTGTTTCTTGTTTTTCCATACAGTTTGTTTATAGCATTCTTTGGATGATCATCGTTCTAAGATGCCATGGCAAGCCCAACAATGAAAAGGACAAGTAGAGAGCTATTGTGTATACTGGTTTTGATTCTACCTCACCTAAGAGGATAGGTATGAGGTTTAAGCGAGTGAAATTATGTTAAGATCTTTAATTCAATTTCCTTTTTTCTTAAATTTTTTGTTATTTTTGAAACAAAATAATTCCATCATGTAGACAAAGGATAAGAACTAGAACCATTAGCAAATTATGACCCGTAACAGAAATCAAATCTGAAGCAAAACCTAAAAGACATAACCATAACCAAATCAGACCATCATAAAACCTATATATATACACGTGTATGTATGTATTTATATGCACGTACTTATATATATATCCAGACCTAGTAAAAGCACCTAATTCTAATACCGTTACATTATCAGGCTGAAATTGCCATCTCTATGTGCGTGGTGCTAGTATACAGCGAAAGAGTAGTTGGTAGAATGGCAGCATTATGCATGCCACATGCAAGGGGGAGAGTATTGCCACAAGTGGGGCCGCCCAAGTCATTCCCATCCTTCCTTTATCTTCCCGTTAGTTACATACACCATAATTTTTGTGATTGCCTATAATTTGTGGACAGAATGCATAATCGGACCAATGCCAGATGTTCCCCTCTCTCTCTATGCATATATATATATATATATATATATATATATATATATATATATATATATATATATATATATATATATATTTCTTTAGTTAAACATGAAACGGATATCAGATAAAAGAGAGAGGAAAACTGGACCCTCTTTTCTCATGTCTTGCTTTTTGATAGCATGTGTATAATTTCAAAATTTTTAAGAGACTTTGAAAATGTATGAAGGTTATTTGAGGAAAATTGGACCCTATTAACTCATGTCTTGTGTTTTTGGTAGCATGCATGTAATTTCAAAATTTTTAAGACTTTAAAAAATAATGAATGAAAATAAAGATGCTTTAAACGAATGAAAAATCCAATGAATGAAATCAAAGATCAATGGTATGAAGGATATTTTTATTATACTGATGTCACCCAAAAATAATAAATGAAAATACATAAGATCCAATCACTCTCTTTATATATATACACACATATAATATATATATATATATACATATATATAAACACCTAAAATAATTCTCAAAAAATTGAACTTTTGCATTTTTCAAGAAAATTTGCAGTTTTGGGTCTTTTAAGGGTTTTCAAATAAAGATACCTTAAACGAACTCATTTCTGCACCGAAATTTCGTAGCAATATCAAAATAAGGGTATATGGCACCCCTCTCAAAAAAATCTAATTTTGACAAAGAGCCAAAAAAAGACTGCTTTGCCCTCAAGTCCAAATTGACAGGATTCTGCTTTTTCAAATGATTACTTTCAAAGAAAAAATAGTTTCAAACAAGTTTTTAAAGAAACAAATAAAAATGAGATATTGGTAACCAAACCCAAAAATGTTTGCAAATGTCAAATTTACAAAAACCTTTGAAATTAAAAAAACAAATCAAATCCAAACCAGACCTAAAAAACTCATCCGATTGAAGATAGTCTTACTCCAAGACCCTACACCCAAGGGTTAAAGTGGTTCAAGACCCTACACTCATTGAAAGGGTTAAAGTGGTCCAACACTCTACACCCAACAAATGGTTAAAGTGGTTGAAATAGTAAAGACTAACTCATAGAGTGAAAACAAGTCATCCATGCAAACAAATAATGAGAATGAGACTCAATTGTTTTCCAAAAAGAATATTTAAAGATTTCGTTAAAACTCGATGTTTTTAAATATATCTCAAATGAAATGGTTTTAAATAATCAAAAAGAAAATATTTGAAACCATAAATGAAAAGATAATCAAGCAAAACATAATTCCTGAAGGCAAGATCGAATGAAGCATCCAAATCAAGCCTCGAAGCAAGGTCGTCCTGAGTTCAAAATTCAAGTCGATCCTAAGACGAGCTAGAAGAATCTGACTCAAGACAAGATGGATACAAGTCTCTAGTTCAAAGAACAAATAAAGACTACACCAAGTCAAGACTTGTCTCAAGGCAAGCCACAAAGATCGAGCAAGGGGCAGGCTAGGGTGAGTCGAGCTCACCTAGCCAAGTCAAATAAAGGAGTTGGTCCATATGGGCTACACCAAACCCACATGGGCTAAGAAAGGACCACCCTCCCAGCCCACATGCACCCCATGTACATGCATGGGCCAACCATTTGGATTGGATTAGATTGGGTATCCCCAAAGGCCAAAATCATGGAAGGCCCTAGAGGCCCCCCTTAAAATCTATAAAAGGGGGTCTTGGTACTGGATTCAAGGCATGAAAAGAGCATTGAAGGAAGGTGGGAAAGAGCCTAAGAGTGAGAGAGCTGCAATAAGAGAGAGAAAGAAAGAGAGAAAGAGAGGGAGAGAAAAGAGAGGAAGAAGGAGGAACCGTCCCCTCCCAATCCTTCCAAATTCTGTGCCAAGGAGTGCTCATTTATAAGGTAGATCTTCTTCTCTCTTCTTTAATTTCTTCTTCCTTACTTTCATTCATTAAAAATAGGTTTTATTAATAGAGCAATTGACTCCCCCCATGATGTAATAGATAGATATGTTGCTCATTTCATTTTGCTACATTCATGCCAATTACTTGTCTGATTTTAAGTTTCTTATACCTCTCTATAGATTATAATCGCTTATATCTTCTAATCCTCTCTATGCTTAAGTTATCGATATATTTCAATTCATTTCCTTCAGTCATAGACATTTTAATAGTTGTGATTTGTCTTTTAATTTCGAATGAGATGCATTCATGTATTTTCTAAACATGAAAATCTGTTTTAAACATCTTGTATCCGTATGATGATTTATTTTTAATATTCTACCCACTACTCTGAATGATTTAAAATTTGATACACTAAATAATCACACACAATCCCACATATAATATAATTTTCAAGAATTTTAGAGTCGTGCAGTCATGTAATTAAAATTGGGGAAAATCAGACAAATCCATAGTTCAATCTGTAAAACCTCTGTTTACTGCAACAGAGTTTGGATTATTATCTCATAACTATGTATTTTGTAAACCAATTTCATTGAAATTTATCTCATTATAAAGATGACATCCATAGCTTTCTAACAAGAACAAGTTCATAAAGATCGGAGCTCTATGCACTGAGATACAAATACTTTTCTAAACCTCTGTATTTCTATCATAGAATTGTTTTGGACGTTTGAGCAAGGGTCATTCGCTGATTTAATTATAGACTATTACAACACCAAAATCAAAATAAAAAATAATTTATGAACCTCATATGATCATCTTTTCACTGTAAACTTTTTGTTATTTTTAGATATTCAGAAGTTATTTAAAAAAATCTGAAAACAAGTTTTTAAAATAGAACTAGTTTATGTTTTTCAGAACTTAGAAAAATTTTATTGGAAAGACCTACGCCCACTAATTTGGTTAAGTCATTTGGGTTTGAAAAGTGAATTTCAAAAACACATCTGATCAAGATCAATTCTCAAAGCATCTAGGCTGACCCTTGAACACCGGTTGAAGAAGGACTAAGTCGAAAAGATCCCACTTCCCCACAATTGCTCTTAAAGTCAGAAAATACAACTTTGCTAGTTTAAGTAAAACTAGCTAGCACGCTCGCATACGACGTAGTGTGTGAAAGCTTATTTCAAGTCTCTACATAGACTTTGGAGTAAAGTTTCATATCTACAATATACACACATTGAATTTTCAAATTTTCAACTATCTAACCAGAAGATTTTTTAATTATTTCGATTATATTTTAAAATGATTATATTTTGATTCAAAGTGCTTTAATATTAAGATATTAATGTGATGCGAACTAAACGGTGGTTAGGCATTCTGGTTGCAATGGTTTCTAACCTTCTAGGAATTGTCCACCACAACCAAAAGTGATAAGGACAATGAACCTTATAATCACCACTAAACCCAAGCTAGACAAGTTTAGATGAGATAAGAGGAAGGGAGATATTTCGAAACAATAAAATACCTCCAAATAGAACTGCAATTCATTTCATTCCAATGGCTTAAATAGAGATTACAGAATAGTAATGGCATGCATTAAAAAAAATTGAAAATAGCGCCTAGGAACTAATACTATATGGTTATCCTACAAGCTAAAGAAAATGAGCCTGATTTAATGGTCAACCGGCTCATTGATGAGTATAGTAATCAACTGATACTGATTTGGATAACCATTTATGAAATCTTACTGGGTTGGTTCTGCCACTGCTTGACTTGTCCTGGACTTACAATTGTGTTATGTATATACATATCTTGTTCTTGAGATGTGAGCTGATTAAAGCTTGATTTTGAAGCATTTTTAATTTCTTATTTTTTTTGCCTTGATGTCCGCATCATACTCCCGAGGTTGATAAGGATTTGTCATCAAATTCAATAGTTGTTGATCTTCAATTTTCATGCCAAGGTGATCTTCGATCAGCTGCTTGCAAAGAGTTCTCACCACTGTTTACTACAAAATTTTTCTACCAGGACACTAACATGACACGAGACCTACTATACTTAACTAACAAAAGATACAAGATAAACAAATACCTATTATATTATAGCTAGACTAGAGAAAACTATGACTCAAGAAGTAAAATTATTTTACTCTAGGTACTATGTATCGAAAATGGAGGGGCTGCTCTTGGAGCTTCAATATGCATTACGATGATAAAACTTTCACACACTCATCTTGAGTGAATTAATTAGGCCTGCAATAATATCAAGTGTAAAGACATGAAATAGTATGATTGAGTATATCGTATTTTACAAAACAATGATGATATCTTTTGTGGTCAACTATGTATTGGCCTTTCCTTCTTGGTTGAGGTAAGGAATAAACAAGCTAATCTTGAGTTGCAGACAAAGAGTCGCAGCATGTACTTTAAATATATCATTTACAACATTCAACAAGCAAAACTCCATAACAACACTTACTCTTATTGCACAATCATTCGGTCCAATGTAGTATTCTTGATTCTTGTGCTTTAATTGCGAGAAACCTGCTTGGATTGCTTGCTTGGCATCAGAGTCTTTACTTAGATGAACCTCATCATTGAACTCAAACTCAGACACCTTACTTGAAAACAAGAAGCCAAATTTTGCATTCTTTGCTCACCTTCATTTTCAAGGGCCAGGTTGGAATCCAACTCCTTAAAGAGAGCATCGTTGGTTTATGATCAATGATAGTCTCTAGTTTCTCATTTGTCGAAACTAATGCAATAATTTTGTCACTTAGATTGAAGTAAGAAGATCGAGTCTCTTTTGGTGTACAACTCTCTTTCTTGGAATTTTGTTCTAGATTGAGAAAAACGAGATCGATCTTTTTTCTTGCTCAAGAACAACAAGATTTGGCTTAGAATTCAGACTAGTGTTCTCGGGCTCCTTTTTGTTATGCTCTGGACTTAGTGATATCATAAGTTATTTTCCTTCTATCTTTCACGAAAGAATAGGTATTGTGAAACCCATCACAGGTGGTCCTTCGGTCGAACTATCATGGTTGTTTGAGTAATAAGTGATATGCTTCCATGAGAACTACATCACATAGTACTTCATCTCGATAGTTCTTCCCAATAGAGAAAGGAATAATAACCTGCTTGGTGATGTCAAACCCGCTTCATTGTTTAACCAATGAATCTTGTACAAAAGAAGATGATCCCGCACAATCAATTCAAGTTTTTGCACGAGCTTAGTTGAAGTCACATTCGTGTAGCTCCCGCTATCTATGATGATATTATAGACCTTGTTCTTGATAATGCAGTGGTGTGGAACAAGTTCTCTCGATATTCGTAACAAGGTTGAGCTTGCAACTCAAGAGTTTCAAAGACGAGCATTTCGTGCTTATTGAGCATGATGAGACTACCTTTGACTTGAGCCCTTTCACATGCCCTTCTAATAACATTCCAATGCCAAGACTGATTTGGGTTTTGTTCAATGATGGTGAGGACTTTGGAGAGAAGTATGACGTCCAACTAGGTGTGGCATTAGTAATGAAAAGAAAAATGCGAGTTATAGCTAGTGCATGCAGGGGTAGAACAATAGGAAAGGACTGGGCTTATAGGAAATAAAAGGGCAAAGAAAAATGAATAAAAACTTAGCGAGTGTTGGGTACACACGAAAGAGGCAAGAGGATGGTAATGAGTAAAGGGATGTGGGGTAGAGTGATAATGGTAATGAGAGAGAAAGAAGATAAGGATGAGACATGTTAGAGAAGATAGAATGAAAATTGGTTACCTGGTATTGTAAATCCTCTCTATCTCAATGAAAGCACCAAATGATGTGAACCGAACGGTGGTTAGACATTCTAGTTGCAATATTTTCTAACCTTACAGGAATTCTCCATCACAATCAGAACTGATAAGGATAATGAACTTGGTAATCGCCACTAAACCCAAGCTAGACGAGTTTAGATGAGATAAGGGGAAGGGAGATACTTCCAAACAACAAAATGCCTATATACATAACTGCAATTTGTTTCATTACAATGGCTTAAATAGAGATTACAAAGCAATAATAATAGACATTAGAACAAGTTGGAAATAACACCTAGGAACTAATACTATATGGTTATCCTACAAGCTAAGGGAAATGAGCCTGATTTAATGGTCAATTGGCTCATTAATGAGCATAGTAATCAAGTGGTATTGGGTTGGACGACCATTTATGAAATCTTATTGGGTTGGATCTGCCACTGCTTGACTTGTCCTAGACTTAGAATTGTGTTATTGGTCTCGGGGTTCGACTTGGATGAATTATATCCTCAATATTATAATGATTCCTAAATATGTATATATATACATATCTTCTTCTTGAGATGTGACCTAATTAAAGCTTGACTCTAGGGCATTTTCACTTTTATGTTTTTTTTTCAGCCTTGATATCCGTATCATAAGGTTATAATACTGGTATGGGGTGACTTATACCTAGACATGAACCACTTACTTTGGTGTCCTTGGAACCAAACCGAAACAGAACTATGACCAGGCTGGTTCCGGTTCCGATTACAGTTGGAGTCCTAAAGCGCTCAGAACCATAAAAAAATCTTATAAAAATTCAAATTTTAGAACTAAAAAATACATAACCAGCAATTTGGAACCACTGATTCCGGTTCCATAGAAGATGGAAACAGTTTCCAGTCTGGCCTGACCAGTTCCTGGACCGACCTGATTCCGTTTGAAACCACCAGGTCGGTTCCCAACGGGCCATGTTCTACCCGTACCGACTGAGAACCAAGTCCATACCATCCCTGCAGGCAAAGCAGTGGTGCAGTGCAAATTTTGAAGTCAGGGTAGGGGTTTGTATAGGTACTAGGCATCGCCGGCCCGCCGCACGGCCACCCTAAGTAAGGAATCACTTACAACTAACCGTCGAACTTTGAAACTCTCTTTTCCACAATATTCTCTCACAAGAAGGAATCCCAAAATAAACAACCAACACCTAAAATACGGTGCAAGTTGCCGTAAAATATGGTCACCTGCATTGAGAGTAAAAGAAAACAAGTGCGCAGGCCACATTCATTTGTTTATTGAAAGATAGGTAGTTTTGCCAGTGAAGAGTCATGTTGTTCTAGTATTATAAGAATTGGAAAGGTTACACGACTCTGCCTCAAATCATTGAAGACAGGAAGGTCCCTTGAACATCATGAGGTCGGTTCTTTAAGAGAGAGTATTTTTTATTTAAAACTTGTGGGTGGTGGTGGTTTTTAGGCATAAAACTTAAGAACGTGCATGCACCTCTTGCGGCCACACACTCTCTCTCTCTCCAAATTAGATGCATTTCTCCTTCAAGTGGAAAGTAGATTTTCGTTTCAGGGAAACGCATTAAATTAAGATGGACAAAAGTAAGGAGGAACTGGTGACGGATTCATGAACTAATCGACTGTTGAAAGACATTGGCATCATTAAGTGGGAAGGCATGCTTAGGACAATGTGTATCCATTTAGTTATTCTCTTGAAAGGAAGCAAGTTAAAATGGAAACATAAAGGACTACTTACATTGCATCAACTTTCCCTGCTTGAGTGTAATACCAGCATTAGTGCTCAAAAGTAATAATACTGCAACTCATCTCTCTCTCTCTACATGTATGTACATATATATACATACATACATATATATATATATATACATACATATATATATATATAATAGTATATGCTCAATCCAATCCATGTATATATATATATATATATAGTGGTATATGCTTAATCCAATCTATGCATAAATTTACTCAAACATCTCAATGGTGAGAAGTTAATCTAAAGAAGTGATTCTACCATTCTGCATTAAATGTGAGTATGAGTAGTATAACGATCTTTTTGGATTCAAATCTTCATGGTTGATCACATGGATCAAATGATCAAGATGTTTGAGAAGATTTACATATAGATGGTGATTGAGCACGAACCACTATCTCTCTTCCCTTTTCTCTCTCTGTCTCTTATAGTAAAACTAATGCATCCTGACACGTGTTCACTTATGTTCATCGGATACTTTTGGTTGGTATAAATGTAATTTCAAATTTTTAAGGGTTTTGAAAAAGTACCCAAAATTTTTTATTACAATAATGGCACCCAAAATGTGGACGAGTGTCAGCATTGGCAGGATCCAATCACTCTTTCTCTCTATATATATGTATATATATACACAAATACATACATAAATGTCTTTTCCTAGACATGTTGACATATGCATACTTCTGTGCTTTCATTTAAGTTTGCAAATGATGATTATACTGCTACTTTTAAATGGGTGCAGTGTGTTAGGGTGAATTGTGATCAAGCAAGCTGTATTATGCTGAGATAGAAAACTAGCTTTTAGCGATGTGAGCAATCATTTTAGAGAACGTTAACCAAGTTGTAGTTGTCAAATATGGCAAGAGCCTTACGAAACAAATAAGCTGAGAAACGAGAAGAGACTTGCATTTTCATTATCATCTCATCAAACAATACAAAGCTGAGCTACAATGGATTGTTTTATGTGGTTTACGCGATGAGCCTATATAAGCTTTCGAACGAAATATGGAGCCAACAACAAGCTCGTTCGTACTTACATATATGGAGCACCTAGAAACAAAAGCCATTTGAATTCTCTGTCCATCCAATCCAAGATAGGTTTCTTAATTTTATACAAATCATTGTCGCATGTGCGGCAGTTTGTCCAGACATTTTTAGTTGGTTCAGTATAATGCTATGTACCATCATATTTACTACGGGGCTATGTTATTCCCAAGCCTAAGTTAGCATTTCGTGCATGCATTGCACCTAGGCTTAGCTGCCATTTTGTTTTTATTATGTATTGCCAGTATAGTTTTATGTTTCTTTAATGGCGTAATTCAAGAAATCCATGGACGAATCCTACTGGAGAGAGTTCTAAAGTACATATCATAATTCACTTCAAATACACACACTCTCAAAGTATATATATAGTGATTGGTTCCTACCCACCACTAACGTTTGGAGCATGGCATGAGTGTAATAATATTATCATTCATACTTTTAAAATTACACTCATGCTACTAAAAAACAATGGTCAAATGGTGGACAAGATTTCCTTTATATATCCTATATATATCTTATACATATACATGTATGTGCATGAGAATTACAAATAAGAAAATGTAATGCTATTCAGTCACATTCCACCCTGTAAGGCTGTTTATTCATCTGCTTATTTAGGACCTCTACATTCTCACATATGAACAAATTATAGCAACCGACTACATTAGGTGCGGATGTGGGTAATGAAGTTAGAGAGACACAATGAGTTGAAGGAAAAACTAAGGATATTAAGAATTAACTTTAAATTGTAAAATTCAAGTAAAGAGAAAGCTCTAAATATAGTTAGAATCATTATAAAGAACTTGAAGAAAAGTATGGTAGAGTCAAAGCAATATGAAGGCCCTGCGATTTGTGAAAATAGTATTGGAAAAAGATATTTTTAACATGTGCTTATTCATCCCAAATGTAATTTAGAAAAGGTATAAAGAAACTCTTGGGGAGTTTGATAAGGTGATCCAGAGAGTCAAACAAACAGGTTTCCTTTGGAGATTTGAATGGTTTCTTACTTTTACCATATATGTTGTATGAACCCTTTATAGCACGGATGGCAACGGGGTGGGGTGGGGTGGGGTGGGGTGGGGTTTTCACTCCACCCGCACCTGCCTCTCACTTTCTGGTTACAACCCGACCCCACCCCATGTCAAATTATAAAAATATTTGTAAAAAAACATTTGAAATTATATATTTTCATAAAATATAAATATTTATAATATTTTATATTATTGAACTAATATTATGTATATATAGTTATGCTTATATAAAAAAGTATATATATATATATATATATATATATATATATATATATATATATATATATATATATATATATATATATATATATATTATATAGGGGTGGAGTGGGTTTTCCCTCAAAAATCTGCCCCACATGACATGGGGTGGGTGAGAATTGCCATCCCTACTTTATAGTTAATATTATTTTAAGAAAGTACTCATGAGGACAAAGAGTGATTCCTCAAATACAAATTAACCATCTTTTGTATGAAGGCAAAGAAATAATTGTATTGTAAGGATCTCATTGTCATCCAGAGAGGGAATTTAACCACGAAAAATTAACAATGGAATCAAAGTAATTAAATCATATAAAACTTAGAGTAAATGGTGCAATCTTATGTAAGTTAGGATGTGTAAAAAGAAGAGAAGGGAAGTACTACTCACAGATGGTGACATTAAGTCGATATGAAAGAATTAATGTGAAATGAAAAAAGAGATGATGAATGAATGAAGAGTACAATAACACCCATATATAGTATATATAATAGGAGAATAAAGATATTTAAAATCATGCCAGTTATAAGATGTCAAGTTAATGAGTTATATTAGACATTTTACCCAGAACCGGACCAGGTGAGTCTCGGTTTTGGGTTCATCTGGTTCTTGGCCCAGTTTGGTTTCGGTTGGAACCACCAGGCCAGTTAAGAACCAGCCATATCTAAATTACATTATTAAACTAAGAGAAAATATGAGTAAAAGAATGTTAAACAACTACCCGAACCAATAGAAAGCTAACATAAATTTAGGCTAGAGATCCATTATTAAAATTGTTCACTTATCAACACAATTAACTCGAACACTTTGGGGCCAAGAAGGAAAACCTGAACATGATGTTTAAAAAAGGCCAACAATATGGTACCAAAATACAGAGCAGGGAACATTACATTAAAGGTTACTTCTTGCATAAATTTATCGAATAAGGGCATCCAATTTCTGTTAAGATTCATAGAGAGCTAATTCATTTCTTTGATATTTATAACAACAACAACAACTAAGCCTTTTCCCATACTAGACGGGGTCGGCTACATGGATTCTTTGTTTCCACATATCCTATTGTGTGTCATGTTAGGAGTTAACTCCCAATAAGCTAGATCATTCTTTATTGTTTCTTTCCAAACTTTTGTGGTCATCCTCTACCTCTTTTAATACTTTCCAAATTTAGTTTTTCTAACCTTCCTACAGGTTCTTCTTTTGATCTTCTTTCTATATGTCAAAACCATCTTAAAAGATGTTCTCTCATTTTATCCTCTATTGGTGTCACTCCTAATTTGTTTCTAATAACCTCATTATGTATACGGTCTTTTCTTGTATGACCACTCATCCATCTCAACATCTTCATTTCTGTCACAGACATCTTTTGTACATGTTGATGATTAACTACCCAACACTCAGAACCATAAAACATGGCAGACCTAATTGCTGCTCTATAATATTTACCTTTTAATTTTAATGGTATCTTCTTATCACAAAGAATACCTGATACCCATCTCCATTTTAACCAACCAACATTTATTCTATATGTAACATCTACATCAATTCTTCCATCACTCTGAAAAATTGGCCCTAGGTATTTAAAACTTTCCTTTTGGGGAATGCAATGTGTGCCAATTTTAATTTCTATGTCATTTGAAGTAACCAAATGATCAAACTTACATTCCATATATTCTGTCTTTGTTCTACTAAGTTGAAGGCCTTTGCTTTCTAATGTTTCTCTCCATAGTTCCAATTTTCTATTAACTTTTTTCTTAGACTCCTCCACTAATACAATGTCATCTGCAAATAACATACACCAAGGTACTTCATCTTGAATATGTTTTGTTAACTCATCCATCACCATTATAAATAAGTATGGACTTAAAGTTGATCCTTGATGTAACCCAATATTAACTTCAAAGAAGTCTGTCATTCCTTCATGAGTCCTCACACATATTTTTGCACCATCATACATGTCTCTTATAAGGTTAATATATGTCAATGGGATACCTCTTTTTTTCAAAGTTCTCCGAAGAACCTCCCTCAATACCCTATCATAAGCTTTTTTTAGATCAATAAATATCATGTGAAGGTCTTTCTTTTTTGCTCTAAAATGTTCCATAAGACATCTCAAAAGGTGAATCGCTTCAATAGTAGATTTGCCTGGCATGAATCCAAATTGGTTCTCTGTTGTACTTGATACTTGTCTTAACCTACGTTCGATAATTCTTTTCCATAATTTCATAGTATGACTCATTAACTTGATACCTCGATAATTCGCACAATTTTGAATGTCTCCCTTGTTCTTATATATGGGTATAAGTGTACTTGCTCTCCATTCCTCGGGCATCTTTTGGTTTTTCCATATTTCATTAAATAGTCTTGTGAGCCAAGTGATTCCTATTTCTCGTAGTCTTGTGAGCCAAGTGATTACTTTTGGTTTTTACAACAAAAATGGTAAAAAATAATCCTTTTTTTACTGTTAAGATGGTTTACTTATCAAGATCATTAACTCAATACTTTGGGGCCAAGAAGAAGTTCAACATAATGTTTGTTAATTTAGAAAAATCCCACAATATGGTACCAAATATAGATCAGAAAACCTTATTTTTAAAAAAATTACTTCTTGTGTAAATTGATTGAGTAAAGAGCATACAAAACTTGTGTTAAGATTGATGAAGAACTAATGGATTTCTTTGATATTTATAATACTATAAACGCCAAAGTTAAAACTGGCAATGTACATCCCAAGAAAGATAACGCCAAAAATCTTGGTTGTTATGGTGCCAACTGTATGAGAGAACTATCCTATTTGCTCAAAACTAAAAGGTAAACTAAAGTGACAAAAATTTACCCTTTATAATGTTGTGCAATAGTTAGTGAACATCACTGTGTATAGAAGAAGATGTTAGTGACAAAAATAAAGATGTTGAGGTTGATATAAAGAGTCAATATGTAATGTAATACCAATAAAAAATTGATGTGACACTAATAAAATATAAAGATAATGAGACACATAGTAATGACGGTGTTAGACCACCTTTCTCTTGACTCCACTAGATAGATATGTTTGGTTCTGATTTGCCTGAAACCTAGAATCATAATTGAACCGCTTGGAGGTGGTTCCAGTTTCGGTTTTAGAAAAATCGGTTTTGGAGTGGCTCCGGTTTCGTTATAAAAAACTGTTTCAATACTATGGGGATCAACTTCAAAAATTTATTTTTGCAACAGAGTAGTGCCATTCTAGGGAGTTAACTCCAACCAAATGGGTCAACGGAAAAGAGTTCTGCCGTTAGGCCAACAAATTGCTTGTGAGCAGGTGTAATCTATACACCTAAATAAAGCATTTGTTTTTGAAATACAAAAGTAATAAAGCTCTTTTACAAGAGCACACAGTGCGTCCTATGGGAATCAAACTCTCCACCAGATACGCCAGTGGAGAGAGCTCCATACCATTCGACTAACACTCGTTTTGAACCATAACCGAACCAAGTGGTCCCCCGTCCCGATTATGGTTCAGTGGCTGGTTCGGATTGGCCATATCTACCAGATATTGGGTATGAGTTCGATTATCAGGACGGGTCGAGGTGGGCGGAGAAAAATGTGGACCCGGCCCACACACACACACACACACACACACACACACACACATATATATATATATATATATATATAGTTTTTCAATTACATATTTATATTTACATGTTATATATAATATATTACATATATAGATGTATAGTTATTCAATTACATGTATATATATTTTTTCATTATATATATATATATATTATATGTGTATATATATGTAATTTTTTATTACATGGGTATGTGTGTATGGCTTGTTGAAGCTTAAAATGTTGTGATTGGATTTGGATTTTAAACAGATTTGGATCAGGTCTTATAAACAAAAAAAAAGCTAATGACATAAATAAGTTAACATTAGACATTTAAAAAGGTAATAGGAGGAAGCTCCTTCAAGAAGGTACAAGAGACTGGATGGTACTTCTACCATGTCAAGCACAAAAGAACTTAACGGTTATGTAGCCGGCACCAATTAGTGCAGTGAAAGCGCGGTGAAGTATTGCTTTTGGATTCGAGTTTGAATGTATACAACGGAAATCATTGTTTGCTATGCATATGAAATTTTTCTCAAAGATAAGTGCCGGCATTACTATGTTTTCAACTATGGAACCAATGCACATATCGTTAGTTCTGTCAAAACAGTAATGTGCACTCTCTTCTTTTTTTCCTTTTACAAAGGGAGGTCAAAGCCTTACTACACACGCATACACTTCTTGGGAAATCAAACCTCCGACCTACAACGTAAGAGTCAGAGATTCCTGCCTGTTACACCCTCTTTTTGTTTGTTTATATATACATAAATATATATAGAGAAGTAAAACTGATGATATAAAAACAAACACAAAGATAAATCATGATAGTAGATGAGTTAGGCGGTAGTTTATATATATATATATATATGAACACTAAATCCTGTTCACACTGACACCTCATTTATATTCACCTATTATTTTTGGATGGTATAAATATAGTTTCAAATTCTTATGCCCATCTCTAACATCTTAACTTATGTTCAGTCGTGTCTAACTTAAAAAAGGATTAAAAAAAATATAAAACAATGTTGTTACATTCATGTTAAAAAACAATTACAAATATAAACAAAATCCAATATATATATATATATATATATATATATATATATATATATATATATATATATATATATATATATATATATATATATATATATATATATATATATATATATAGAGAGAGAGAGAGAGAGAGAGAGAGAGAGAGAGAGAGAGAGGTGTTAAGTTGTGAACCCCCTTCCTCTTGTCCCAGTGGACAGTGGATACCACCAGCTCATACGGGGACGACCCTACGGCCATCACCTTTTTCTACCTGGCATTCCCGCATTTCAAGCTCCTAAAATCATAACTATTTCACGTCTTCATTCAAGCACCACCCACAGCAAAACATCTCTCTCTCTCTCTCTGAGAATCCAAAGCTCCCGAAGACCCACAACACACACTCTTAAATCAGCAAACACCCAGAACCCATATCTCCATAACTGTACTCTCTCTCTCTCTCTCTCTTTCTCATCCATCTCTCCAAAACTACTCTCTCTACACTGTCTTTGAACCAAGACCAGAATCCCACTCTCGTGCACTGTCTGTGGAAAGAGTAACAGAATTGCGAGGGGAGAAAGAACTAGGAGAGATGATGCAATCTTTGTCGCCATCTTGCTTCAACCCGCCGGAGTCGGCGGAGCCAGCACCCATCTGCAAGGGCCGCCACAGCAGCAGCAGCACGGCTGCCGCCACCGCGTCGCAGAATCTTACCACCTGCATCTACCATCTGCCAGAATCCGGTGGCAATCATCCTTCCTTCTTGACCCTCACCTGGTCCAAGACCCTCCTCGGCCACTCCCTCACCGTCCATCTCCTCGGCTCTGCCTGCACCATCGATGTCTCCCCTCCCCGCCTCTTCCCCCCCAAGCGTTCCTGCCGCTGCCTCGCCCACGCCACCATCTTCTGGTCCTTTGCGCAAGCAAATTTCCCCCACGGCCCCGAACCCACCAAGAACTTCTACCTCTGCGTCGTCACTGCCGGCCGCGTCGCGCTCCTCCTTGGCGATCTCCCCGACGATGCTCTCCGCCACGCCGGATTCCCCAATCTTCCCCCTGATACCTCTTTGGCGGCTCTTGTTTCTCGCCGGGAGCACGTCTTCGGCTGGAGGAATTACGCCACCACTGTCCGGTTCGGCCGGACCGGCCGTGATCATGAGATTGGGATCGAATGCAGCGGTGGAGAAGGGAAGGACGCCAGATTGATTGTGAGAGTCGACGGAGCGTCTGTGTTGGTGGTGAAGCGGCTGGCGTGGAAATTCCGGGGAAATCAAAGGGTGGTTGTGGACGGAACGACGGTGGAGATTTTCTGGGATGTGTACAACTGGCTGTTCAACGGTGGAGGGCACGCCGTCTTCATATTTCAAGCCGGCGGAGGTGGGTTGGCGGTCAGCGGCGTTTGGCCGGAATTGGTGGTCAAGGGGCCAGAAAAGAGGCTGTTCAAGAAGAGCACCTCGTCGTCGACTGAGTCGGCGAACTCGGTGCTGCAATGGGCGGAGAGCGTGAGCGAGTCGAGCAATCAAAGCGGTGGTAGCCCCAATTCAGGGTTCTCTCTCTTGCTATATGCTTGGCGGAGCGAGAGATGAGGCAATCTTAAGGATGGTGTCTCTGCAACGCTCTCTCCCTCTCTCTCTCTGGTTCAGATTTCAGCCCTCCAACTGGGGGCAGAATGGATCGTTGTGTTACTTTCTTTGAATTCTTGGATTGGTTGGCGATGTAAATACGAAAACAAGCTGAATTTCTGTAGTTCCAGAAATTGTGTCGTGAAAAGAGTACTTTGGGGGGGAATCAAGAATTGAATGCATTGTCTCTATTGTTCAACACCTACGATAATGTGAAGGTACTCTCTCTCTCTCTCTCTCTCTCTCTCTCTCTTGTTCAGCAAGAATGATGCTGTCAAGGTACTTTCTCTCATACATTTACAGTGGCTGAAAATGCTCTATGAGAAATCGTCATGGTTTCAGTGATTCAACCGATTTAGTCAATGTTGCAGTATCAACACTCCCATTTATTTAACACATGAATTTTGATTTGAAGTTTATGAATTCTACTTAGATAAGAATCAAAATCAAATTCAAGCCTGGAAGGACCCACTGTAAGACCGAAACATTTATGTTTTCGGCAGTTATCCACTTCACGTTTAGCTGCTACCGCGGCAAGTTAACACCCACATTAGACTTGGACCAATTTCCGTCCCACGACGCATTGCATTGAGCTCATGTACTACTTTAATGGGCGAAACCCGATTCTTGGGATGTATTGTTGCCAGATTCCTTTGCCGTGGAAGCAATGCTTCGAAGCGGATTAACCTATCTTGTTTGAAGAACTTTTTCCGTACTAGAGATATGGATTCTTTGTTTCCATGAAACCCGATTATCGCTAATAGTTAACTTATCATAAGCTTGATCATTTGTAAAGAATTTACATGGAATAAAATGAATTCTCCCTTAATATAAAACACAAGATGTCTAAGATGAGTATTGCAGGAGATGAAGGAAACATGTGAGTATATATAAGAAAGGATCAAAATGGTATTAAAGTTAGTAGAGAAAAAGTTGGTATAATGATAGTGTAAGATACGACGAAATAGACACGCTTAATGTAGTTTGGATCAGAATTAAAACTTGGTAAAACAATAATGTTGCTTTTGCGAAATCAAATGCATAGAACTGAGCTCAATGATGACTAAGAACCCAAGTAACCAAACTTATTTAACATGAAAAAGGGTTGGTTTTGGTTTTAGTTTTAATTTTGGTGCTCGGGCTCTTGCCCAATCCCAGCATTTGAATTTATTCATCTCCCGCACATACATGGCTTCATTCCTCTCTCTCTCTCTCTCTCTCTCTCTCTTGAACGATGGATTTGTGAAAGAAACAAAATGAGGAGCATGTGATGCAAAGCACAGATGTTGCAGGGTGAGCGTAGTAAAGCTGTGAAGGTCACAAAACTGTACGAGACATGAAATTGTTGCAGCGCCTAGGTTCGTCTAGCCTGCACCCCTGACTCAACCTTTTATAGCTCGAACCACCAGAACAAACACCAAGTGGTTCGTGTATCACCTGCCATTTGCTCCGGCCAGTCGCACATCATCGAGCCATGATTGGTTCGTGGAGCCCACTTAAAGGTGGGCTCGGTCAGAGCCCATGTGCACCCAAACGGTCAAGCCTCTGTCGTATCAGATCAGGGTTTTCATGTCCACATTAGGCAATTTGATCCGATATAACGTATGGTCTATACTCAGCCTCAGACTGAATCTGCATGAATGTATGATACATGCTGTCATTTGTATTATTCCCAATGTATTATTCTCAAATAAGCGAATCCTGTCAAAAGATAGAAAAGAATTTATATGACATAGCTGGTAGTAATAGATTCTGTCAAGGATATATATATATATATATATATATATATATATATATATATATATATATATATATATATATATATATATATATAGAGAGAGAGAGAGAGAGAGAGAGAGAGAGAGAGCATGTTAATCACACAACCCATGCCCTAACATCCTTAAAAAATCTCAACCATTCACTAAAAGTGAATGGTTTAAATTTCAATTTGAAAAGTCGATGATACCATAGTACCTTTTGTAGTCAAGGTATTATTTTGATTATTGTTTTGAAGATCTTAATCATTGTTCTTAGCGATCCAACATTTGATATTTTAGCATTGATGAGTGTACACATGGACTATGCTCTCTCTCTATATATATAGTGATTGGATCTTATCCATAATAATATCTACTCATTCATGTCCACACATAGTTTTTATGTGATACAAATATAATAAAAATATGATTTATACTTTTTCAAAACTCCTTAAAAGTTTTGAAATTACATTAATACCATGAAAAACAATGGGTGAGCAGGTATCGGTGTGGACAAGATCTAGTATATATATATATATATATATATATATATATATATATAGAGAGAGAGCTCACATCACTTGCTAAATTCAATTGTGCTAAATTATAGGATTAATATCGAGTATTTACAGAGAAACTGGGGCTGGTAAATAAATCAAGCTGCTCGTGGTTCTGGTCTGTTTAGCCCATTTTGAGTTTGCTCAAGTTCGGTTTGTATATATATATATAAGAGCTCACATCACTTGCTAAATTCGATTGTGCTAAATTATAGGATTAATATCGAGTATTTACATTGAAACTGGGGCTGGTAAATAAATCAAGCTGCTCGTGGTTCTGGTCTGTTTAGCCCATTTTGAGTTTTGCGATCTAAATGAGTTGGATACTAGCTGCAGCATGGGACCTATTCGTGGAAGAGGTGAGGGTACCTCTTTGCCCAGATCCTAAAAAATCCAACAAATTAATATAAGAATTCTAAGTTAAAAACGAAATCACTTGAATTTCACCCAGCTGGTTTTGCCTCCCCCTGAAAATTTTCTAGGTCCGTCATAGACTGGCTGCATATATACACAACACATGAGTAGACACATATGAGAGAGAGAGAGAGAGAGAGAGAGAGAGAGAGAGAGAGAGAGAGAGAGAGAGAGAGAGAAAGAAATGGCTGTATTGTCGAACTCAAGGTAAGGCCAACCAACATCAAACTTGACATGAGTGATGGAAAATGGAGGCAAACAGAACGCATGTGGTGAAGGAAGCTGGATTCAAGACAAATAAACGTAGCATTACGGGTGAATGAGCTATTGACCAAAAATGTCGAAGTCATTCTTTGTGCATTACAGCAGACTCGCATAAAGAATTTGAATAATCTTGCCTCCTACAGAAAGCAACTATATGGGATATTCTCTCTCCTCTCTCTCTCATATATATATATATATATATATATATATATATATATATATATATATATATATATATATATATATATATATATATATATATGAGAATGATTGGATCTTATGTGACCATGTAATAACATTATCTTTCATTTTTTCTGAAAATTCTTAAAATTACTACTGAAAAACAATTAGTGAGCATGTTAGAGTAGTCAAGATCCAGTTTTCACACACACACACACACACACACACATATATATATATATATATATATAGAGAGAGAGAGAGAGAGAGAGTAATCTATGCGTATATATGTCTATGCTTAAATCCACTTAAAGATCTTTACAGTTAGATTGACATGATCAATAGTGAAGATTTGAATTTAAAAAATATTGAACACACATGCATATTAGATATAAAGTATGAAAAGTGTAATAATATTTTTATCTTTTAAATTAAAATTTTTATCGTTGATCATGTCTATCAAGTAATGGAAATCTTTAAGTAGATTTGAGCATAAACGGATGTGTGCATATACTAATTTATCTACCTCTCTATACCTACATAATGTGTATATATACATACACACACACACACACACACACACACATATATATATATATATATATATATATATATATATATATTAAATGTATGTGTGTGCCTATATGTGTGAAATACAAATTCAGCTTTTCACCTTTGCTATAAGACAAACAGTTAAATTAATGTTATGTTTGTGTGCGGAGGTCGTGTGTATATGTATGTATATATAGATAAACAAGCACATAGCTACAGATCCCAGCATACATTTGGAAGCTGTGTATTGGGGCATTCACCAAAGCCTCAAGCATGTTTGGAAACTCAGGGTGGGTTGACCGAGTAGTATATTGATTCTGTTGGTCTTTTATTACAATGGAGCGGCGGCGTTAGGCTTTAATCGCTTGGCACGGTTTCGTCGATAAGGTTCTTGTAAAGGATTCAACCAAAAGTCCGAGAGAGATCACACACATAGAGTCTCTAAACTTTCTTGTGAATGTACATATTCCCTCTACTTCATTTTACCTTTCTCGGATGCCCGTTTGAGTCAAGAGAAACGGCTAACTACTTCTTATGTTATTTTTGTAAACAAAAAATATTTAAATCTATTTTATTATAAAAATGGTAAATGAATCATGCAATATGGAAGGGGACCCTCCTTCCTATTGTACCCATTATGTTGAGACCTTAAGGCTGTAATAAGGAGTTATTCTCCCACTTGACTATATGAGTCGAATAATAATAGAATGGTTTTCTCTCACTATTTAGTGGCTTTCCTGCCTGTATTATCTTTCGATTATACTAAAACACAACTCATATTAGTTATCCCTATAATCCAAGTTCAAATAGTATGTTTTCTTATATAACAACTCATGTATATATTTTCATACAACTAGAAAAGCTAAACATATCTTAACCCCATATTGGTAGTATATTTAACAAAAATCTTTAGATATACCTTTTGTCAAGGGGTTTGCTATCATATTCCTTCTAGGAAGGTATGAGACAAATATTTCATTCTTTTGTACCGTATCATATACATAATGATACTTTACTATTATATACTTACTGAGCTATCAGCTTCACTCTTTATAAGAGTTATGACCACTATTGTCACAATAAGTAACATTGACTCAATGGCTATATCTAACTTCAAATCATGAATGAAGTGACTTATCTAAATAGCACTCATCGCAGTCATATATACAAGCAATATACTCGGTCTCTTATGTTTCTTACACGATCAAGAAACAGTACATCCAAACAAGAAAACTTGGTATAAGGTTAATTTTTTGTCATATTTGCTCTAACAAAGTCAACATTTGAGTATCCAGTTATTTTTAATTCATATGTTTGATAACATAATTTCAAATCTCTTATTCTTTTTAGATATCTCATATCTACTCTTGAGACCAACAACAAAATTGATATCAAGTCTCGTATACAACATAACATACATCGAGTTACCAACAACTTGAACATAAAGAATATTTGGTTTTTCTTTTCCATGACTTACACAATCAACTTTACTAAGCTTGATCCCTTTTGGAACATATGTACTTGCAGACTTGCAATTACCCATTTAAAATATTTTGAGGATATAGACAATATATCTCTCTTAACTTAAACATAATAGTCTAGATTTTCTATCATGGGTAATATTTTTACTCAAGATATATGATGCCTCTCCCATATGCTTCATCTAAAACTTGAAACTTAACCATGATTTGGTCTTCACAATTATATTATTATCATTACCAATCAACAAAATATCAACTCAATATAGAAACAGGATGACAAAGTGACTCTCGCTATTCCAAACATTGACACAATGATCAAGTAGATTAGCTATGAGTTCAAGTTCTACAATGGTATTTTGAAAAGTCAAATATCATTGTGAGGTGATTGATATAGAGATTCCTTCAACCTATAGCATGTTATTGTGATCTTTAATTACATAACCTCATTAAGGTTACCATTTAAAAAAAGAATCTTTACAACTAGCTAATATAAATCTAAATTATAAAAGGTTGCAATTCCCAAAATTATTCTTATGAATACAAATTTCGCAACAGAAGAATATGTTTGAATATAATCAATTCCTTTCTTTTGCGAAAACCTTTTGCAACCAACCTCACTTTAAATGTTTCTATAGAACCATCAACTTTGTATTTATTTTTCATTACCCATTTACAATCAATTGCTTTTCTTTTCTTTGGTAGAAATGTAAATTCTCAAACTTGATTTTCCTCAATAGATTCAATTTTCTCATCCATTATCTTTACCAATTCAGAAGCTCATAGCTTTTTGAATCACCTCATCTAAATCTATTGAATAATATATCTCCTAAGTCCTTTAAGTAGGATGCATGAGCTTGTGATCTCTTATGACCACTTAATGTTTGGAGAAGTTTACTTGGTTCAATTTCTATAGACTCAAACAATAATTCATCAAGATATAAAAGATTATTGTCCGCATCATCGTTATTTATAAGAATGTCATTCTTAGTGTTCTCTAAGAACTCAACATCCCTCCTTTCTATCAACTTGAGATCTTTGTAATAGAAGCAACAACCTTTCGATCTTTTTGGGTATCGGATAAAGATATGATCTACTATCTAGTTTACCTTTAGATAGGTGTAAGATCTTTACATAGCAATGCTAGAGCTCCACTGGTTTTCTATTAGACCACAACTCAAATAGCATAGTGATTACAACCTTAGGAGACTTTGTTTAAATTTATACATGGTCGTAGACACTACTTCTCCCCAACCCCAACCCCAAACTACTTTTATAAAGAAACATATCTTAACATATACCTTGTTATATTTAAGAGATATATTATTTCATTCACTATACCATTTTGTTGAGGTGTTCTAGGCATTGTATTTTATCTACATATACCATATTCTTTATAGTATTTGGAAAACTCAATTGAGGCGTATTCGCTACCTCGATCAGATCTCAACACTTTAATCAGGCATTTTAGTTAATTATATTATTTAAATGTATTCAATGCTTCATATTTACACAAGAGGTATATATATCCATACCTCAAATACTCATCAATGAAGATTATAAAATATATTTTCTTACAAAAGGTTCACAAAGTCAATGTGAATGATCTAAATATCCTTATCCTTTGCTTATTAGCGATTTACTAAAAAAAAGAAGAGGGAGGTGGTCAACTCAGCAGTTGATTTACTCTCTTCTTTGTAATGGTAACTGGTAAATATCCTCTACTTATTAGATAATCACATATATGCAATAGTCAGGGATATGCAGTTTTAGGTAAGCTGTAATATTAATGTATTCTAATTCTAACTTGGATGCAAGAAAAAGGATGGACATATCAGTTCTTGATTCGATCTGATTTGGGAGATTTTATTTTTCTTCAGTCAAAGTTTTTTGTTTAAAGAGATAAGAAGCAAAAGGCCTTGAAGACTTTCTATTTAGATTTATATAGAAAATTGTTTGAGATTGATATAGTAAATGTAAATCCGAGCCTACCTTGATAGGATCTACAATCGATCGAGCAATTAAATGAGGCGCTTAGAGATGCCTGTTAGGATCAACGATGCTCTTATATCAATGTTGGCTTTTTTTTATTGTAGCGGAATGGTGCCGTTAGGCTTGAATCGCTTGGTATGCCTTTAACAAGAAGGTTCTTAGTAGAACATGTATAAATCTATATGGAAAGGAGCCCTCCTTCCTAGACCGTTATGTTGAGACTTTATAGCTATTGTTGTAACGAGGAGTTTATCAAACTCTAACTCCCACGTCAACCAGCTCCAAAAAGCACGGAAAGGATATGCCCCCACCACTGGTATGGATGACATTGATAGATTTGAAAAACTTTTGACAAACGAGTCGCGAGGTACCAGCCACACGAGATTGACATGGTAGGAGAAAATTGTGCAAGACGAGCTTGGACCAAGCTTACGAGCGTGAGCATGTATGTTTTGCTTAATTTGAGTTTCTATTTAATTCTTAAATGTACGATTGCTTGAAAATTGTGCAAAATGTGAACTAAAAGGCTTCTTGACAAGCCATGTGCAGAGCGAATGGATGCCAAACAGGCTGATGCCTATCCACAAAACAGGAAAAAGCCGACACAAGGTTCAAAAGATGTAAGTGCCATGCTTGGGAGAGAAAGATATTCTCTTTGTTATTGAGAAATATAACCCCAAAACATCGATATATATATGTGTGTGTGTGTGTGTGTGATGATTTAAACCCACAAAAACTCGGTGTTTAGTTTAGGAAAATGTATTTGGGGTCTGTTATATGGGCTATCTCTATTTCTATCCTACACAGCCCTCTTTAATTTGGTCATCAAGTTCAAGTAAACATAACAATTACTTACATGTTTCTTTTAAAAGTATTTGGTAGAAAACATTGTAAACTCACTGATTTGCCTTCTTTTGATTACCAACAGCCAGATTTGCAAATGATAAGAGAGAGATATATTATGTGGAGAATGACATCATTAAATAGATGTTATCACTATGTTGGAGTGTTTTATGTGAAAAGCGACCATGTTTTATGACCTCCATCATTCATGTTCACCTGCAATCATTTTCAAAACTCTCTCTATATGTGTGCGTATGTGTGTGTGTGTTAGAGAGAGAAATGTTTTTGATCATAAATCATACTTAATGAGAGGTTCAACTTTTGAGCTGAATAAAGATTGGATATAGATTTGGATCCAAACTGGCTCATAATAGCTAGGATCCACTTTAGGTTCAACTAAGATTTTGGGTCAAGTTGGATCTGCTTGAGTTCGTATCCAATCCGATTAAAACTAAAAAGGGATGGCGATGGATTCACAAAGGGATTACTATTTGCACACCTTTTTTTACTATCCCCACACTCTAACTCTTCTTACCTTACCCTCTTACTCTTACGAACCTCAAAGAAAAAAATGAATTGAAGAAGAAAATCAATTGTGGTAGAGAAACTCGGGAACTCTATTCACTGGTTTTGGTCCAATGTGGGTTTAGCCTCCTGGTTGCTACATCGACGGTTTGGGTTTGAATTCCATAGTCACAACTCCCTACGCGGGCTTATGCCCCAGCTTTAGGTTCTGGGCTGCACGGGTAGAGATTAAGGAACTACACTTGGCAGTGAAAAAACCATTTGGGTTGTACGAGCTATACTAACTATTTCGCCCTACTAAATTCATTCGCGGTAAGAGTACCTTGATAAAATCGAACTACCTTCCTTTTTCACAGCTACGCCTAACCTGGGAGGTAAATGAGACACAAAAATTTTAACCAAACACCCAAAAATGGCCGTTGTCTCTATCCTGACAAAAATGGTCGTTGTGTTGTCATGACTCGGTCGTCTCCCTTGAGCTGCATGGTGCGGCTAATTGGGAGGAAGACCTTTGCTTTAAAAATCTCTGTTTAGATACCGCGTAGTAAAGATAAATTGGCAATGAACAACCAACACCCTAATCAGGCAAGTATTGCCCTACAGAATTCACACGACCTCACAGGTTTATGTTGATGGGCAATATCCAAGCAAAATCGTGATTTCAAATATTAATTTAACATATACTTAAAAAGCGGGATATCATGATTGCTTTCTAGTTGATTCTAAATACGAAATGAATGGTTAGCAGTGGGGAGCCTATGGTTTTGAAATTTCAACAAAAAATGCAAGATTTATAAATTCCTCTTTTCTCACGGAAGACCCCACAGAATCAAAGAAACTTGCCATGTTCTGATAAAATGAACAAAGCCCTGCACCAAGCCAGGCGCTCTAGCTCGGTGTTCAACTCTGAGGGTGCATGTGTAGGTGTATATGAGAGGAAATTTCTCTGTATTGTCGGGATATTGCTGACCCGATTCAAACAAAGAGTCGATTGTCGGAATCAGATCATTTTTTTTCAAGTTTGGACATTTGGACCACTCGTGCCCACGAACTGTCTTGGTCGAAAAAAAGAAAGACAAAAGACCACTGTGGCGACTACGATGGGGTCCTCGAAAAATGCAAGCCCAGCACACCTAAATTGAATGGGGTATGTACCGGTTTGGGTTCTACGGGAAAAATCAGGTATGGATTGTTCTCAACCACGAAGACTCCACCGACAGGAGAATATAGAACAAAGTTTCAAATATGATGCATACAAGGCCCAAAAGAAGCTAACCTCCCTATATGAGCGTAAAGCCAAGGCAAGGCAGCAAGAGGCCAGCATGTCGGGTTCACCTCATAGAACCTTAACTATATACACACATAACAAATGTGCGCACACTTTAACTGCAGAATATCGTCCAAACACCTACAATTGTCATCCACAACTATGAAACAACCCATATCCAAGCACGCAACCACGCGCAGACACCCAATCCTCCTGTGCGTCACCTCTCTAAAAAGATTTCAGCACATAACGCATAAATTTCATGCAATAGAAATGGAAAGCACCACAACCAGCTAGAACATTATTTCGCGCTTTATTGCTGTTAAGCTTAATTTACTTCACAACTGAGCCATGGAGGCCAGTTGTACACGCTAATGCAAGCGCCCAACTGCTCCATTTTCTACCGACTGAGTTTCTGCAACTTCGTTGTGCCATGGCACACGGTCCTAAATGAAAAAGAATGTTCATCATTTTGTATGGTTCACAGTCCTCCATTAGATAAGAAAAGAAATTCAGAAATTAGTACTATCGTTTCCAGAAATTTGCTCATTTGGAAAATACATCAACAAATACATGAGCAGTCCTTAACAAGCAATCTCTAGCACTCAGCTGTAGGGAGCAAGCCATGTATCGTGCAATAAATAAGCAGTGAGAATTTTGTAGAGAGCTGGATTTTCCTTGCAAAATACAACAATAACAACTAAGCCTTTTCCCATGCTGGAATTTCCTTGAACAACTAAGCCTTTTCCCATACTAGATAGGGTTGGCTACATGGATTCTTAATGTCCTTGCAAAATAATAATATAAAATATGCTCGCTACAGAACAAACAATTCTAGATACTTACATACGGATTCAACTAAAGTATTACTTGCAATTCACAATCATTACAAGCAATCAAAGAAGAACTTAACCTAATACAATAATAAGAGCAGTCAATACAGAACATAACCTAGTATACGACTTCAAATTAAGAGAAAAAAGAGCTCCAAATTGCTTACTGGTGGACACTGAGTAGTAACAGTCATCCAGGCCCACAATTGATAACAAGGCTACTGCTAATCAGACTAATTCACATGACATTCCAACCTAGACCAATCTCAAACAGTCACCAGCACGTATAAATAATAAATAACACAATTCAGTTATAAATATTGTTGATACAACAACAACAACAACTAAGCCTTTTCCCATACTAGATCGGGTCGGCTACATGGATTCTTTGTTTCCACAGATCCCTATCGTGTGCCATGATAGCAGTTAACTCCCAATAAGCTAGATCATTCTTTATTGTTTATTTCCAACACTTTTGTGGTCGTCCTCTACCTCTTTTAGTACTTTCCAAATTTAGTTTTTCTAACCTTCTTACAGGTTCTTCTTTTGATCTTCTTTCTATATGTCCAAACCATCTTAAACGATGTTCTCTCATTTTATCCTCTATTGGTGTCACTCCTAATTTGTTTCTAATAACCTCATTATGTATACGGTCTTTTCTTGTATGACCACTCATCCATCTCAACATCTTCATTTCTGTCACAAATATCTTTTGTACATGTTGATGATTAACTGCCCAACACTCAGAACCATAAAACATAGCAGGCCTAATTGTTGCTCTATAATATTTACCTTTTAACTTTAATGGTATCTTCTTATCACAAAGAATACCTGATCCTCCTCTCCATTTTAACCAACCAGCATTAATTCTATGTATAACATCTCCATCAATTCTTCCATCACTCTGAAAAATTGGCCCTAGGTATTTAAAACTTTCCTTTTGGGGAATGCAATGTGTGCCAATTTTAATTTCTATGTCCTATGAAGTAACCAAATGATCAAACTTACATTCCATATATTATGTCATTGTTCTACTAAGTCGGAGGCCTTTGCTTTCTAATGTTTCTCTCCATAGTTCAAATTTTCTATTTACTCTTTCCTTAGACTCCTCCACTAATACAATGTCATCTGCAAAATAACATACACAAAGGTACTTCATCTTGAATATGTTTTGTTAACTCATCCATCACCATTATAAATAAGTATGGACTTAAAGTTGATCCTTGATGTAACCCAATATTAATTTCAAAGAAGTCTGTCATTTCTTCATGAGTCCTCACACATGTTTTTGCACCATCATACATGCCTCTTATAAGGTTAATATATGTCAATGGGATACCTCTTTTTTCCAAAGTTCTCCAAAGAACCTCCCTCGTACCCTATCATAAGCTTTTTCTAGATCAATAAATATCATGTGAATATCTTTCTTTTTTGCTCCAAAATGTTCCATAAGACGTCTTAAAAGGTGAATCGCTTCAATAGTAGATCTGCCTGGCATGAATCCAAATTGATTCTCTGTTGTACTTGATACTTGTCTTAACCTACGTTCGATAATTCTTTCCCATAATTTCATAGTATGACTCATTAACTTGATACCTCGATAATTCGCACAATTTTGAATGTCTCCCTTGTTCTTATACATGGGTATAAGTGTACTTGCTCTCCATTCCTCGGGCATCTTTTGGTTTTTCCATATTTCATTAAATAGTCTTGTGAGCCAAGTGATTCCTATTTCTCCTAGTATTTTCCAAACTTCTATAGGAATATTATCTGGTCCTACCGATTTACCACCCTTCATATGTTTAAGAGCCTCTTTGACTTCATTCTTTTGAATACGTCGGTAGAAATTGTGGTTTATATACTTTTCTGACTTAGCTAAATCTCCTAAACTAATACTAACATCTTTATTTTCGTTAAAAAGATTATAAAAATAGTTTTTCCATCTATTTCTTATATCATCATTTGGCACCAGAATTTTTTCATCCTCGTCTTTTATGCATCTAACATAATTAAGATCTTTAGTTTTCTTATCTCTAGCCCTAGCTATCCTAAAATATCTCTTTCACCCTCTTTTGAGATGAGTTTTTTTTATATAAGTCCTCCCAAATCTTAGCTTTTGCTTCACTAACGGCCTTTTTCGCTTCCTTCTTTGCTTCCTTATAAGCTTCTAAAGTTTCACTAGTTTTCTTAGCATAATGTAATTTATAACATGCCCTCTTCGCCTTGATTTTATTTTGTACTTCACTCCACCACCAAGCTTCTTTTTGTGCCAGTACACCTCCCTTAGATACCTCTAACACATCTTTCGCCACTTTCCTAATATGTATAGCCATATTGTTCCACATATCACAGGGTGTGCCAACATAATTCCAAACATCTCCTCGAAGGACTTTCTGCTTAAATATATCTTCTTTCTCGCTTTTGAGGTTCCACCATTTAGTCTGAATAACTCGATGCACTCTTTTCTTCTTTGTCCATTTTTTTATTTGTAAATATATCTTCTTTCTCGCTTTTGAGGTTCCAACATAATTCCAAACATCTCCTAATATGTATAGCCATTTTTTTATTTATAATATTCAATAGTTATAAATATTGTTGATAATCTGTAAAATTTATTTAACCGAGAAAAAAGTACCAAAACATAGAATCCACAAAGTTGGAATGTTCTTGCAAAAGAATAATCTAAAGTGTGCTTGCTGCAGAACAATACTGGATTCAACTAAACAACTCCTTGCAATTCAAAATCATTACAAAGCAGTCAAAGACTCAAAATAGAACTTAACCTAACACAAATAGCTTAAATGTTAAAAACTCCAAAGAAGATTTTTAAAAATCAAATTGCCTGGACCATCTCCAGTCATTTCTCAAGAGAATTGACTTTTCTTTTCAAAACTGACTTTTAATCATACAAATGATATGTTAACGATATTTTGGGGGTTTAAGAGATGACTTTTTTGAGTTGTTGATATTTAAAACCTCATAAGACAGTTGGTATACACTGGAAGTGGCTAATAGTCTAAACAGAATGCTTCCGTACTCAACCATGAAGAAAACGTATGAGATACAACAGAATTGACAGTAAGATTCAAATATGAGCAAATCGTAAAGGTCTCTACAAGCTGCATCACAAAAGAACATGATGTTCCCAGGATCGCTTTCAATTAATGTAAACATCAGCAATTCTCAACCACAATAAGAGCAGTGCACATAACCTAATATGAGTCAAGGGAGAAAAAAAGAGCATGATCAATTAAGCACAACAGTCGCGTAACAGGCAACAGTTTTAAGAAAATTCTCTCAATGACGTACGCCACTGAGTTGTAACAGCCATCTACACAACATGCCCATAATTGATAAAAAGGCTACTGCTAATCAGACTAACATTCCAACATCAAAAATTTTCAAACAGTTACCATCAAGATTAGAGTCCTTGGAGATCATTATGGAGCAAATTGCTATGACAACTACTGTTTTATCCTCAAACGTGCATGTACCATTCCGCATTCACCTTCCATTGCCATCAGCACATATAAATAATAAATAACATAATTCAATTATAAATATTACAGATAGTCTGTAAAATTCATTTAACCAAGAAAAACAAGTACAAACAGTAAAGAGCATCAACAAATACACGATATGTCCTTAACAAGCAATCTCTAGCACTCAGCTTATAGAGAACAACCCATGTATCGTGAAATAAATAAGGAGTGAGAATTTTGTAGAGTTTACAATGTCCATAACACAGAATCTACAAAGCTAGAATCTCCTTGCAAAATAATAATCTAAAATGTGCTTGCTACAAGATTCAACTAGAGTAATCCTTGCAATTCACCATCATTACAAGTACACAAAGATTCAACATAGAACTTAACCTAATACAAATAGCTTAAATTTTAAAGACTCCAAAGAAGATTGATTGCATGGACCATCATCCAGAGCAGTGTTGTTCGACGCATATCGTTTTCGTCCACGATACCATAGTGTATCGTAATTTAATATTAAAAATTAGTAAAAATTTAAAAAATCAGAAAAAATTAGAAAAAATATGATAATTGCGAAAAAATTATATAATGGAAAGTTTAGTACATATTCAGCATTCAGCATTCAACAATTGAAAAGGAATTACATATTTTGAAGCAAAAAATAAAATACATTTACGTTTACATATTGTAATCAACATCATCAACTTCAAAATCAAAATCAAAATATTCATATCCTTGATGATGTTGTTGCGCTCCTTCTAAATTAATCTATTCAATGTCTTCTTCGGTTAGGAGTGCATTTTCTTCGTTATCTTCCATAATCCACTCCTCTAATATATCAAAATTATCCAAACTTAGTGGATCAAATTGACTTTCTTCTTTATTTACCTTTTTTAATTGCCTACAAGAAAGAAAGATAAGTAATTAGTAAATAACATTAACAATTGAAGTCAAACAAAATATTGAATTGAATCTTTAAGTAGTAACTAATACAAGATTACCTTTGGCGAAGCCATATGTTACAACGGATGAAAACTAAGTTATTGAGCCGCTTATGTTCCAACCTGTTGTGCTTTTTTATATTGAATTGAATCTTTAAGTAGTAACTAATACAAGATTACCTTTGGCGGAGCCGTATTTTACAACGGATGAAAACTAAGTTATTGAGCCGCTTATGTTCCAACCTGTTGCGTTTTTTTATATAGATATGTTCAAAAATACTCAAATTCCTTTCACAACCCATTGAACCACACTCCAATTCCTTTCAAACCTATTCTACCACACATATGTAGAAAAAGATAAACATCAGGAATTAATTCACAATAATATAAGATATAAGATTTAAGAAACTTAAATATGAAGATAAACAATTTACCTAGGCACATATTAGTGCGGTTGCGAATTGCTACAGACAAACCTATCAAGTAAAGAGTAATATCATAGATCTTCATCTCTCGATGTATAGCATCTGCTCTACTCTCATTAGGGACTAATATGTTTATACAATCAATGATGTCTCGATTGACTTCACCGTCCCTTTTAAAGCTTGCTGAGTACATGAATGATGGGTTTAGGTAATATGTTGCTGTATAAATAGGTTGATGCAATTATTTGTTCTATCTATTATCTATAATGTTTCAGACGGGCACATAATCCCTCTTTCTTCTATAAAAAATATTTTTAATGGCTTCTTTTGCCCTATTCATAGCTTCATAAAGGTAGCCCATAGATGATTTCTCCTCGCTATCAACCAATCTTAAAACCTTCACTAAATGACATGCAATCCTCAACATAACACATGCATTATAAAATGTACTCTTTAATACTGTCTCTGAAATCTCATTCAACTTTATTATGAGGCAACTCTGTAAATTATAGTCACTTATCTGAGGAGAATATTCTCTTTAAGGCTTGAATCTCACAATGCCCTGTACAAATAGGAAATTAGTTGCAAACCGAGTTGCAGCTATACGAAGAAGCTCTGCACCATCTGTATATCTCCTCATCATCCACAATATAAAGGCATGGTTATAGATAAATTTGGTGATATCTTGACAACACTTAGTTGTTGTCTTTATTTCATCCATCTCACTAATACCCTTAAGGATGAGTGGGTTGCGCATGGTGTCAAATAGAAAGTTCCATAAGTATTTGTTAACTCCTTCCCAATTGCTTTATAGTTAGCTGCATTATTTGTAATGAATTGAACTACATTCTCTAGCCCAACCTCGCATATCACCTTATCAAACTCTTGTCGTAAGATCTCTACAGTATGCCTCTCCTCTGACATGTCTAGAGATCTCAAAAACATAAGTCTTTTAGGACAGTAGATAAAAAAGTTTAACAAAGTCCTTCATCACCTATCTATCGATCCGTTTGTCATGATAGTGCATCCTATCTCCTTCCAAGACTCTCAAAGTCAAACAATATTCTTGCACTACAAGTACAGTCTTATCTAATAACTTTCCTATCAACTTTTGATAAGAGAACATCTTATATCTTGGGCCAATATTAGCAATTGCATCTACCATTGCTTGAAAATGAAAACTCTTTGTTGCATTAAATGGAATGCATGCATCATAAAACCATATGCATACTGCAAGGTTTGCCTGATCATGCAGTTGTTCTGAAGCTATAGCAGCACAAATTCTAGGTTGAGCACTATGTGTACTGCTAGGAGGAAAAAATGAATAATACCAAAAGAGGCTCTTCCTCTACTCCTTCTACCACTTCCACTTGCAAAATTTTCAATAACCCTTTTTTCCTTGGTTGATGGTCGAGAACTACTACCAACCTCTGTTCTACTATCTGAAGAAATACTATTAGTAAATCCAATAACAATATCTTCCTCAAACATCCCTAAATCATTCTTCTATTGTCTCCTCTCATGTATGCTCTCAACCATTTAATGGTTTCTATCAAACTTCTAACTTTGCTCATGCAAGGAACAACCTTTTTCCTAGTCTCTCCTAAGTGGTGTTTCAATCGTGAAATTCTACCACTAACCACCTTCTCATAAAACAAATATTTTATCTTTAATCTGGAACCCTCAATTGTTGTACCCCAATGTCATGCTGGATCATCAGACTGAGATTGAGAGTCTCTAACACCCCTTCCTGTCATCTCAATTGATCACTTCAATTCAATAAAAAACCTGAAAATAAAAGCATTTCATAAATCCCCAATCTTCACATAACACTCAAATAGAGTGTCTCCCACTTCACGTATGCAATAAAAATCATATATGCACTTCATAACATCATATTTTGTCATTCAAAAAAATAAAATATAAATAACAAATACAAAGAAAAAATCTCCAAAAAATGCAAAAGGTATACCACAATTCGAGTTGGGGGCTTCCATGAACGCCATAGAGCACTTGAACACCAAGGACAGGGGAGAGTGCGTTGGGGAGCTCTGAACACATGCAAAGGGAAGCCAACACAAGCCATGATAACTTGTAATGTGCGATACAGGGGCTATATCGTATCGTGGCGTCCAAAGATACGATACGTACAATACAGATAACACTGATCCAAAGTCATTTCTCAATAGAATTGACTCTTTAAAAACATAAAATTAACTAAATTAACTGACCTTTAATCATGCAAATGATAGTTTAATGATCATTTAGGCATTTAAGAGATGATTTTTTTGAGTTGTTGACGCTTAAAACCTCATAAGACAGTTGATGTTAATGTAATCGGCGATGCAAATGAAATTAATCAAATCAGCCAGTAGAAAACGGTACACAAACACACTAGAGAGAGAGAGAATTGATAACAAGGAACCAACTAATCAGATTAAGTCACATGACATTCCAACCTAGATCTGAACTCGACCATGATGAAAACATATGAGATATGACACCAGAATTGACAGCAAGATTCAAATATGAACAACTCGTTAAGGTCTCTGCAAGCTGCATCACAAAAGAACATGACATGCCCAGGATTTCTCTTTCAATTAATATAAACATGAGCAATTCTGAACCACAATAAGAGCAGTCAATACTGCACATACCCTAGTATATGACTTCAAGTTAAGGGAGAAAGAAAGAGCCCAAATTGCTTACTAGTTCCGGAGCAGTTAAGCACAACAAAGCTCTCTCAATGAAGTATGGCACGGAGTTGTAACAACCATCTACACCAGTGTTGTCTGACGCGTATCGTATCGCGTATCGCTGGGCTCCACGATACGGGCGTATCGTATAGTACTTTAATATTAAAAAACTATAAAAATTATTTTTAAAATCAATAAAATTAGTAAAAATCCGAAAAAAATCAAGAAAATTCTAGAAAATTTTGAAAAAATCTGGTAATTGCTTTAAATTCATATAATGCAAAGTTTAGCAAAAATTGAATATTTAATATTTAACAATTGCATCCAAAATTATATATTTTGAATCAAAAAATGAAATACATTTATATTTTACATATTGTAAATTTGTATCAGGATCATTAACTAAATAATCTTCATCTTCTCCTTCATGATGTTGTTGCACTTCAAATTAATTCATGCAATATCTTCTTAAGTTAGGACTTAAGAGTGCATTTTCTTCGTTATCTTCCATAATCCACTCATGTAATATATCAAAATTAACAAACTGCTATCTTTGTTCATGTAGTTGTCATATTTGCTAATTTTCATATGTGAGCAAAACAAAGAGCTCTATTTCTTTGATTATTGAGTCTATGACACCTCAATGATGTGATATTATTACTTGATGATGTCCCCTTTTTCTCTTATTGGAGACTAGCTTTTTAACTAATGCATGAGCTTCATTTCTCACTTCACATACTGAGTTAAGCCTCACACACATTGATCATGTTCAACTCAATGGAAGTCATGTAACGTGAACCCTAAAATAGTGAAGTTGTGAAATCCCTACTCAATGAACCGAGAGAACTAAATGTTTTTAATTGTTTACGATCTTATGAAATTAGAAATTGTTAGCAAAAATATACCTAAAAGTTGTAACAGAAAGGGAAATGATTTTGTCATAATTTTTTTTATACATTATTCTTATTAAATAAATGAAATTATAAACCCAAATTATAAGCATATTGGAGGATGCCTTAAAGGGAAGTGAAGAGAGGGGAAGAGAGGGCAGAAACATGCAAAAAAAAAATTTGAACAAAAAAAAATTTGAAAAAAAGAATTTGAAAAAAGAAAATTTTGGGCGTATTGCCCGTATCGTACGATACGGGCGATACAGGCCGTATCGTACGATACAATATCGTATCGTGGCTTCCCACGATACGGATAACACTGATCTACACAACACGCCAACAATTCATAATAAGGCTACTGCTAATCAGACAGCCACATGATATTTCAACATAGACCAATCTCAAACAGTCACCATCAAGATTAGTCTTTAGAGATCATTACGAAGCAAATTACTATGACTGCTACTGTTTTATCCTGAAAATTGCATGTACCATTCCGCACTCACCTTCAAGCCACCAACACATAAATAATCAATAACACAAATCAGTTATAAATATTGCTGATAATCTGCAAAATTTATTTAACCAAGAAGGAAAGTACCAAAGAGTAAAGAGCATCAACAAATGAAATTAATCAAATTTAATTTCATTTAACCAAAATTTATTTATTCATGCAAATGACAGGTTAAAGATCATGTAGGGGTTTAAGACATGACTTTTTTTATTTGATGTTTAAAACCTCCTAAGATGGTACACCTGTAAGTGGCTAATAGTCGACGCAAATGAAATTAATCAAAAAAAACACAGATCAAGATTAGAGTACTTGGGGATCACTACAGAGTGCAACTGTTCTATCCTCAAATGTGCATGTACAATTCTGCAGTCACCTTCAATTGCCACCAGAATATATAAATAATAAATAACATAATTCAGTTATAAATATTGCTGATAATCTGCAAATTTTATTTAACCGAGAAAGAAGGTACCAAAGAGTAAATGGAAACAGCTAGAACCATTTCTACTTTCCTTTGGTGCCTATCTGACAACAGCGCTTCATAATTCAGAATCAATGAGTAAATGGAAACAGCTAGAACCATTTCCACTTCCCTTTTTTTTCTTTTTCATTCTTCAAATTTTCTCTCATTTTTATTTTTCCTTCTCTACATTCTCCTCTTTCCGTTTTCCATGTGATCATATTTCTTCTCCTTTTCCTTTTACATCTAAGAAATTAGAATGTGCAAAAAGATCTTGCAACCATTTAGGAAAAGACAACTAATGATATGTTCCTTGGATTGTGCTCAGCTGGAACAAGTATAGAAAAACTCACCATTACTCCTGAAAAAAATATCCAATGATGAAGATAATCAGATACACCAAGATTCAGTTGGAGAGGCAACCACAACCTGCATAAAAAAAAAGTATAAGATGCGCTCAGAATTTCTATTCCAACTAATACAAACATAAGCAATTCTCAACCACGTAAGAGAAAACTTGCAACAGAATAAAATGGTTATCCAGGTGTCCAATCTAAAATCCAAAATAATACGACTTATTATTTAACTATCAAGGTGAAAACTACATATTTTTTATTACCATAGAAGAAGCATATATCGATGTCTAACATTGCAAAAGTGCAGAAAACAAAGAGCATACTAACCCCTTATAATCAGGATATAGCTTCCTTGAGAAACAAAGAAAGAAAAAAATAGAACATGGAAATTAAAATTACCAGCAAGCCAGTAAGCCTCTTTCCTCTTGTAATAAGGTAAGCTTTTCACAATTAAACAATAATTTGTAATGAACAAAAATATCTTTAATTTTGAAACTAAAGTTAAAGACAAAATATAACAAAGCCAAAAACAAAGAGCAATTATGCTCATCTTTATGTTCTTCCTTTAACTCTACTATTCCCCTCCCCCTTACTTCTATACTTTTCTTTTCTTCTTTATCTCTTTTCATTACCCAAATTTTCTCTTTTTTTATTTTTTCTTTTTCATTTTCTTCATTCTCCTCTTTCCATTTTGCTTTTCTTTATATTTCTTCTTCTACAGCTGTAAAAAGGAGATACAGAAATTAGAATGTGCAAAAACATCTGATCTCGTCACAGACCATAACCAATTATTTACGGTATTCAAACACTTGCTGCATAAAGGTATGGTAAAAACTAAAATAAATGTGCTTGGGAACAAAAAAAAAAGTAAGGATATGTTCCTCGGATTGTGCTCAGTTGGAACCAATATATAGAAACTCACCGTTATGCTTGACAATTCATCAGATACAACACCGGAACTGACACCAATATTCATATATGGACAAAATGAAAGGTTTCAAGTCGTTGGAGACGGACCCGCAACCTGCATAAAAAGAAAGAATAAGATGTGATTAGGATTTTTATTCCAATTAATATAAACATAAGAAATTCTCAACCACAATAAGACCAAACTTGCAACAGAAAAGAATAGATATGTATCTAGTTATCCAATTTAAAATCCAAAATAATAGGACACATTATTTAAGAATCAAGATCAAAAACACTAATTCTGATGACCTTAGAAAATTCATTGTCTGCGTGTGTAACATTGTAAGTGTGACACAAACAAAGAGCAGAATAACCTCTTATATTTTTCTTAAGAAGTGAAAAAAGAAAAAAATAGAATACAGAAATTAACATCACCAGCAACTAGCCCTCTTTTCTGCAAAATGACAACTACTACCTCTTATAATATGATAAGTTTTTCACAATTAAATCTTAATATATAATGAACAAAAATATCTTTCATTATGAAACTACTAAAATTAAACATAAAATATAACAAAGACAAAGACAAAAACAAAGAACAAGTATGCTCACCTTTATGTCCTCCCTTTGAGTCGATCATTTCTTTTTTTTCTCCCCCTTCTTCTATACTTTTCTTTTCTTATATTTTTTTCATTTTTATTATTCAAATATTCTCTCTTTTTCCTTTTTTGGGATGGTAACAACTAAAGTAAATGAGTTTGGGAACAAAAAAGTAAAGACACATTCCTCGGATTGTGCTCAGCTGGAACTCGTAAATAGAAACTCACCATTACGCTTGGAAAAGAATTGTCCCATGATGAGGACATCATATACAATACCAGAACTGATACCAAGATTCATATATGGACGAAATAAAAGATTTCGAGTGGTTGGAGAGGGATCTGCAACCACTACTCCTTCCGCAAGTAGACCTAGATGAGGTCATCGGGGTTGAAGTCAATACGCTTGCGATTTCGATTGGCTTTCTTCTCAATTTATGTATATATTGCCACGATGTTTCGCCTAATCTTAGCATGCAAATACTGTATTCTTTTTACTAACTTACTTGCATCATCATCTATATGCTTATTAGTAGACAAAAAAATCAAATCAAGAGTATGTAGATTTACCTCATAGGCAACTTCAAAGGGAGTATGACCCTATGTTATCAATAGCGCACTATAGCGGCGTTTTAGCGGAGCTAAAACCGCTATAGCGGGTAGCCCTTAGCGGGCGACCCGCCAAAATGCAATTAGTGCCGCAAGCAGTGCTATAGCGGGCTATAGCGGTCCACTATGGCGCTGTAAGCGGACGCTTTTAAATCTGTTTGGGTCGGGTCGATCTAGATTGACTCGACCCAAATGATATAAAGGGACGAACGAGGGTTTCTCGTTCGTCCTTGACTCCTTGCATCTCTCGCCTCTCTCCATCCTCTCTGGGCCGCTCTCGCGTGCGCCTCCCCCTCTCCATCCTCACCGAGCCGCTCCCACCTATCGCCACCACCACCTTCAGGTACGCCCCTCCCTCTCCCTTTCCGAGCCGGTCCCGCGTGCGCCTCCCCCTTTCCCGCCACCATCTCCCCCTTGTCCCACCCCTCCCACTGTGGGGCGGGACAGATCGGTATCCCCTTAAATGTATGATATTATCACTAAATGATGCTTCATTGCAACATACCTCTTGACTCTTGGTTACCATAGGTTCACTCAATCCACTAACACGTTTGTAAATGGGATGATTTTGCACCTACATAAACAGATCGGTATACCTTTAAATAAACCAACCACCTTATTCTTTAAGTCCTCCCACTTCTTGCTCCAATGAGACCGTTTCACGGGTACAACTACAATGTCCATTTTGTCGCTCTTTTCCACATTCAATGACATGTTGCATACGATTTCTTTTGCTTGGGCTACCCTTCAGCTCATCTTTTATGACCTCGTATCCCTTCTTTGCCAAGTCCACGAATTTGGCTTCCCTCAGCTTTCCAATGGCAATAGTAACCTTGGGTGATGCAGAGGAAACATTCTGCTTTAACTTAGTAAAGAATGTCTCTGAGGTACCAGCTGCTTCTTGATTAGAGTTGGCCTCTCGAGTTGAATGTTGCTCGTTTCCAAATGTTGCATTGCTACTATCATCTGCAGTGATATTTGGTTTATTTGAAGTACAACTTTCTTCTTCCTTTCCAAAACCAAATGTTTCCTTGACCTACATCACATGATGAATGACAACACATTAGCCAACTTGCAAAACCCCGCTCTATCAATTGGACAGTCAAATTATAAAGGACACCTCTTCCTTAGAGGCTGAGATCTTCTCTTTTACGCTTGCCGAAACCTAAAGAATAAAATAGAACAAGAAAAGTGAATCTCAAAATAATGGAACGTTATATCATAACCTTAATTTGTAGTTAATCTTACATAAACATATAAAAATCAAAGGAGGTCAAATAAGATAATGATTATGGCATGCTGTCAACCACATCTATTTCTCCCCTAAAAATGGCAACTAAAAAGAACCAACATCAAGCACCATCCACTTGATTTAGCTTCCGTCCGAGCAACATAATCTTGATGAAATGACTTCTAGCATCTCACCTTTGTTGCAGTAGCTTCAGCTTCAATCCAAGCACCATCCACTCGCTTGTACAGTTGCTCGGTTGTCTACTTTGTTCTGCATTTTGATAGTTCAACATCTCTCCAAAATCAGGCCTCCTTTGAAGCTGCTCGGTTGCTTGCTTTATAATGATTTAGAGATCCATCAACATTTGTTTTATGGGTTTTACGTGTAGAATTTGCTCTTTGTATCTTATGATGTAGAAAGTCCAACAATATATTCACTTCAGCCTAGTGTTATTTATTTAATATTTTATTTCTTATATAAGGTTCGAAAACTCAAGCTGAGTAGTTATTCTTATTTTTTGTAGTGAGTATGAAATCATCAACAAGTGCAGCTGCTTGTCCTCTAAGTAAAGGTGGCAGTTATGGCACCGACACTAGTAATGCAATTGGTAATCGGTTTTCTAGTCCAGCATACAACTACAGACCCCTAGCTTCTAAGGATCCAGGATGGAATTGGGGTTTAACAAAATCTAAGATAGATAATATGTCAGTATTTTATACATTATGTGGTCATGTTTCTACCAGCGAAATAACAAGATACAAAGACCATTTAATGGAAAGAAACGAAAATGTGGCAGTTTGCAAGAATACAACCGAAGAAATAAAGAAAACAATTTATGATTATGTGCACAATACATCTAAGAAGAAGGCCGAAAAGATTTCATTTCCATATCGAGGAGAAGTTTCTAGTATGGAAGGTAACATAGTGACAAGCACCCAATGTTCATCATCTTTATCATCATTTGGCTCACGACCATCGCTTCCGAAGGGACACATGGATTCATTTATGCGTTCATCGCCAGACTCACTACGACAAGCTACATTAGAAAATCGATATAAGAAAGAAGAAAGAGAACGAGTATGCATATCCATTATGCAGATGGATGTATCAAAATGGAATCCCTTTTAATGTTGTGAAATCCCCTAGCTTTAAAGCGATGGTAAATAATATAAGGCAGTTTGGACCTGGAATGAAGGTTCCATCATACCATGAAGTAAGGGAAACATTCTTGGAGAAGAAAGTAGGAAGAGTAAGAGAGTTTACAAATGGATTTAGAAAGCATTGTGCTACTTATGGATGTTCTATTATGTCAGATGGATGGACAGATAGAAAACAGAGAACACTAATAAATTTTTTAGTGCATTGTCCTCAAGGTACAGTTTTTCTTAAGTCCATTGATGCATCCCATGAAGTAAAGGATGCAAATAAATTGTATACATTGTTAAAAGAAGTAATCTTAGAGGTTGGAGAGAAGAATGTTGTGCAGGTGGTTACAGATAACGCAACAAATTATGTTGCAGCTGGTAGAATGTTGATGGCTGAATTTAATCATTTGTTTTGGACACCATGTGCTGCACATTGTATAGATTTGATGCTTGAAGATATTGGAGAGACAAAAAAACTAAAAGGGATCTTCAGCAGGGAAAAGAAGCTAGTGACATTTATGTATGCTCATGGTCAGATATTGCATATGACGAGACATTTTACAGGAAGAAAAAACACACATAGACCGGCTGTGACCCATTTTGCTACTAGATTCTTAACTCTGAACAGTTTGTGGCAGTCAAAAGAAGCTCTAAGATCGATGGTTATTTCTGAACAATGGGAGAAATGCCCTTTATCAGATAGTATTGAAAGAAAGCAATCTAAGGCAATAATTTTGCAACTTAGATTTTGGAAGGACATTAGTTTTTCACTTAGAGCAATGAGTCCTTTGGTAGATGTTTTACGTATGGTCGACAGTGATGAAAAACCAGTCATGGGCTACATCTATGAGAAGATGGATCGTGTAAAGGAGCAAATAAAGGTGCGTAAATATTTCAATTTTATGTGTTATTTGTTAATCTTTACTTATTAATCTTATAAATTAATAACATTTCACTTCTTGTTTTATAGGTTAATATGAAAAACAAAAAAGAGTTGTATGCTTTTATTTGGGAGATCGTAGACAAAAGATAGGACAGGTAAATGCATAAGTCATTACATATTGTTGCATTGTATCTGAATCCAGGGTTGTATTATGATTATGATGGGATAGAATCTAATGTTGAGATTAAAGGTGGTTTATTGCAGGTTATAACTATACTTACGAAGTAAGGAAGAACAATAACAAGTGAGTCATCAACTTATAAGTTATTGAAGTGCATCAAGTTGTTTTGGACTAGAATTAGCTATAAGTTCGAGGAAAACATCTGCACCAGGTAATTAATTCAAGCAACTTTGCTTTCTTAATTATTTCATTATTAAGATATGATTTAAGATTTTTTAATATGATTAACTTATTGTTTACACATGATTTTTAACTTTTTGTAATAGTTGAATGGTGGATGACATTTGGTTATGGATGCCCTGAATTGCAAAGTTTTGCTATACGGGTTTTGAGCCTTACTTGTAGTGCTACCCCATGTAAGCACAACTGGAGTACCTTTAAAATGGTAAGAAATTAAGAATTATACTTTTTATTTACATTATAAATAAATGAAAGTTTTTTTATTGAGTTAACAACTTACCTAAATTCTTTCTCTTATCTTAGATTCATACGAAGAAAAGAAATACATTATTGCATCAAAAGCTTAACGATTTAGCTTTTGTGCAATATAACGAAAAGCTCTGAAGAAGGTACGAAGAGAGGAAATCTAATAGAGCAAATTTTGACCCTATCATGTTGGCATCGATTGAAGATCACGATGAATATCCTACTGATGATGAGTTCGTATGTGACGATGATTTCCTTACTTGGCAAAATGTCGATATGGCATTCGAAGCATCAAGAGCGGGTGCTACTGCTGTTTATACAAGGTCGAGGACACGAAAGCGACAAAGAAGGCAAAGCAAAGGGAAGGATAAGATGCCTATGGAAGATGAAGAATTTAATTTAGAAGAAACAGAGGAAGAGGAAATAGAAGAATATGGATCTTTTTCTGAAAATGAGTGAACATGACCTAAACAATTAAGTGTGATTGTAAATTTGTAATTGAATTTTGATGGATGTTATGTACTTTTTGAATTAGCTTATTGGCCTTTATGTACTTTTAATGGATGCATAACATTATGTTCAATCTTTAAAGATGCTTTCTAAGGCTACCTTCCTTGCTTTATTGCAAATTGTTGTTCAATGAAATTGTCATTGTCTTTGATTAGTGGGTAAATATGATCAAAGTAATGTAATATGTTATCTATAGTTATCGTGTTGTTTATAAATTGATGACACATTCGTTATCTTGTGATGTAGGTGATCATCGAGTGGACATGGTTAATATAAAGTTTAGATATTAAAGATAAAAAGAAAGGCAAAAGAAGATCATGAACTCCTATCACCAACATGTTCAATAGGTAAAACTTCAAATAATGAGATATTAAGGCAATAGCACTTAGATATATCAAAGGCACACGAGATTCCCAAATGTTCTTGAATTTGTTGGATATACCGATACAGTGCATTCCATATGCTATCCAATAAATTGAAGAACATTAGGGAATCTCATGTGCCTTTGATATGTCTATGCAAGTGATATTGTCTTAATATCTCATTATTTGAAGTTTTACCTATTGAACATGTTAGTGATAAGAGTTTCTGATCTTTTGCCTTTCCTTTTTACTTTAATGTCTGAACTTTCATGCACTTTGACTGGAGATGAGGCATACTACAAATAATATGGGCTAAAAGGTACGTGACATTCCTCCTTTACTACTTTTTTCTATTCATTAGTGAGTGTTTTGCTCGTTCATTTATTAAAGAACTGATTATGTTTCTTGATATTACTTAGAAGTTAGAAAACGTATTATATATATATATATATATAATTTTTTAATCATAAATAAAAGTGTACCGCTAAATCCGCTATATCCCCGCTACCGCTATATCAGGGTCAACCGCTAACAACCCGCTAACCGCTATTGATAACTAAGGTATGACCAATAGTACTATGAATCAAATGGTTGTATGCCAATTTTACTCATGGAAGAAACCCCTTTCATGTTCTAATGTCCTAATGTTCTTGAGAAACATGGCACAAAGAAGAGCAATAAGTGTACGGTTTACAACCTCGGTTTTTCTATCTGTTTATGGGTGGTAAGTAGTGCTAAATAACAATTTGGTCCCAAGGTACTTCCAAAGGGTCTTCCAAAAGTATTTGGAGAACTTGGAATCTTGATTTGATACAATACTCCTTGGTACTCCATAAAGACGAATGACCTCTTTAAAAAAGAGATCGGCCACATGTATTGCATCATCTGTCTTCTGATAAGCTATGAAGTGTGCTATCTTAGAGAACCAATCAACGACGACGAAGATAAAATCTTTGTCATGGGCAGTTCAAGGCAACCCAAAGATGAAATCAATGCTAATGGGGAGAATAGCTAGTTAGGAATGGGAAGTGGTTTGTATAAGTCGTGCATGATCGCCTTATGGTATTTGGACTTCTTGCATGCTATGCATCGCTCCACGATCTTGTGCAAATCTTTCCTAAGACTTAGCCAAAAGAAGTGCTCTTGAAGAGTCTCTAGAGTCTTTTTTCCAAAATGATCAACAAGAACTCCACTAATTGTCTCACGAATAAGCAATTCTCGAATGAATCCACGAGGTATATAAAGTCTCCCATAGCAAAAAAGGAAGTCATCTTGCATGAAATAACTCGCATATGTCTTCTCTTGAGCTAGGTAGGAAGTGAAATATGGGCCTTGTGCATAGAGCTCCTTGCAAAACTCGAAACACAAAAGCTTAACACTAAGTACAAAAGGCAAAGTATACCTTCGAGAAAGGGCATCGACTACAGTGTTGGTGCTTCCTCTCTTATACTTTATAAGAGAGACATGCCTCTTGTCAAGCTTTTCTTAACTTTGAATATACCAAAGTGCTTCATGATCAGTGTGGATGACAAACTCTTTTGGTAATCGGTAATGTTGCCATGTTTGGAATGCTCTAATCAAGATATGAAATTCCTTGTCATATGTAGAATAATTCAAAAACACACCTTTCAACTTCACACTAAAATAGGTAATAGGCATGCCTTCCTCCATGAAAACAACTCTAATTCCAATTTCAGATGCATCACACTCCACTTCAAATGTCTTATTCAAGTCGGGAAGAGCAAGGATAAGTGTTGAACATACGTGCTCCTTGATCCTTGATGGTCTCGAAACTTTTTCAAGCAGCAAGCCCCAAATGGAACCCTTCACTCTTCTTAATGAGATTAGTCAGCGAGGTCATAATAGTACTGAAATCCTTCATAAAGCGTCGGTAGGAGGCCAAGCCATGAAAACTATGTACATCACTAAACTTGGTGGGAATCTACCACTCTTGAATGACTTGAATCTTCTCGAGGTCAACCTCCAATCCACGAGAGGACACAATAAAAGTAAAAAATACAACATGATTGGTATAAAAATGATACTTCTTTAAATTGGCATAGAGTTTTTGTTCCTGTAGGACTTCAAAAACACAATGGAGTTGTCCTACGTGCTCTTCAATGCCATGACTATACACAAGAATATCATTAAAGTAAACCACAATGGATTTTCCAATGACCATCCTAAAAATATGAGTCATGAGATGCATAAAGGTACTAGGAGCAATCGTGAGACCAAAAGACATAACAAGCCACTCATATAGACCAAACTTGATTTTGATGGCGGTCTTCAATTCGTCTCCTACTCTCATGCGGATTTGATGATACCCACTTTTAAGTCAACCTTAGAAAAGATAGAAGCACCATGTAATTCATCCAACATGTCATCAAAATGAGGAATAGGATACCGGTATTTAATTGTAATCTTATTGATGACTTTGTTGTCCACACATTTGCATCGTCTTATCCTTCTTTGGTACCAAAAGTGTCGGTACCTCATAGGGGCTCATGGACTCCGCCACTACTCCTTGGCTAAGACTTGTCGTCGTAGTTACTTGGCTTCTTCGAGCGTACAACACTAGGTTGTTCAATTAGGTAAGGGAGCTCTGAGAATAAGATTAATTTGATGTTTAATTCTTCAAAACAGGAGACAGTTGATAGGAAGTTCTTTAGGAAAAACATCTATAAATTCATTAAGTAATGCTTGAACCGATTTAGGCAAGGGGTAGTGGAGTCGACTAGGGTTGCTTGGGTTACTAAGAGGAAAAAGAGTAGTGGTGCAACACAATTTTAAAGGCTTGGGAGTGAGAAATGAAAGGCTTTTTTTGGGACCTTTTGGTCTTCAAAGGAGGGAAATTTGAAGTTGGGGGGACTAGGGCTAAGAGGTATAAAGACAATATTCTTTCCTTAGTGGAAGAAAGAATAAGTATTTCAGAAACCATCGTGACTAGCTTTTCGATCAAATCGCCACGAACGATCCAAGAGTAAATGACAATTTTCCATCAAAATTACATCACAAATGATTTCATCCTTATAGTTGTTACCAAGAGAGATTAATTCTAACTTGGTTGTTCACATGGTTTGCTCTTTCAGAATTCCACGTTGCATCTCATTATCAAGTTCTCGAAGTCCTTGATGTAATCCTCAACACTCATGGATCCTTATTGAAGACCTCAAAGACGTATATAGAGTTCTTGTTAGTAGTATTCTGGCACGAATCTTCATATCATCCCCCTCCTCATGACCTGTCAAGTACGAATCTTGGGTTCATCATAACGCTTTCTCCATTCTTTAAGCTTTATCCACCATACACTAGCATAATCGGTGAACTCCAATGCCGCTACTTGTACCTTCATTGGTTTTGAATAATCATAATATCCAAAACCTTTTTGATCTTATGAATCCAATCAAGGAATTCTTTCGAAGAGCTTTCACCTTTAAAAGATGGAATTGGTATCTAGGAGTGGATGATCTTGTGAAAGGAATGAGGGTGCTTCTCCCTCGGGTTACAGGAAGGTCTCGTAAGGAGGAAAATGCCCTTATCGAATAGAAGTGGGTGCAGGTGCCCATGAGATGCTAAGGCTACACACTTTGCGTTGAAGTGCTTCAACCCGACGTCAAGAGATAGGATTTAAGCTTCATTAAAGGTAAGACCACGTCGAACTTCAATTGACGGTTTATCATGGTTAAGGGGCAAGTGTAATTAGTGAGATTGGCTAGAACCAACCATAGGGGGACTGAATGAGAGTTCTAGACGTGCCAGTAGAAACTTACCAAATAAGGTAAATCCTTCCTGTAATAATAATTGTTATGGAGATCTAGAACTCTAATTGAGTTGAAAATTGGGAAAAGGTTACCAATATGTCTTTAAATGACAAAATATTTCAGCCCAAATAGATGAGCCAATAAGTATAAATAACTTTTGCAATTCGATAAGATACATAAAATTTCTGCTAGAGCTTAGAGTTCGAACATCAATCAAAGAAAGTGTTACAAGAAAGTCGATCGATTAGCGAGTACTACGCAGAACTTATAAACTCATGAAGATTAACCTCATTGTTTCAAAAACAAAAATCTAGAATTAGAGCAAAAAAAAAGTATTTGATATATTGTGGAAGAGTCTCTAGTGACTTTGAGAATGTAAAGGTGAACATCCTTAACAAAAAAATTTGTATCTATGGGTGTAGTTTATTCGTTACTCTGATATAAGAGGAAGATAAAGAATTTAGAGAAAAAGGAAGTACAAACATGAGACAAAACAATTTTTACGAGCCTTAGACAACATGAAAACAACAGAAGAGGGGGTGCATCTATGAGTGGTCGTGGATGTGGGATCCTCACAACCTGATGATAAAGACATTAAAATGCTCCCATTGTGGGAAGTAAGACATACTAAAGAGCTTATCATGCAAATACCTCAAATGTAGAAAATAATATGCTTTTCCAAATATCGAAGAGACTAGATGACCTGGGTAAATCTAGAGAGGGATAGGAGTTCACTTCCACTTTCGACCTATAAGTTTTATTGGTGCATGCATCATGCTTTATTGCTAGAAACTCTCCTGGTTTGTCTTCTTATACTTCTTGAAATTATGATTCAAAAGCTACCCATCATATGGTTGGTAATAAATATATATTAAATTCTTATAAATGTATATGATTCCCATATTCACTTCCAAAGCAAAGAGAAAGTGAAGACAACAATTAACAATCTCCCTTCAATCTTATGTGTCCCCAAATTTCCTACCAACCTTTTATGTGTTCGTGCTATTACTAAAGAATTAAATTGCCTACTTACATTTGATGAGAATTGTTGTCTATTTCAAAATCGGAGGATAGGGAGGATCCTTTAGCATGGTAAAGAAAAAGGTGGACCATATATTTTGGATGAAATTTCATCATGAGTGACAATAAATAAAGGGATCGTAGATGCAAGTATCAAAGAAATCAAAATATGACATCAAAGACTTTGTCATCTTCCTGTGTCAAAGCTGAAGGGAGTAGTTCCTGATTTGAGTTTAGATTTTCGTAATTTGTTTCTTGAGTGTGACACTTGTCACAAAGCCAAGCATCAGAGGGCTAGCTTTCCTAGTATTGAGGATCCTTTTAGCATGGTAAAGAAAAAGGTGGACCATATATTTTAGATGAAATTTCATCATGAGTGACAATAAATAAAGGGATCGAAGATGCAAGTATCAAAGAAATCAAAATATGACATCAAAGACTTTGTCATCTTCCTGTGTCAAAAGTGAAGGGAGTAGTTCCTGATTTGAGTTTAGATTTTCGTAATTTGTTTCTTGAGTGTGACACTTGTCACAAAGCCAAGCATCAAAGGGCTAGCTTTCCTAGTATTGAGTCCAGAAAAATAAACTCATTTGAGCTTATTTACTCAGATGTGTGGAGGACTCGATAAACTCATTTGAACTTGTTCATTCAGACGTGTGGAGATCGAGTCTTGTAGTTGCTATGTCTGGTACGAATTCACAATGGTTTACTTAATGAAAAACAAAAATGAAGTTTTCACTATATTTCCTCTATTTCATAAGTTTATGGCAACTCAATTTCACTACTATGTTAAGTGTATTAGATCCGATAATAGTGAGCAATTCAGTACAACTCTCTTGAAACATTATTTCAAAAATATGGTTTTATCCATTAGACTACATGTGTGTACCACATTTTAGAGACGACTAAAACTTGTTAATCATAAATAATGCTCTCAAAGTTTTTTTAGAGATGCAGTTATGATGGCTATCTATCTTCTAAACAAAACTCTTTTATTTGTAATACAAGGGAGAATTTCACTTCAAGTACTCATGCCCGATAAGACATTGTTCAATATCTCTCTCACAATATTTAAGTGTATATGTTATGTTCACGATCACTCCAAAGATAGTGATAAATCGGATTCAAATGTCATAGTGTATCTTTCTTTGATATTCCTCCACACAAAAGAGGTATATCTGTTATAACATCAATAGGAGAGTACATGTGTCAATGGACGTAACTTTTTTGAAGAATCCACCTATTATCACAGTAAGAGAGAAAAACCACTCGTGGAGAATCAAGAGGTCTTCGTCATACCTATGAGTCATGGATTACAAGAAGAAAGTGAGAGAGTAAGGGAGAAAAGCCACCCACACATAATCAAGAGGTCTTTGTCATGCCTATCAATCCTGGGTTTAAAAGAAGAAAGTGATATTGAATCACAATAAAAAAAAGGGATGACACCAAATACTCAAAATAAGCGAGAATTGCAAGTGTATCGTAGAAGACACAAAAAATCATAAAGCCTACCATGCCCTAAGAAGAGGATCTCCCATCCGATCTCCAGTTGAAATTCAAGCTTCGGAGAAAAACAACACATGGGATATTCTAAAGCTACCTCTCGAAAGAAAATCAGTGAAATGCAAGTAGGTCTATACAATCAAGTATAGAGCTGATAGTAGTTGAGAGATATAAAGTACAGTCGGTTACGAAAGGTTATAATCAAGCCTATGGCTTAGACCATACACAAACTTTTACACCCGTTGCAAAAATGATTACCATAAGGATCATTAGTAGTATAACCACTAATAAATGGTGGAACTTTAGTAATTGGATATTAAAAATGCATTTCTCTAAGAGCATCTAAAATGAAGAAATTTAAATGGATTTACCACTTGGCTCTTATGATAGATATATGGATCGGGTAGGATTTACAAACTATATATGGTATAAAACAATATCCCATAAAATGATTTGAATGTTTCAAGGATGGTGTTACCAGCCTTAGATTTGAATGTTTCAAGGAAAGGCAAAGGTATTTGCATCTTGGTTGTGTATATAGATGACATCATCATACCAAGAGAATGATAATGAAATTAATGAGTTAAAAAGCCAACTAAACTTATTTAATATGAAAGATCTCGAACCTCTCCATTATTTTCTAAGAATTGAAACACTAAGAAACTCAAGGAGCATATTCCTAGCTCAAAGAAAATATACCTTGAATCTACTAAAGGACACTCACATGTTAGTGTAAACCAGCAAGTGTGTTCATGAATAGCAACTCAAAATTGAGTGCCTATATTGATGAACGGATGCAAAAAGCTTGTGGGATGACTTATATACTTACGATCACAAGTCCGGATATCTCATATATTGTAAGTATGGTAAGTCAATTTATGCATTGTTCTACCAGCTCTCATATGAATGCTATGAGACAAATTTTGAGGTACTTAAAACACACTCACTATTATATAATAGCTCATGATCATCTAAATGTGAAGGTATATACATATGTTGATTGAGCAAAGTTTGTTGATGATAGGAGGTCTACCTCAGGATAACTAACTATAGTAGAAGGTAACATAGTCTCCTCGAAGAGTAAAAAATAATATGTAGTGATAAGATCATCGACTGAAGCTAAATACAAGGCGACTGCCCTTGGAACCTATGAGACAATCGGACTAAAATCCCTACTACAAGAACTTGATACACATACCAAAGAGTCAATCTTATTTTACTATGACAATCAAGTTGTCATTCAAATATATATCATGAGAGAACCAAACACATTTAAATAGATTATCATTTCATCATAAATATAATAAAGCCAAAAATCATTCAAATGATATATGTACTATAAAAAAAACAATATGCAGCCTTCTTAACCAAATCCCTACAAAAGAGAAGACTTGAGAAACTCCTTAACAAATTGTAAACTCAAAGTATCTTCGTCTCAACTTGAAGGAGAGTGTTAGAATAGACGTTATTAAGTTTGATTGTTATGTTAAAGTGCTTTTAAAGATAATATGAGTCACTTATTAGGGGCATTATAGTCTTTTTCTTTTATGTATTGTAACGTATATAACCCTAGTGATCACTGACCACACTAAGAGAAAAAAGAAGAGAAGGCATCTAATTGCGCAAACATTGGTTGAGCCGATTTTCTCCATTGATCTCTGTAGCATTATCATTTCTTTTTGTTTGTCGTCTATTCAACGGTGAACATGCCAAACTTAGTAAGGTTAGCTCGTCATAATAGCAAATCAAGTGGATGCAACCAGAATTAAATTAGATCTCCTTACAATGTATTTGCACAAAGAAAACAAACACATTAGAGCATGCAGACATTTATAATATAGTTTTTGCTGCATACGAAAAAAAAGTTACGAAAGGCAATACAATGAAATACTTTTCACATATAAAGTTGAATTACGATTTATCAGGATTTAGATTTTGTAAATAACTATTCCAAACTTAATCAAAAACATATAAAAAAATAGTAGATGGTGAAAAGAATTTGTAATATGACTTAATTAGCTGAGAAATTATCAATGAACAGGTCCAAGAAGAGCCCCAGATCCTTCAATCCTTGTAAACGATAACTGAAAGAAATTAAAAGAAGATGCATAACTTGTGTTGGTTCTTGGTTTCTAGTGATCTTTAAGTTTTACTGGATTTCAGAATTCTTGGTTTTTATTATTTTTATACGACTTTTCATCAACCAAATGAACAACAAATATAGAGTGTCATACAAAATCGTACAGTATCAACACTCGTACTTTTTACCATGTAATAACATCAGAGTCCATGAAAGGCAGAAGCCAAATTCTTTCCGAACAAGATTCTAAACATCTCTGCATATTGTCTCATAAAGTTTACCTTCTTAGTCTACAGAAAACTTTATCTATGTATGCCATACTCCTATAGTCCACAAGGTAACAAGGGTATGAATAAAGGACAGGTCATCATAATAAATTCCTATTGCTAACAGCATACTGCAATCCAAGCAATTATCACCTAAATTTATCAACATGGGGGAAACCGCATATTTGCGGTTTGCGGTTCATTAACATCAGAAACAACTGGGGGAAATTAGTCATAAATTATCAAAAGACATATCCAAAACAATGACAAAGGTGCACCAATATAAACAATGAAATTCAGAAAACAATTATCAATGAAATCTAGAAAACATTCTTGATCAATAGTAATTATATTAGTAAAGCATCACAGAAACAAGATAAATGCATTTTATATGTAACTGAGAGGTAAACCATATACACTTGACTACATCAAAAATGGAAAATGAAGTAAAGGAAGAGAAAAGAAGGAAAAACTAAGTCACACAGACACTTCTAAGGGGTGGAGTGTCGACCCCGACACTGGTGCGACACCGACACCGTGTCGGTGCGGCATGTCCAAAAAAAAATTTTGCAAAAAAGAAAAATTTGCAAAAAAAAATTTTTTTTTTTTGTAACTCACGAATAAATGGGTCTGGATAATGAAGATTGATTTGTGTATTATGATGAAATTAGTAGTTTTTTACCATTTATATGTTTTGCTTTAATATAAAGTTGTGTACTTACTATTATAGCTTTATACAATTTAAAGTTGTTTGAATGATTTTGGGTGCGAACAATTGGACTCCATACTGTATGCCTTTGCACAGAATAATCTTTGTCACCAAATACATTACCAGGAACATTGCCAGATCAATAGAACAGAAGAGTATGACATCACTAGTGGATCCTAGCACAAATACTAGTATATGTTATATCCTACAAAAGATCTTGAAACTCTTTGAATCCATAACTTGGATATTTTGCAGCTCATAAAATCACTGTAAGTTTCAGATCATTATGAGGGAACTTGCTAATTGATACCTACGTGCATCCAAAATTAGCAAATACTAGTTGCATTATGATTGATTTATGTAGCTTGAATATTATATATAATATATAATATTATATACCCTAGTCGTGTCGCCGCACCCAAAATTTTTGAAATTTGCCGTATCCCGCACCCGCACAAGGAATGAAAGAATAAACAAGGAATGAAAAGAAAAGAAAGAAAAAAGAGGGAAAAGAAGAAAAAGAGAGGTCTAATCCATTAGAAAACCCGATATACAATTATAGCAAGACAAATAAGGAGAAATGTTCCACAAATAAAATATAGGCAATTATCAAATAAGTTTGCCAAACATTTAAAGAATAAACAAGGTGCCCCGTTGCCATTTAGTTTCAATGCTTCTTCAGCTTCTTTGTCCTCGCTCATAATAAAAAAACAAGGACTAGAATGTTTCTTCAGCCTCCTTAAATTCTGACCATTATTATGGTCGCTTCCTCTATTAATTAGCTTTCCATCAAAATAGTAAAAAAGTAGGGAACTCAAATAATTTTGACAAACTGCATAAAGTTGCATTACTTAGTTAAAAACTAGCTTCCTGAGTATGGGAATTAGAGAAGCAAGACAGCATTTTAGTCTTCAGCATCTTTCTGAACTGACAAAGAAAAATACAATTCACAATTAAAACACAACATTCTATTGATACTGACAATCATAAATGTGTCCATGTCATAATAGCTTGATCACTCGCAGCAATACTACCTTGAACCTAACAATGATTTATGGAATTTTAGGCCACTAAGAATCATGAATTCTTAAGCAGAAGCAAAATGCACCAAAACATTCACAAGTTTCAACAGTTTAGGTTCTTCAAAACCTAGTGGCAGTTCCCCAATCAAAGATATAATTACCATAAGGTACTTATACATATAACCATGACAGCCTTCAAAAAAATAACATATCTGCCTACAGATCTCTATAGTTAAGATACACATTTGTTCGTAATGAGATAAAATCAAAATTAACAGACTTTGATTAAGCAACATCAAGACAATGTAGCAATATGACAAGCACAATGTGCTCTCTACATCAACATTCTACTATGAAAGGGAATATTTCTTGCAAAAAGGGTCGGAAAAATAGATTGCCTACTAAATTTCACTTGAAGAGAATAGATGAAGAGCAAAATAAATTCTTACAGTAATGGGAATCTTCCAACATCGGGTACCTTAAAGGTTGCGCTACAAATTCTGAAGTCCACCCATGAGTATCATTGACAAGAGAAGCACATGATTATAATTACGTGAAATGGAAAGCTATAGGACACTTGAAACTTAGCTAATGTAATGAAGTAGTTATCCAAAGGAATATCAACAGAAATCTTTCCAAGTTAAGGTTGGTAGATGCTGACGATCAGCAACGGTATATTGATGCCAAGAAATGTCTTGAACTGAGTAAGGCAACATCCCACAATTACACAAGAGAGGTGCAATAGAAGATGAATGTAAAAGAAAGTCAATAAATAAATTTGAGCTAAAGCTACCTTCTTCCCAATAAAGAAGATAAAGTTCCATCAATGAGCTACCTTTTTGCATGGCAATCCTTACACCATAATCAATTTCTACAACTGAGTTCCAAATCTTTTAAACAAGATAAAGATACGATAAGCAATAAGTGTACATTTCAACATCAGAAACACCAACAAGGTAGTTTCTCATGCGGTCCTAACATTTTGGATACGTAAACTTACTGAATATTTTTGCTAAAAGACTGACACATCAATAGAAGTTTCATTGAAAGTATTGGCTTCCTTTAGCAAAGATATCAAGTATCCTCTTACCAATTCATGTATTGTTCAAAGCAAAAACTCAAGTCCTAGACAAACATATGTACCATGTAGAACACAAATTGAGATTTTATAACAAATCCTCTCAATTGTCCCAGATGTTCTTCCGAACCTAAAGCTATATTCACATCTTCACCAGAACCGAACAAGACAGATACAGTCCCTTATACACTCAGGATTACTACAAAATAAGCAAAATGAAACTTTCTAAATTTTCATATGCACGCTGCAAGCGCGAGACAAGTGCATTACTGGTGGTGGTTCCTTTTCGTCCTCCTCTAAAGGCCCATACTGCTTCCTACAAGCAGGGCACCGTCCGTCCCCTTCGAGGATCCTCTTGTGGCAGAAGAAGCATAGCCGGAACCCACAGGAACACGGAAGGAAACTCGAGTCCGTAACGTCAAGATCTTCATAACAAATAGGGCAAGATGAAGGCTTCAACGAATTTGTTCCAACACTCCCCCAAATCGCAGATCCCCTGGAATGGTGTCTCTCCAAGAGAGTAGGGAAGCTCATCTGCTTAGAAAGGGTTGGTAATGAAGATGGCCGGAAAGCATCATCAGGACGCCATGCCCTACAAGTAGTGGTGCGTTCAATCCTGTTCTTCTCAAAACAGCTGGGGTTCCCCTTATATTCCGGTCTAAGAATACCCTGAGCCACGGCCTCAGACGAGAAGCATGCTGAATTTTTAAGTAAGTCGCCATTGGAAAGAGCGGAACCGGCGCCTATGCTATCAGATACAGAAGGTTCAATCGATTGCTTCTGTAAATCATCCATACCCAATGCGTCCGCAACCGCCTCCCAATCATCAAAACTGGCACTGTCGTCGTCGTCGCTCACGCTGGAGCTCCCAGAGAAACTGCCTCCAAAGCTGCTGCTGCTCGTGCCAGTCCGAACTGACCTCGAGCCTGAGTGCCCACTCTCACCTACACTTAACCCCGAAATATTTATCGAGGACTCGAAGTCGCTATCGTGCGACTCCCCATTCCTGTCTCCCACGGACCTTTCATCGGAATTTTCCGGTGATCGGCTTCTCTCTGTCGATGGAGATGAGCCCCCACTCGCATCTTTCCTCCCCTTATCCTTAACTTTCCCAGAAAACCAAAGTCAAAATCAACTTTGAAGCAGAAGCCACAAGAAAAACAGAATAAAATCCTAATGGGAACACCTTGAGAAAGCCAACTTTGAAGCAGAAGCACAAGAAAAACAGAATAAAATTCTAATGGGAACACACCTTGAGAAAGCCATTGCCCCCGTCTAGCGTCGAGCTTGCACTGCTTCAGTTTCGCCGACCGATTCGTCTGAAATTCCATCAAATAAAACTAGTACATCACACCCAAAACCCTAGCACCATAACGTCCCCGAATCACAAATCAACCACAAACAGATCCCCCACCCAGGCCTAAAACCCTAACATTGCATAGAAACTAGTGCATACAGAGCGAAATTAAGAGAGGCATACTCTCTTCTTCCTCCCAAGCTCCCGCGCTGCCGCCGTCGAGGCGCTATCATCCTGCGGCTTCGTTGCGGACGCTGCCTGCGTTTGCACTGCCACATCAACAGGCTGCGGCGCCATTCTCACGATCTGGTGGACCATCGAGACCGTCAGAAAGTGAACACGCCGGTGAGGTTTCCGATCGGGGGAACGAAGAAGGGTAGGGGAATGGGAAACGAGACAGATACGGCCGATGGGACGCGCAAATATCGCAAACTCTTATTGCTCGCTCTATACCGCGCGCGTTGAGCACCCCGCTGGTATTTATAATTTGTTTCTGGGCGAACAGTGAGCCGTCTCTGAGCCTCCCGATGCCGTAGGCAAGAGTTGATCGGACAATTCTCCTTGCTTCGGATAATGGTTTGGGAGAAGGTAGTATGTAAACCCGGGCGCGATTTTGAAGGACGAAATCAGGCTCTATCTTCGTAGTTTTGGGTTTGGATCTGTGAGGTTCATGGATCTTGGGCGTTCAAATCACTAGCGAGGGGTGAATAATGACGCCCAAAAATGAGTTTGGTGTATGTAATTTCTGAGCAAACACAGTGTTTGAACCCGTGCGAGGTTAAATTCACAGAGTTTCAGCAGACGATTTTCATTCCCGGTTATTTTGAAATTCTCAACTTCTAAGAACCTGAATCTAAAATTGATTGTGGGATTGAAGAGATCCATCTTTCTGAGTTGGATCCTCAACCCCTAAGAACCTAATCCAAATCTGAAGAAACGTGTGGAATGAACCAAATGCCGCGTCAGTTTCATCGGTCCATGGAATTGGATTCTCACACCAAACTTCTCGCCCAAGTGCAAAAAAAGGTTCACATCAAAGATGGAATCCTTTTCTCGTGTAAATCTACCCACAGGGTGCAGAAAGAGCAATATCTCACTCGGTCACGTCTTGGCCAACAAGTTGAAGGTCGTGAGTTCAATACCCAGGGCATGCTTCATCCTCTTTCCTCATCGTACCCGAAAAGAAAAAGAAGACGTGTGTGTTTGTGCGTGTCCATGCTGGGAACCTGATCTTATTGATTTCGGGCAAGAAAATGGGTTTTGCTATAGGCTATCATCCTTGAAGAGCAAGACTCGGGAATCAGGGTTTTAGTTGGGTTAGGCTTGTACTAAATCCAAACCATATTGAACTGTTTAAGGTCAAGGTTTTGTTACAAAATAGTAGATCAATTTAGCTTTCCAAGTCAAATTGGCATGATCCCACTAATATGGCAAGCCAGTGGTGGTTACGAAAATTCGAACCAAACCAGGATCATACATAACCAAGTTACATTAGGCCCACAAATTTCATCATAACAAAGTTATGTTAGCTCACCTGGCCACGAATTCCACCTCTTCTTCACAAAAGCAAGAAACGACATGACATGAAGACGAAATTTCCAACCCTAGCACATGCATCCAGCTTAGACCCAGGAGTATGTTGATGATCCCCGCTTATAGGGAAATCACAGTTCCATATTTACTTGGCTTTTTTTTTTACTAACATGTGTGCTTGAACCCTGAAACTCAGATTTCAGTTTGCTTCCTCAATCAAAAATGTAGAAGACACCTTCATGGCTGAATTTGTGATACACCTGACTAGTTAACAATTGAAGAATCATAAAACTCAAATTGAAGGAGAAAAAAGCTATATGACTGCCATCAGTAACGAATTTGGTTTAACAAGTACGGTACGGGTGACTGCGTGTTGGAGAAAAACAGGCCGACCCTAAACAGTCCCTCTTTTTTCTTGGGTCAATTTGACAACCCTAACCCAAAACACGATCGAATTATGGTCAACTAGACATGCCCCTGCCTTAACAAAATTTATTCAAAAAAAAACAAAAAGATTCAACTAAAGAGAAAAGTGAGAAAAATGTATTGGACAAGAAACTACGACCCCTCTTGGAGCAGTGATTGGACAACAACCAACGGCTGGTTGCTTCAGCCTCTTCAACCTCTGCACTAGACCTAGAACCAGCAAGCAGCACCGCTCTTACACTTTCTTTCTACCGTAGTGGCTAGGCAACCGAGCTCACTTCTGTCACTCTTCACTCAAGATCGGGATTCTCACTTGTCCTCACTAACACTCACTCGGCTGGAAGGTAAGAGACTTGGCCAAGAAGATGGAGGCAGCTCACTCAAAACGTAGACATCTTATTACATTGGAAATGCATGGCATAGATATGCTAAGCCCCAAACCCATGTAAGCCGATTACAGGAGAACCCTAGAAGGTTCTAGAACCCATGTCCAACTTGAGAAAATGGACCCCAAGTCTCCTACCTGACCCGCATCACTCCAATCTGAAATGGTTCTCACTACATCAAGCAAATTGGATCCTTACAGGACCCAACGGTCCATATTAGGCCCTATTGTGCCGTCAAAGGATTTACAAGGACTCGAGCAAACCCATGCAAAGGTGACTGGACCTAACTCCGGCCCGAGGCCTTACAAGTACGCAACATAAGCGCTTATGAGAACACTACATGACTCTAATGCATGTCAGTTGGCACATGTGAGTGATGCATGCACATGTATGCACTCTCTTGATGCCCGTACGGTTGGGGTAGAATCCCCTCCTCATGCTACACTAGTACTCCATGAGGCATTCCTGTCAATCCTCCCCCAGTTCAACTAGTCTACATTTATACACCTCTCCCTACCACCACTTTGTGTACCTCGGGTGCCTCCAAACCCGAATCTTCACTAGGAATAACCTCACCTAGTCATGACCCCCACGGTCACACTAGCATGCCTCACCCAACAAGTTGGGTCACTCTTGACCCTAAACAACTAGCGCTCTGCATGACTCTTGAGGAGGTTCTCCCTTGGTCGACCCCCCCTGTGCATCCGGTCCCTTCTTGAAACCTATAGTACCCCCTGTACCTTATCCCTGTCTGATGAGACCCCCTATAGTTAGTCCTCTTCTTCAGCCTAGTTATTTTCTTATCCATAGTGAGATAAAGAGTGGGCACACTATGGTGGTTGGGGCTTTGTTTGGGTCTACACACAACACAAACCCTGGCCAGTCCTCATGTATGATCATCAACCCTCAAAGGTGAGGTGCGAGTATGGCCGGGGTTATTCGCATGAAATCACAGCCCAAAATCACTTGGAACTCCCTTTCAGTTGCCACCATCAAGTCAATTACCTCCAACCATCATCTAACCACCCGCTTTCAATCTCTCACAACTCCCTCTACCAAGCTCACAGCGGCACTAACAAGCTTGAGCTTTTTTGTTGTTGGTGTTATCTTCAAACCCACACCATCTTGGCCACCTAGGACATCAATAAGGACTAGCTCCCCTCAAGTTTACTAAGGCTTGAAATACACATTGTCCAATCTGAACCTTCATGAAGCTAAGTGCTTGGTATGAATCCTCCATTTGTGTTGTTCTAAGGAGCTAGAACCATGTCACTTGAATCAAGCCATCATCTTGTGCATTAGAATCTTCTTTCTCCTACACCGGCTCCTCAACCTCCATGGCAGCAAACTTTGCCTTCCTTTGGTAATTACTCATCAAGTGGGTCCTAATTCACTTGCAACCTTTTTACCGTGTGACTCACAGCTCGTGGAAAATCTTGGTTGGTCGCCTTAATATTGGACTCTTGCTTGCTCTCATTCCTTCTCACCTTCCCACGACCGCCTCTTGCACCACCAAAATCACTCCTCTTATTACTGACCTAGCTCTCAATATCACTTATGCATTTGTGGTCTACAAATTTCTCTACAATAAAGAAGAATAGTTAGTATGAACTCAATGATGGTACTCAGGTTACTCCTCCACAGCTCCACTTGTGCCCATGACTTGAGCCGGTTCTCAAAGAAGAATAGTTGATCGATCTTTTCTATGTCAAGTGCATTCAATAGGAGCATGTTGAACCTCTTCAATAGTGCTTGTATGCCGTAATTGGAGTAATGACTCTCTAGTTTTGTGGTTACAATTCATGAGCATGAATTGCATGCACATCTCAGTCTTGGACTCCTCCTAAGTCGAGATCTCTACTTGTGTTAATGGCTGGAGCTCGTTCTCAAAGAAGAATAGTCGATCGGTCTTCCAATGTTCAACACATCTAATAGAAGCATGTTGAACATATCCACATAGTGCTCGTATGTCGTAACTGGAGTAACGATTCTATAGTTCTATGGTTTTAGTTCATGGGCATGAATTGCATGTACATCTTGGTCTTGGACTCCTCCCAAGTCAAGTTTGTCACCTTCCCCAACTCACAAGAAGTGGATATGTTCAACATGATAGCCATAGTCACCCTCTATATGTCTAACACCTTCATGACCTTAATAGTGCTTTGGTCTCTACCACCTTCATAGTGTTTTGGTTCAGCCATTTTCAGTTTGTGGGTGGAACAAACCTATAAACACCTAAAGATAAAATCCTGAGGTTGATACAAATTGGATCAGATCCAAACATAAACCGAATCATATGAAAGCACAGATCGTATCAGATTCAAATACTAATACAAATTGGATAACGGATTCAAATACTAATATAAATTATATCACATTCAAGTACAACCTAGAGCATATACAAGCACAAACCATATTAGATCCAAATACAAGATTTGAGTACAAACTAGAAAATATACAAGCATAAACCAGATCATATCCAAATACAAGATTCAAGTACAAACTCAAGTAGATACAAGCATAAATCGGATTAGATCTAATACAAGATCCAAACATAAACTGGATCAAATACAAGCACCAACTAGATCATATTCAAATACAAAATATAAATACAAATCAAATCGGATCCAAATATAAAGCCAAAATTTGAAAATATACTATATTCCAAGAAAGTAAGATATCTACAAAGCTACAAAGATTCACGTATCTGAAAAGCCCTTGAAAAGTTGCAAAGGTTCCTTACAAACCTACAAAAACAACAACCCCTACAACAAGTTAGCTAGTGTTTTGGTCTCTTACAAACAAGGATTCCCTACCAAGAATACCCAAGAAGAACAAAGAACAAGGAGAATGAAACAATCTAATCAAGGGAGATCGATAAATCCTTATGGAGCCCTTGTATAAAGATAGTGAAACTCGTCGATCTTAAGAAAATTGAAACCCCTTTGAGTCTCAATTTTTTAATTTGTTGTAAATCAATTCCTATTGTTATATACATAAATGAAGAATCTACTCAGTGTGAATGAGTATTTGCATGCAAGTTATCAAGGGCAAAGACCTCTCTCTCACCCTTATCTCTTGTTGAATGTAAAGAGGCAGAGTCATCCATCTCTCTCCCTCCCCCCCCCCTCTCTCTCTTTGTATTGAAAGAGAGAATCATTCGCCTCTCACACACACACTCTTTCTCATACTCTCTCCCACACACACGTACAAATAGGACACACACCCTCCCCTCTCTCTTAGAACCCACATCCCTCTCTCTGCTCCAAGTAGAGAGCAAAAACTCACTTTCTTTGTCTCTCTCTGGTGCCTCACCACAACTCATTGTTGCCGCCATCTCCCCATGCACTCTCTCACTCTACGCTAGTTTGAATCCCATAGGGTTCATTCTAAAACCCTAGTGTCCCCTTTTGTTCGAACGAGATTGAACCCAACTAGTTGACTCGATATGCATACCCATAGATCCGATTTGAATCTTAGTCGACCCATATGGATCAAATCCCATCTAATCTATTTAGAAACTAATTCTAACCAACCTCGATCCGCAGACCTCAACCTGATTTGATTTGTTCCATCTAACTCGATCCAATCTAACCCATTTCAATCCCACCCTGGTTAACCAAATCCTATTCAGATCTGATCTCACCTAGACCCAAACCCCAACTTAGTTATTTGAACCGGCTCTTCCTTCCCGACTGATTTGTTTTAAATCGAATCTATTTTGATTTAAAATCTTATCTTTGAGTGGGACCCAACTAAATTCAGTGCAAGCCCAATAGACTCAATGTTTTTGGGACTTAACCTCAATCCAACTCCTCTACTATAGATCCATTTTAAATTGGATCCAAAAATCTATATCTTTTTTATCTATATCCTCCCCACAACAACCTAGGTGATATGGTTGTAGCAAGTTCTGCATGAATATCACCTGTTGTGTTAAGTTTTACGTAAAACTCATTAAATACCAAGTATTTTTAAGAATAAAGATTTACAAAAATAAGCAAATTTGATAGCATTAAATTTGATAGCGTAGAAGATTTACCCTTGCTCGGTGGAGCAAGAAGAATTTCGACAAAAATAACTCAAAATAGGATCACATAACACATTAAAAAGGAGAGTGCCATATAGTATTCCACTTTTCATTAATTACTTCTCCTTTTCCTTTTTCCTTATTATTAAGAGGATCATATTGTTGATATAGGTCTTGCATACAAAACTGAACCCCTCGGTTCAACCTTTGTCGAGAAACTCAATCCACTCATGGAAGGGGATCGTGCACTAGTTGGGCATGGATTATTGGGCAATTATAAGTTCTACAACTCAACCTTGATCTACTACATTTGTTGGTAGAACTCATGAACTAATCTCAGCTCCTACATCAGTTCTTATTATGCATTGCAACATCAGTGACATGGAGACCTCTGTGGGAGGATACGGTACAACTATGTCATCTCCTCTAACAACGGCAAAAGATGATGAAGCCATGCCCTTCACCATCAGATGAGTAGCAACAACAAGGTATTGCGGCAACAACAAACAATAATTTATGTTGTTCGAGTTCCTACTATGCAACATAGTAGAACAAGAACCCTGGTTGTTCATTCGCCTCTACCGCTCACTTCAGAGTGACAGTTGGTTAATTTAGTCTTCCACAACAACCAATAGGACTTAATACACATGTTTGGCTCCTACAAGAACAAGGAATAACCTCTACTGTTTTGTTCTACAACATAACAAAAATCTAGCTCAATTTTTGGTTCAATAATAAAATGACACCCTTTTTGTTTGCTCCCTTCTACAACATCCACAACTACAGTAGCTGCAACACATCCATCAACCAAGCACAATAATGGTTTTGTTGGAGAATGTGCATTTAATGACATTTAATTCATGTTGGTATCCCTAAATATTTAATTAATATATATGAAAGTCTTAAAGTGTAAAAGGAAAAATATGAGGGACTTTTGCAAAAGATGATGAAGGGGAGACAAAGTTTAGTTCCATAATGAAGAATGTGATAAACCTGTGAGTTCTTTTATATATTTGATAGTTCATGAACCTTAGTTCAAAGAGTTTGGAAAGGATATGATATATTACACATGCAAAGCTTTTGATCTAATGGTCAAAAGTTTTACACGGTCAAGGATAGGGATAAGGTGGGACAGTTCCGGATAAGGAGGTATGGTTCTAGATAAGATAGGACGGTTGCGGCTAAAATGGTGCGTCGTCTGAATCACATCCATGATCCACACGTGCAACTTATAAATATGTGATTAGGGGTCCTCCCTAAACACACAGTTTTCATTCTCTCTCTTCTAGTCTCTTGGTTTTGTCTTTCTCTCTCTCTCTCTATGGTGTTGATTCAGTCCTTGTGCTCATAATTAGTCTTTCTCCCTCAACCATAGGTGATTGAGTCGTGTTTGAGGTCGACTTGAAGTTGGCTATGTACTCTTCGAGTTGTGTATGTTTTATCCTGGAAGGCATAACTACCCATATGTACTCATAGCAGAACACTGATTTCTCTAAGGCAATTCTACAAGGACGACTCATGCACATAGGTTTTTTATTTTGCTTTTACTTTTGTTTTTCGTACAACTTGATTATGGCTTATTTTGGATCTGTGATTGTTGTTTATGATTGGGTCATGTTTATATTTGTTACACATTATTTTATTATTCATGTATTCTATGTTTCTACTCAATAATCTTAGAGAAATTATTTTTTACTGTAGTGAATATGTTTGCGTCTGTTATCCTCCGATATAAGGTCGACTTGACTTTGATGCTAACAAAGTTTGTCGATCTACATTTTAAACGCTGGCAACAATGTATAAAAATTTGGTTAACCATGTTAGGGTTGCATCTTTACATCGAGTCAAATTATCCCCTAACTGATGATACTTACTGTAGAAGCTCGGATAGAATCGCTGAGTGGAAAGAGAAGAACACTCTATATTGTTATTGTATTTTATCGACACTATCAAATATTTTATTTGATGTATATAGTTCTCCCCCTTCCACAACGGCATAAGATTTGTGGGCTACTTTCGATCGAAAATATAATATTAAAGACATCAGTCTTGAAAAGTATTATGTGGTCAAGTTTCTTAAGTATGAAATGGTAGAGGAGAAATCTGTGACCGAATAGGCTCACGAGTTTTAGTTTTTATGTCATGGTTTGAAGGAAGTCAAAATAGAGTTTCCTAATAAGTTTATTGTTATGTCTATTATTTGGAGAAATTTACTAAGTCTTGGGAGGGTTTTGCCCTAGATCTCAAGCATTAGAAGGGTAAGATAACCATTGATGATTTAATGGTAGACATAACAATAGAGAAAAAGGATAGAAGTCAGAAACTCGTTATGCTTGTAGACAGTACATCTAGGGTTAACTGATGGTCAGAAGGAAACAACCTAGTATTTCTAAGAGAAAATAAGAAAAGCATAAGCTAAAAGTCAAGATCCAAAATAAACCCAAAAATAAACCATGTTGGCTTTGTGGTCAGGTTGGACATTGAGCGAGAAATTGTCCCTCCAAAAAAGTCAAGAAACATGCGTCCGCTAAAAGAGTATTGGTCAATATGGTGGTGACCACTACACTTGCTAGTTACGGGTATTTATCTCTTAAACCACATCTCCTCTATATTTATGAGTCACAGTATTTGATAATAGATATTGTGGCTAATGTACTCTCTATTTGTTTCTTATCAGGACCCCTATGGGCGAACAATTACCTTAGGGGATAGCTGAAGTTAAGGGTGAAGGCCATGTAGACTTTAACTTTCCTTCTGGAAAGGTTATAACTCTTGAAGGAGTGAAACACATTCCAACGATTCACCGAAATATCCTGACTGGTCCTGCTTTAGTTAGGGAGGGATTAAGGTTATATTTCAAATATAATAAAGTCGTTATTATATGACTCAGTACTAGGTGTTTCTTTGTAAAGGACTATTTATGTGATGTAGAGGATTTGTTTAAAATTCATGTAAAGCCAATTATTGATTCTAGTATGAATTTTAATGATAATAAAGCTTTTACTTCTACTTCATTTTCTTTTTCAGTGTATAATGTTGAATCATATGATGTATGGCATGCTAGGTTGGGTCATGCAAACCTTGATTTCATAAAAAGAATGATGAATTTAAATCTTTTTCCTAAAACTGTTATAGATAGAAAACCAAAATATGGTATATATATGCAAGCGAAGTAACCTAAAAAATATTTTCATATGGTTGAAAGGAAATCCGAGATTTTGGATTTGGTACACTTTGAGATATTTGACACTAGTCTTTTGACCATTTCAAAGCTCAAAGGGACTACTTTCTTGATGCTTATGGGAAACTCTGTTTAGAATATGACAAGCCGTATTCTAAGTTTTCCCTACATGTAAGTAACCTAGAATTTTGAAGTAAAACATTAACTATATCACAAAGGGTTATATTCTTTCGTTCAACTATCCCATTAGACTAAGGAGACTACGAAGCAATAGCCTCATGAATAATATTATTATTTTGATAGTATATTTGGAAAAGATTTGAGGTATACTCTCTTTCTCTATCAAACCCTAATCATTTAAGTACTTTACATGTTTGAGTTTGTGCTTCATTTCTAAATATTTAAAACTTTTATAAAGTTTCTTTACTTTTAAGTAAGTAAATATAACAATATCTACTGCAATCATTAATAAATGTGATAAATTTTTTTTTGTTATCTCTTATAGTAATCTCATTTATTTATTGTGTATAAGTTGAGTAGATACACCAGTTGTCCAGATAGAACCAATTGGAAAGCTCTAGATAGAGTGTTTCACTATATGAGTTGAACGATTTTTTTTAGACTATATTACGGTAAACATCATTCGGTTCTTAAAGGATTTAATGATGCTAGTTGGATATGGTCACTTAATACATGTCTCTTGTGGTGGTGGCGTTGTTACCTTAAAATCTAAGAAACAAAATATTTTGGCTCGTTCTACCTTTAAGACAGAACTATGTACTTTGGATGAGACTTGATTGGAAGTTGAATGGCTTAGGGGACTTATGTCTAGTTTACCTATGTTAAATAAATTGTTTCCTGCAATTTAAGTACATTGTGATATCATGACTATAATTGATAAGATCAGTAGTTACAAGTACAAGCAAAAGCAATAGAAACATAGCCAAGTCAAACTGAAGTCTGTAAGGGCTCTTGTGTCTGATAGGGTTATGACTATAAATTTTGTTGGATCCAAAGATAACACAGTGGATCCATTGACTAAGGGTCTATCAGTAGCCTTAGTTGAGAATTCAATGTTGGGGATGAGACTAAATCCCACGATTTATTTACAAACAGTGGCAACTCAACCTAATTGAGTGGAGATCATATGATGTATGTTCAATGTGATAGTGACAAGTTGTTGGGTGAATAGGATGACATTTTTTATTATATAATACTTTTCGTATATGTGTTTATCCTCTATAAACCTAAAGTGTAATGATTGAAAGTTTAGGAAGAGATTATTTTCTAAATAAGATCGAGTCTTAGGACATAATGCTATTAGTACATCCTTAGAGATGCCCGACTAAGTGATTGACATTGTGAGGATGTAATGAGCGAATTGAGTTGTTCCTTGAAGTCAATCATAATACAAGATATGAATGCATGACAATTAATGAATCACCCCTATAGATCACTCTATAGCCTTTTATTATATTGTTACCAATAGACACCTTTACACCCAAGGTTTAGGTTCAAGAAACCTAGTTCCTATAAAGGTAATATTAGATAACTTAGGTAACCGTTCAAACCAGAAGTTATCATTACTCAAAGCATAATATGATAGTTGGGTTAAGAGGAAACTTTGCACTTAAGGTCTTTGTGGAGATTGTTGTATTGAATGTGCATTTAATGACATTTAATTCATATTGGTATCCCTAAATATTTAATTAATATATGTGAAAGTTCTAAAATGTAAAAAAGAACATATAAGAGAATTTTGTAAAAGATTACCAAAGGGAGACAAAGTTTAGTCTCATATTGAAAGAATATGACAAATCGTGAGTCCGTTTATAAATTTGGTTGTTCATGAATCTTAGTTAAAAGAGCTTGAGGAAGACATGTTATATCACATACGTGTGTGTCGAGCTGGGCTTGGGCTTGTAGCTTGTGGCTTGGGTCTTGATCTATCTTTTTGCACGAAAAACTTTTGAGCTAACGGTCAAGAGTTTTTCACGGTCACGGATAGGGATAAGGTGGGACATTCTGGATTAGGAGGGATTGTTTTGGATAAGACGGAATGATTGCAGCTAAAACAGTGTGTCATTTGGACTGGATCCATGATGTGTGATTGACATGCACATCCTACAAATAGGTGATTAAGGGTCCTCCCTAAACATATAGTTTTCATTCTCTCTCTTCCTGTCTCCTAGTTCTGTCTTTATGCCCGTGGTGCTGCTTCCATCCTTATGCTCATAGTTAGTCTCTCTTTACCTCAACTATAGGCGATTAAGGCGTGTTCGAGGTAAACTCAAAGTCAGGTACATGCTCTTCGAGTTGTGTGTGTTTTATCCTATGAGGAAGGCACAGATACCCTACGTACTCATAGTGGAGTGTTGATTTTTTCAAGGCAAGTCCGTAAGAACGACTCGCACAGATAAATTTCTAATTTTACTTCTACTTTTGTTTTTCATACGGTTTGATTATGACTTATTTTGAATTTGTTTACATTTATTGCATATTATTTTTATTATACATGTATGTCTACGGTTCTACCAACCAGGTTTAATCCTCGGCAACACTTTGCTTCATAACAACCTTACCGCTTTAATTGAGACAACACTTGGTTCAACAGAAAACCGAGGTACAACAACTTCTGCAACAACCTTCTACTGTAGAATATGGTCGAGCAGGTGGATAACGCACCATGAGCAGGCTCGTCCAACAACCTCTTGCTACTGACTTCTTGGAGTCGCATGATAGAACACTTAGAAATCTTCCCAACTCTCACGAACGACATCAATGCAACATCACAATTGTTGCGGCTTCTATTGCAATGATTCATAACAACCCTTCTTTGTTGCTTGTTACTTCCAATGACCCTTGATTCAACCTGTAACTTACCAACTACGATGACCACAGTACCCCAACCAAACACCAATACAACCACAGTACAATTGGACTCAAGGATGACAACAAAACAATTATGCAAATAAACTTGCAAAATTTGGCTTTCATATGATTTTATAGCAATTGAAAATTGACTTCATGAGTCGATACACTCACCAATTCTTGGGATCAAACACCAAGAATTCCCCTTGCTCGAAGGGACATTAATCCACCGGGGGATACACAACAACACAAATAAGAAGTTGCACCAAAACCACTACAAATACCCATACAAACGATACAACAAATAGATGCAAAACTCTACAATTGTGGTGCAGTTTTTTTTGCAGAAAATAGACGACAATGCTGTTATTCATCTGATTTCCACCGTCATCTACTTGGAACCGACCACCAACAAGGTGATGCATTGATAATCGAGCAGCTCAAGCAATGATCCATTGCAAACGCAGGTGAGAATCATGACAGATTGAAACAGAGTTTTACTAGTGCAAAGAAACACATTTAGTTTCTGCAAACGTCTTAACCGACTTGTGCTTCACTCCAACAACACTGATTACTCCACCAACAGGTCTACTCCACCACCAGCGGTCAGTGGCGGCATTTGGCTGCTCTTTTCTATTGTAATACGACTGTAACCGCTCTCCCACTCGTAACAATAGATGCACTACCCTAGTAGCAGTGATTCAACAACAACCAATGCCTGGTTGCTTCACCCTCACTTTTCTTGGCCTAGAACCAGCTAGAAACATCGCTTCTCCCTTTCCTTTCCACCATAGTTGCTCCGCAACCGAGCTCACTATCATTGACCTTCACTCATGATCGAGATCCTCACTAGCACTCACTCGGTTGAAAGGCAAGAGACTTTGGAAAAAAGATGGATGAGCTGGAGTTCTCACTCCAAATGTGAACATCTTATTTCATCTCAATGCATGACATTTATAAGATAAGCCCCGGGTCAATGCAACACGATTACAGAGAACCCTAGAAGGTTCTAGAACCTGACTCTATCCTCAAGGGGTTTACAAGGACTCGACCAAGCCCATGCAAGGGTGACAACCTAAGTCACACTCGAGGCAAGGCTTTACAAGTATGCAACATAGGCACTTACAAGATTCTGATGCATGCGAGTTGGCATGTGTGTGGTGTGTGCACTCCTATCGTACCCGTATGATTGAGGTGGAATCTCCTCCTCGTGCAGCGCTAGCATTCTCGAAAGGCATCTTAGTAAAATGTAATGGGTTTGGGCCTGGATCTGATTTAAAATAGAGCCAAATGTTTAAGAAAAATTGGATTAGGAGATTAAGAAGCTTCTCTTACGAATGTGGAAATCACAATAGTTAATTAAATGCCAACCAAGAGAAGAGGGCTTTCATCCCTCGTGAACCCTAAAGCCTAGAGGAGTTCGAGCTTTGCGGTGATTGGTGGTGTAACGAGAGAATGGGTGGCGTTTCTTATAAGTTACATACTTTTTTATTTTTTATTAATTTTTCTAACAACAAAGTGGGTGTTGAGAGTACTGTGACTTAGAGCTTGAAGAGATACTTAAACCTAGTCGAGATTGATCCTGAAAATCCTACATTCTTGGTTTGTCTTCTTTTCATTTTTTTTGAGGTGGTGATAAGTAGTGCTTGTTGAGAGCTTCTCAACGACCACTTATTTGTCACATTTGACTGTCAGACTAGGTGGGCCTGACGTGGAACCAAGTGAGACTAGGGTGGTTCAGGCCTGATGGGCCAAGTACAAGTCCGACGTGGCCCATGACCAAATGGTGATTCCTATAGACCTTGCCCTGCACCACATGTTAAGTCATGTGACCATGTTTCTGTCAAACATGTTGGAAAGCATACGACTATGATGATGTCAACACATGTCTAGTTCATGTATAGTTTGGGTTCGTGTCAACTTTTTTAAGTAGGTTCCCTGTCGGTGATGGTTTTGGGTTGACCTTGTGTTGGACCAAGTGGATCGGTTCCAGATCGTGTAAGATCTACATCCATTATGAACATAACAGGTCTGGGTTAAACAGTTTGGATCTAGTTAAGTTTTTTTATCCAGTTATAGTTTTGGGGCTTTTTCAAGCTTTTCAATATCCGATTTGAGCTTGATTTGAAGCATTGGACTAGTAATAGGGTGAAATTTAGAAGAGAAGTTTACGTTCTTTTTGCATCATTTTCCGTCTTCTATAATCTTTTAGCTTTCTCAGTTCCTCGGTGCTCTCTTTTTCGCGACCATACTGCACGTTCTCACATAGGTACAACTTTCTAGTAGCTGGCTTTGAGTTCACCCCCTTCTTAAGCCAAGCTACTGCTAAGGATGCTTGGGTACCTAATTGTTGCTTGATTCTCACAAATTGATCGTTCGGTCACACTAATGTTGGCAACTGATTCACCTGAAGGTCATTAGAGACACCAACCTTATCTATGTGTCTTGACATGCCACAATCGCTATTTAGAAGGGAAGTCAATTTTCTCTGTAACATCTCTTGGGTGGCATGCCCAGTGGGACACTTGAGGAAGGTAGCTTAGTCTGGCTTCCAGGTCCCTCCCATCTTGGGCCGAGACCTTGCAATCTTGGATTCAGAGGAATCGTTGAGGTTCAGCAGCGCCTACTACATAATGTCAAGGAATAGCACAAACACTCCTCAACTAAGGCATCTTGGTGCAAGCATGGATAACCCATTCATTTCCTAATCGTCCAAATCACTCGTTTGGTCGCGCTAATATTGCCCACTAGTTCGGCCCAACGTCATTGGAGATATCTGCCTTATCAGTGTTTCAAGGAAGGAACTTGTTTTCTCAACAACAATAAAGATTCTAAACACACTTCACAAGCAACCCAATATACATAGATAGAAAAGATATATGTGGCCTCCTGAAAAAGAAAGTTAGATATGATTCTCTGCATTAGAGAGGGCTACCGGCCATGCCCTCCTTGTATTGGATTGGACATACGACATGAAGCGGGTTTGGACATATATATATATATCATTTACTTTAGAAGCCATAAGCATCATTTAAAATTTATAAAAGTGTTTGAGAAGCTCTTAAAAAGTAAAGGTGTGCATGAGTACGCAACGTCTTTCTTTTTAAAGGTGAACAACTTCCAATCACTCACACACATATGCACATATATATAGTTGTATATATGATTATCATATATATTATATTTCATATGTCCTTACAATAGTATTGCTTATAATATATTATACATAATATTGAGTTAAATTATATATATATAATTTTTTTATATTTTTTTTTATATTTTTTTATGCAAAGAGTGATGGGCTGTACTAAGAGTTGAGCAGTTTAAGACCGCAGTGAAGGGCTTAATGAAAGGTTTGGAAAGCATGGCTGCTCGAAAGAGATGACAACAAACCATGGGGGAGAGGAGTGTTCTGACAATACACTGGGGCAGTCCTCGTAGATGAGAGACAACGCTCTTATCCAAATAAATAATACCCTATGTTATTATTTGTAATAAGGATGAAAAGAGAATGAAATTTTAGGTGGTTTGTGTGTATATATAGAGAGAGAGAGCTTGAGAACTATGAAGTGCTAAATGTATCAGTAAAAAAGATGGATGATTAAGATTAAAATGCAAAAAGCTAAAAATATACTTATACTTTTTACAAGTACTTTGTTCAGAAAACTAAAATTTGTTTGTAGCTTTTTATCTCAACCATCCATATTCTTGATCGGACAGTTGGAATCATTAAGATTTATGTATATATATTAGTGCCTTTCTTAAACTGACTCCTCTAGTATTGTCTGATTTTACTTTCATATTTTTTCCGAATGGTATTTAAATAATCTTTATCATTCAACAAAAAAAAGTGTATGGAGGGCCTTTATTGCACTTCAAGGTTTGGTTTATCGTACGTTGTAAGCTGGTTGCATGAGTACAAAAACATGGTTTTGAAGCGGCTTTCATGAATTTGAAATCTTTCAAATCAACCTTTGATGAATGCCAATGGGTTAATATGCTTTGCCTCTTAATGTAGGAAGTAGTGTGAACACCCTATGGTTTAAAAATATCAGACATGCATAGAGAGATGAGAAAAACAATTCGTTTTCGTGGATAAATTCTAAAGAATATGTTATTTCTCCTCTTGTAGAAACTCACATTGATTATGTACGAAAAGAAACCCCCGACACATAATAGGTACTGCCGATTCGAGGTTCTTCTTTAGCTTTGCTCTCCTAAAAAAACGGGTCGCTTTGCTAGTTTCGATTTAAACGGGCAACAGCAAATCGGTTAGGCCGGGAGATCCCTAAGACCGGTTGCGAGGTCAATACGTGAGCGTGCCTCCATGAAGGGGCTGGTCACCTAAACATCTCATCACTAAGGACGAAAAGGATGCTTTACCGGAGCTGGTCACATCACCGGTTTGAGGGAGGTTTTTCTCCTTTTTTCTTTATCATGAAACCAGTATTTGTACAAATAGTAAGTTTAGGGCTTCAGCACGTTGATAGCAAAAATAAAGGGGCATTCCAACAAAGGTAACCCTAGAAGTGGTCCCCAGTCCGCCACTTGATTCAGGTCCTTGCTGATGAAATGGTGACCGAACATAAAGATTGCACGTATCTTCGAGGATTGACCCATTGTAAGACAAATAGCGCCATCATAGCCTGGTATCCTGTCAATCATTCTTAGAGTTCATCCTCTGACATCCTTTCATGTTCTTAAGCATCCTTATGTTTCTAAACATACTTTTCTGTCAGTTACCCTGATGCCGTCCAGTCACTGACACTTCAAAAAGTGAACGGCAACCCATTCTGACACTCAAAACACGTACTTCTGCAAGCTACTGAAGTGAACGGCAACTCATTCTGACACTCAAAACACGTACTTCTGCAAGCTACTGTACATATGAATTTATATATATATATATATATATATGACATCCTAAACTTTTTTATCATACAACACCACCTAAGCCATTTCTCTTACTAGAGAGCGTGGGCTACATAGATTGTTGTTTTCACTTAGCTTCATCATGTGCCGTGTTAGCAATTACCTTACAATAAGCTAGCTAGATATTCTTTATTATTTCTTTCATTTTTGTGGTCGTCCTCTACTACCTCTTTTAACGCTTTTCAAATTTAGATTCTCATACTTTTTTAAAGGTACTTCTTCTAATCTTCTTTTTATATATCCAAATCATCTTAAACGATATTTTCTCATTTTATCTTCTATTGGTGTCACTCCTAATTTGTTTTTAATAACCTCATTATGTATACGGTCCTTTCTTGTATAAACACTCATCAATCTCAACATCTTCATTTCTGTCACAGACATCTTTTGTACATGTTGATGGTTAACTGCCCAACACTCAAAACCATAAAACATGGCATGTCTAATTGTTGCTCTATAATCTTTACCTTTTAACTTTAATGGTATCTTCTTATCACAAAGAATACCGGATGCTCCTCTCCATTTTAACCAACCAACATTAATTATATGCGTAACATCTCCATCAATTCTTTCATTACTATGAAAATGACCCTAGGTATTTAAAACTTTCCTTTTGGGGGATACAATGTGTGCCAATTTTAATTTTTATGTCCTCTAAAGTAACCAAATGATTAAACTTACATTCCATATATTCTGTCTTTGTTCTACTAAGTCGAAGGCCTTTGCTTTCTAATGCTTCTCTCCATAGTTCCGATTTTCTATTAGCTTTTTTTTTTAGACTCTTCCACTAACACAATGTCATCTGCAAATAACATACACCAAGGCACTTAATCTTGAATATGTTTTGTTAACTCATCAATCACCATTATAAATAAGTATGGACTTAAAGTTGATCCTTGATGTAACCCAATATTAACTTTAAAGAAGTCACACATGTTTTTGCAACATCGTACATGTCTCTTATAAGGTTAATGTATGTCAATGGGATACCTCTTTTTTCCAAGGTTCTCTAAAGAACCTCCCTTGATACCTTATCGTAAGTTTTTTCTAGATCAATAAATATCATATGAAGGTATTTCTTTTTTGCTTTAAAATGTTCCATAAGACGTATCAAAAGATGAATCGCTTCAATAGTACATCTGCCTAGCATGAATCTAAATTGGTTATCTGTTATACTTGATACTTGTCTTAACCTATGTTCGATAATTCTTTTCCACAATTTCATAGTATGAATCTTTAACTTGATACCTCGATAATTCACACATTTTCGAATGTCTCCCTTGTTCTTATATAAGGGTATAAGTGTACTTGCTCGAAATTCCTCTGGCATCTTTTGATTTCTCCATATTTCATTAAATAGTCTTGTGAGTCAAGTGATTCATATTTCTCTTAGTATTTTTCAAACTTCTATAGGAATATTGTCTGGTCCTACCAATTTGTTATCCTTCATATGTTTAAGAGTCTATTTGACTTCATTCTTTTGAATATGTCGATAGAAAATTTGGTTTACATACTTTTCTCATTTGGCTAACTCTCCTTAGCTAATACTACCATCTTTATTTTCATTAAAAAGCTTATAAAAATAGTTTTTCCATATATTTCTTATATCATCATTTGCCACTAAATTTTTTTCATCATCGTCTTTTATGCATCTCACAGAATTAAGATGCCCTCTTTTGAGTTGAGTTTTTTATAAAAATCCTCCTAAATTTTAGCTTTTGCTTCACTAATGGCCTTTATTGCTTCCTCCTTTACTTTCTTATAAACCTCTAAAGTTTCACTAGTTTTCTTAGCATAATGTAATTTGTAACATGCACTCTTTGCCTTGATTTTATTTTGCACTACTTCACTCTACCACCAAACCTCTTTTTGTACTGATACACCTCCCTTAGATTCACCTAACACATTTTTCGCTACTTTTCTAATATGTATAGTCATATTGTTCCACGTATCACAAGGTGTACCAACATAATTCCAAGCATCTCCTTGAAGGACTTTCTGTTTAAATATATCTTCTTTCTCGCTTTTGAGGTTCCACCATTTAGTTTGAATAGCTTGATGCAGTCTGTTCTTCTTTATTCATTTTTTTATTTGTAAATCCATAACTAAAAATCGATGCTGGGTGGTTAAACTTTCTCCTGTAATCACCTTGTAATCTTTATAATACGCTCTATCTTTTCTTCTACAAATAAAGTAATCAATTTGTGTTTGTGATAAGTCACACTTATAAGTAATTAAATATTCATCTCGTTTTATGAAGATTGTATTGACTATAAAGAGATCAAATGCCATAACAAAATTTAAAATCTCCCTACCTCATTTATATCTCGAAAACCAAAGTTTCTATGAATACCTTGATATCCTAATGCCTCTTTACTGACATGCCTATTTAAGTCTCCTAAACAAATCATCTCCCTTTGTGAAATCCTTTGAATCACCTTATCTAACTCTTCCTAAAAAGCTATCTTTATACTATCTTCTGGGCCTACTTTGGGTGCGTAAGCACAAATTATATTCAAAACCTCTTTTCCTAACACTAATTTCAACGTCATAATTCGGTCATCATATCGTTGTATGTCTACTACACTATCCTTTAAATCTTTATTTATGATAATACCAACTCCGTTTCGAGCCTTTTTCTTACTTGAGTACCATAATTAAAAACCTTTATCCTCTATCTCCTTTGCTTTTTCTCCAACCCACTTTGTCTCTTGTAAACATAGAATATAAATATTTCTCCGAATCATAGTATCTACCACCTCCATTAGTTTACCGGATAATATTCCGATATTTCAAGAACCAATACGAATCTTATTATCTAGAAATAACTTTCTTACCCTCCGCATCCATCCATATTGAAAATGCGGAGATCTTCTCTGTAAATTATTCACTATATTCAGGCGGCAATGTAGCGGGACTAACTTCTTTACCTACACTCGTCAATGATGTGGAAAATTTACTTTTTTAATTCAAATCTCTATTATTGGTCCGCATGAATATTCATGTACCACAATTATTAGAAGTAGAAAATCAGTTGGGTCGGCAGCGGACCTAGAAGCGAAGTTCAGTTGGTGAAATACAAGAGGCCGTCCATATAAATTTCCAAAATATTAGAAGCGTGTATCAGTTTTTATCTGATTTTCCATATTTAGGTTGTGGAAGCTGCCTCACGTCACCCACACATAGGTCTGCCACTACGGTTTGTCAAATGCTCTGTCTCACATAATGCAGTTTCCTGGTTTATTTCCTCAAGAGCAGTTGAATAAGAAAGTATAAGCTTTATGTAACAAGTTTTTAAAAAAAAGCATTACCTTGGAGTTGTTGCAAGATATCTTGCACTCCAAGCCATTAACAACTCTAACACCTTCCATTGCTTTAGAAAACGAAAGGTATTCATCACTGTTTTCGTATTTCTTCATATTCCTGCCAAAGAAAGAAGAAAGTCCACGTTAGACCCTAGGAATAGTAGTTAAAACTCGACAGATGCTAGTATTTTTTTAAGTCTAATAGGGAACTCCAAACCTTCTAAGGAAAAGTGGACGTGTTTCTTTTCTGCCATCACTGACTGACAAGAACTCATTATTCAGATACGACACAAATGTGGGATCCATGGAAACCGCTGTAACTTCAGGTTTTTCATGCCCGTAGTCCATCAGTTGGATGGACAACCGTGTCGGTTCTGATGACTGCAGAGAGCAACCATTAGCTCAAATCACTGAAAGGAAGGTCAAATGCACCCGTTTCACATCATACAAGACCCATCTGTCGACTGGTTATACAGAAAATTAAGTGAATGAGAAACAAAAACTTACATGTTCAAACCTATATATGTTGTCTTCATGCACAAGAACGCGAACATTTTTATGGTACACCATATCAAGGAATCCTAGGTGCCCTTGATTTTTCATATCCATGCAGCTGAAGAAGCTTATTACTATTCATTTCGTCTGTTGAGATTGCTTGGAGCTGAAATATATTAAGGTTAATATTGAAGAATATGAATGTATACGATATGTTTAGTATTGGGTTTATAATTTTTTTTATATTTGGTTATTATTGTAATTGTTCATAGTATCAAAAGTATTTTGGTTATTTTTATGGATGAGGACGTTGAGATTGAGAGAGAGAGAGAGGGAGTGGCCATCGGAGGGTTATCTCCTTCCTCCAATAGTTGCAGCAGCACAGTAGCCTTAGCAGTCTCCTTTCCCGACGCCTATGTATCAGTTTCTCGTGACTATGGTTTAAAGTTTGACTTCGTGCCGACGTCTTGAGTTCCTATGTGTGCTGCTATGTCCGTCATGGCTAATGAGAAACAAAGTTATAGCACTGGGAACAAGAAAAGTGAAAGAAGAAATCTTCCACCTTGGATGGGATCTAAAGATAAAGAAACTCGTTGGCGTGAGGCGTCCATGAATGTATCAGCGAAGGCCAAGGGGTCATCTTCCAAAGTTCATCAGGAATTTTGCTTCTGCAGGTGGAATTGCATTTGGCATCAGTGCCTCGTGTTTCTCCAAGTTCTTGGAAGGAGTGGTCTTTGTGCTGTCAGGATTTGTAAATCCTGCGCGCAGTGTGTTGCGTTTCCCAGGCACTGGAGATGGGTGCAGAGTACCGACCTGACTCGAATTCTGGGTGCACGCTTCTTGTTTGTGCATTCCCTAACACTCCCAAGTTTAGGCAAGTAGCAAGGGAGTCAAGATTGTATGATGCGTTAAGCAGATTGCAGCAGAACTGGAAAGTTAAGCGTCAACGTGCATTGGCAAGTAAAGCAGGCATTTTCGCATATGCAACACGAAGATGGTAGGATAAGTAATATAGAGACAGACGATGGGCACCCACTAAGTAATATAGAGACAGACGATGGGCAACCGAGTGGGTGTATGGCATGGTTGGAGCCTAGCAGATTTCATTTTTTTTAATAGAATAATATATGGTATACAAGGTGTCCGTCAAGTGTTTGATGAAATGCTCAAGAGGGATGCTAACTCAGCACACCATTTGTTCGGTCGAGGGTCTCAAAGAAGCAAATTTCTCCAATCTTGTCCAGTGAAAGGAGAATGATAATGCTTAGGCAAATGAGTTAGAGAGCATACTTCAAGCATAAGATTTGGAAACGAAGCTTCGTAAAGAAGAAGTTGAATCCATGGTTTTACACAGTGAAGGAGTCAAGTCTCATAGGATGCTTGCACATTTGTTTTTGCGACCTAGAAGAAAACAAAGTTAGGAAAAGACGAAGCGAAATCTCGCAAAGTGTTTGACAAAATGCCTGAGACAAATGTGTGTTCATGGAATACCATGATTGCTGGCTATGAGAAGAACTGGGAAGACAAGTTCATGGGCATATGATTAGAGTTGGCCATGATCCATGCAAATTTGCAGCAAGTGCGTTTGTTGATAAGCCCACTTACCATACCAAGTCTAGCCGAATTCAACAATATTGAAGTGGGCAACTTACTATACCAAGTCTAGCCAAATTCATCATTGTTGAAGTGGGCAACTTTCCATACCAAGTATTGTCGAATTCAACAAGATTAAACAAGAGCACTTACCATCCCAAGCCTTCCCGACTTCAACATGGAAGGGACAAGATTTGGCAACTCACCATATCAAGAAGAGCTGATTGTAGCAAGGTTAGGAAATTTACCTTGGGCAACATCTTGACTCAAGTTGGTAAGTCATGGGATTGCCGATTTCAGCATGACAGTAACAAGGCAACCATGGTGTTCGATTTGGCAAGCCATCAAGGTTGCCTAGCCAACTTCAGCATCATCATGATACAGTCTTGATACCCGATTTGGTATGTCACCAAGCCATCAAGGTGGGCTGGTCGATTGGAACATAAGCGAATTAGATGACTTACCTTGTGCAGCCAGGGTGCTCAATTTGGTAAGTCATGATGTCTTGGCCGATTGGCAACACAAGGCAATTTGCCATGTTAATGTCCAGCCAATTTTAGCAAGTGGATAGGAACAATAACATGGATGCCCGATTTGGTAGCCCATAGACAGCTACAAGACTGATCGATTTCAACAGATCTTGAATAAGGTAACTTACCATATTATATTGGGTAAGTTGACTTACAAGGAGGAGCATCAAAGGGGCAGCTTATCACCTATAAAGGGGGCCTTAAGGGGGGGTTGAAAAGAGATGAGCCAAAATACGGCAATCAACCAACAACATCCAATATCATCCATTAGCCCACGATCCCAAAGAGAGGAATTCGTGAGCAGCAAGAGAGGGAGACTAAGAGAGAGAGAGAGAGAGAAGAAGAGAGAAAGAAGAAGGAGGCTCATCGCCACCAACCGTCGGCTACCATCCTACCCCTTCTTCCCTTACCTTTTGATTATTATCTTTTCTTCTTTCATTAAAATTAATGAGGATGTAATTAAGGAGTTTATGTCTGCATATTGATGTAATAATTAAGGATTATATGCTGCCCCATTCCCTTTACATTCATAGATTATCTATTATGTGATTGATTTTTGATCCTTTGTATACCGATATATAATATAAGATCATATACCTCTTAATCCCCTCTATGCCTAGGATATAATTATAATTTCATTTATTTTAATTTTTTTTAGATTGTCTCTTTAAGTCAGACGAGATGCATGCATGTATCTTGTAAAATCTGAAAATATGTTTTCTACACTTTGTACCTGTCTGATTCATGATTTTTATTTTCTTACCCCCTACTCCGAATGTTCTGAAATTTTGTATACTTAATTTATACACATAAATACACTGCCTATAAAATTTTCAAGAATTTTAGGATTGTGTAACATCATAAATAAAATTGAAGAACATCAAATGAAACCAAAATAGATTCTCTAAAACCTTCAGTTTCTACAATAGAGGTTGGGTCATAATCCCATATCTTTGTCTACAATGAACCGTTTTGATTGAAAATGATCCCATTGGAAAGCTGAAATTCATAGTTTTCTAACAAGACCAATTTAATAGAAATCAGAGATCTGGGTATCAAGATACAATTATTTTTCTAAGCCTTTATTTCTCTATTACAGATTTGTCCCGAACACTAGAGTGGGGTATATTTTCAGATTTAATTGTATAAATCTACGGATTTAAAATAAAAATAAAAATAGTTTCTAAATCTTCCTATAAAACTCTATCTTCTGTAAAATTTTGAGAATTTTTGGAGATTCAAAAATTGTTAAAAGAAATCAGAAATAAATCTCTGAAAATAGAACCAGTTTCTCTTTTTCAAGATTTAAAGTGTTTTGATACAAGGACCAAGTTCACTATTTTGTCAAGCTTTTGAATTGAAATTTTATTTTGAAAATTCACCGGATCTCAAACAATTTTCAATGTGTCTAGGCTGATCCTTGAGCATCGGTTGAAGAAAGCCTATGTCGAAAAGAATTTACTTACTCACAATCACTATAGAAGTAAGAAATCATCTTTGCTAGTTTGAGCAAACTAGCTGGCACGCTCGCGCATTCATAGCTGGCGAATTTAATTTGAAGTCTTTATATAGACTTTGGAATAAAAATTTACATCTACAAGTCCGACAAATTTATTTAAAGAATCCATGTTATACTAACACTGCATCATATTTGTATGATAATAGTTAGGAGTGATTTTAAATAATTTTTGTATTTAGTGTGAACCTAGAATGTGCTTGTTGTATAAGGAATTATTGTAGCTGCTAATTTGAACACAATTATATTTGTATGGGAAAAGATTATTAGATAACATGATACGAATTGACTACATTATAGTTGTGTTAATTTTAAATATATTCAAGACAATTACTTGTAGATGCTATTCCATGCAAACAAATGATTGAAGACCTGACTTATCTTACAATCAACCACCCTGATATCACACATGTAGTTTATACACTCAGTCAATTTCAACATGCATCCAGTACAATACATATGAGTGTTGTCATTCAAATTATTAGATATGTCAGCAACACCATAGAAAAAGGAATTTTCTTATCTTGCTTGTCTTCTCTCAATCTAATTGCTTACACTGATGTTGATTGGGGATGATGTTAATGATAGACATTCCATAACAAGATATTGCATCTTTCTTGGAGACTCACTCATTTTTTAGAGATACAAAAAACAATAGAAGGTGCCACTCTCACCTACAAAAGCAAAATGTAAAGTTATGACTAACACCACTATAGTGCTGACTTGGCTTCACCAACTTCTTTAAGATTTATATGACACTTCAGACTATACCATCTCCATATTGTGACAAGTGCCACGTACATTTCCAAAAATAACATATTTCATGAGCATACCAAGCACATTAAAATGGATTGTGACTATACTAAAGAATTTTTATAAGGTCATCTAGATCTTCAGTTTGTTCGATCATAATATCATATTGTTGATGTCTTCACAAAATTCCAGCTCCATAGCTCTAGTTTTTAGTAGGCAAACTGTCAGTTACAACACCATAAGTTTGAGGTGGGATATTAAAATGGAAGCAATTGTTGGACAATCAGGCTGTCTAATGGCTATATCAACAACCAACTAGTCATTGAACAACAAAGTTCTCCAATGATTGTCTCTCTTTCTCTATATACAATTATAATGCAAAGGAAATGTTATTGTTGCTCAAGGCTACACGATATAAAAAAGAGATGATGACACTACGTTATAACTTAAAACAAAATATTTGCATCCAAAAACTTTAAAATGACAATAATTAGTAGTGATTTTAAATAATTTTTAGACAGGTGAAACATTTTTCAATACAGATGATGTCATCCTATTCATTAAATAAATTGGTGTCATAACATCTTTTGCCATAAATATTTTGGAACCCTACTAGATACTAACAACGTCCTTGTAGTTTCAACAATGTGTCTATGTTTTCATTCAATAATAACGTTCTAGTGAAAGATGTTTGATGAAGAATGTGTCTATGTTTTCATTCAATAATAACGTTCTAGTGAAAGATGTTTGATGAAGAATGCCATGATTTCAAGATAAGTTTAAAATTCCTTTAAGATAAATTCTCCTCCAGAGTTAGTTTGGAAGATTTTAATATTCAAATCAAATTGATTTTCGATAATACTATGAAAAATAACAAAATTTTAAAACACTTCAGAGTAATGTTGTAATTAGTGTATCGGTACCCTATTGTATAGAGCACCGATACACGATAATCATACCGTATCGTATGATATAGTATGATATGATACATTAAATATTGAAAATAAAAAACTCATAAAAATCATAAAAAACATCATGTATCGTAATACCCCGTATCGTGTGATGTGAGATGTATCGTATGATACAGTATCTGTATATCTGTATACAGTATCACAGTGTATTGTATGATATGGGTGCAATACATGTATATGAATCATATCGGTTTAGGTATCGATATATCCTATCATGTATCGTATTGTACGATATGATATTTATAACATTGCATCTGAGTGTATAAGTTCAAAAGGTTTTGTACTAGTAGATTTCTTTTCGAAAAAGGAAGTTTTCATTTTACCAAGTGAACAATCTTTGCAAAAAAAATGTGTGTGCCACAAGAGTACACTATTGGACAAAACATTACAATATTCGGAGTTTTGAGTATTTAGATAATCCATCACATAGAGACCTCATTCTCTGTGGCCACATCCACTCACCTTTGAAAGACGATCTTAAACAATACAACATTTAGATAAGGTGACTACACATTCATTATCAAATATTTGAGAAACAAAAAATAAATTTAATTTTAATTTTGGAACCCAACTAATTTTTGAAACTGAAAAATTCATATTTTAAGATTTTTTATTTTATTAACATTTAATTTTATTCCATCAGCGGTAAAAACACAAAAGTGAAAAAAATGTTTTGTACATGTTTAAGAGATTTTCATCACATGTCATATAAAAACATGCTCCAGAATCAAGCAACCAGGATTTCATACCTTTGGTTCCACCAGAAGTGGCAGAACATAGCGCTAATGAATGTTTTTTCTTTCAATTGATCCTTGAGTTGCTTCATTTTATCTTTAAGTTCTTGAAGAGAAGTTTTCGTCTTGATCAACAACAACAATCTTTTTCTTTAATTTTGAACACCTCTTTATTATATGACTTGTCTCTTCGCAATAAAAATAAGTTACATAAATTTTCACGTTGCTAGGTCATTCTTGCTTGAAATGTGGAGGTCAATATGGTTGAATATTAGTTCTAGGTCTAGAAGCAACTAATACAAATACAAATTCTTTTTATAATATGGTACCTTTAAATCTTGTTTTTGCCATAAAGAGATCTGCAATAATATCTTATTTAGTTAAAAAGGTTTTCTATGAATAAGAGTAGATCGTACTCCTTCAAATTCCTCTCTTAGGCTTCTAAGCAATTGGTAGACAAAGTCCTCATTTTGTATACATTTTCTCTCATAGGTACGAATTTGATTCCAAACATTTGGAAACTCACTATAAAATTCATTGATAACTTTATCTCCTTGTCGAAGAGACAAAAGTTGATCTCTAAGTGCATCCTATGGGTCACATGACTTTGTACATGTACCTTTTTCAAGTACTCCCATACTTCTTTTACATTTATAAAGTACGACAAGCTATCTCTTATTTGATCACTAACTTATTCATGAGGATCTATAGAATTGTTCTACTTCTTCCTTTATACTTTTCTTTTTTGTTTCAAAGTATAGTCCATTGATGGTTCTACTTTGGTTCCACTAAAGTAACCCCATAGTTTTTTTTGATGTACAAGTAATTTTTCATGAATTATGACCATGTTTTGTAGTTAGAGTTTGATAGTCGGAAGTAAAAAACTTTTTCTTTCATCAATAAAATTTGAAAGAATGACAAATACTCTTTACTTGAATTGAAGAACAGCCCGCAAGATAGCAATCCTTACTTGACACCCTTTTTGATGCATTGTACACCAATCAAAGCTAGTGATTAGGATCTGATACCATGAAATGAAATCAATGTCGTGAGAGTTTCTCCAATGACAATTGTAATTCCCAATGACTTTAACAGCCTGAACCGAACTTTAACGAACTGCACCTAAAGTGCTTTCCAATGGCTGAAACAGTCCACACCTTGAATCAACATAATTACGAAATGCACAAACAGTCCACACCTCAGGTGCTTTCTGATATTCATAGTGCTAAGGTACAAAAACAACCAAGAGAATGACTTGCTTTTACAGAGCACAAAGTGCTTTATTTATAGAGAAGGGGAGAGAGAGAGAGAGAGAAAGGGACAACCGTTGGACAGCTTTGCTGTTCAACGGCTAATTGGCTGTTGATATAGTCGTTGGACAGCCTGGTTGTCCAACGGTTGCTTCCATTTTAACACACTTCCTCATCCCTGTTGAGACTATCAAACTCACCTCTTTCTTTTTTATCATCTCCCCGTATCTTTTGTCGCCTTGTCACTTTTCATTATATCTAGTAGTGTTTTAATTTGCTTGATTCGTTTAGGAACTTGACCAAAAACCACTTCCTCATCTCTGTTGAGACTGTCAAATTCATCCTCTTTCCTTTTTATCATCTCCCCGTATCTTTTGGCACCTTGCCACTTTTCATTATATCTAGTTGTCTTTTAATCTACTTGATTCGGTTAGGAACTTGACCAAGAACTCTCTCTCCATTTGCCCACCGTCTCACCACAACTCCTAAGTTTGCATGCTAGCCCTTTGTTATTAGCCATCTTGTACAACCATAGTGTACTTGTCGTCTTTTAGCCAGAGCTCTTCAAATTTAAATAGTCGTTCTTTCTTCTCAGTTCAAGGCTTCTACTTTTTGCTTGTTAGAACTGTTGGGCAGTGGTCCAAGGCATGCCATTCCATATGATGTACCCACTTCTCCTGAAATATCTCTCCAAGTATTCGTTGCCAAAAAAACAATCAATTTTCTTCTTTATATTGGATTCCATAAATTGCTAAGTAGACTGGGTAAAGTTGATCCCTCATGTCCCATGTCATCCATCCATTTAAGTCGATAACCTCATACATCTGAACCAGTTATTGGTTTGCTTCCTCTTTCTTACTCATGGTACAACACCTGATTAAAATCACTAGAGCATGTCCATTGCCTTGTAGACACACTTCCTAGTTCTTTAGTAATTCTCAACTTCTTTTATTTTCAACTCAAAAAATCCATAGAAACCCATACACCTTCACGACCTGTTGGACTGCTCTGACATATTAGAGGCAAGTCAATCCACCTAAGAGTCTTAGTACATGTGGATTGGGTGTTGGGTGTGTTAGAACTAGTATGTGGGAGATGGTTTTTTTTGAGGATGGATTGGTGTTTGGTAGTTGGGAGACATGCTTTTTTTGGGTGTTGGGTGAGGTGAGGAAGAGGTTTTGTAGGTAATGCTTTTTTCTATTCATTCCCTCACAATCAACAACCACATTGTATAACACGCCCATATATTGCAATCTCATCATCTCAACCAATTTTTTTTTTTATCTCCATTAAGAAGACAAGATTGAGAGCTTTGTTTTCAACGAGCCTTCTCAAGGCTCGCATTACCCATGGGTTAAGCACATGTCAGTTCCAATTGAGCAGAATCATGGGGATTGGTAGGGTTGCATCGCAACGTCCGCTGCTTCCATTATAGTTTCTCTTTGTTTCTGTTTAGGCTCTATATCCATGGGCTCCACCTCCCCCGCATTTCCTCTAGGTCGTTTAGCCGCCACCTTTCTCTCGTTGGGTGTCGTTTAAGGATCAGTCTGTTACCTTTCCTTCCCCATCCTTTATTTTGGGCTATCGCATGTCCTCGGTTTGCTGTCAGATTCTTTGCTCTTATAGGCCCCGTTTGTGATATCTCCCAAAGTTGTACTTTCTACTCCTTGATTATCTGACCCAGACATCAACTCTACAATTTGAGTATACACTACCTTGAGCCTCTGTGCTATGTTCTTTGTGATAGTGGTTGATTGGTGATTGAGGGTCATTAATTCATTTTTTGCTTGGGGACTAATAACATCAAGTTTCTTTGTACTTGCCTTGCTATCCTCATACTTGAGTCTGCACTACCGAGTCCTTCCTTAGTACTATTATCACGATTGGTTTTGTGATTCTTGTCGTTGAATTGCTTTTGTTGTTTGGTCACCATCCTTTTCTTTTTCCTTGTTCTCTCTCTCTATTTGCATTTCGAGCCTTCATTTTCTTTATAAGAATTTCGTCCCTTCGCTTTTTTGTTTTGCCTTCTTATGCAATGGTAGTAGGTATGCCTGATGTGGGGCTAGATGTGTATTGTTGGAGGTATGTAATCTTTTCCTCTATTAAGTCATCTTCTAATCAGGGTCGCAATGATTTAGATTTACTACCCTTCTCACTCCCTTCAACTTGTGCGTTTTGACAAAAACTTTCTTTATGCCCCACTAATCCACAAAGCAAAATAATGACAGCTTCCCATATTTGAAGTCAACCTAATGGATGTCATCCTGTTGGTTGTCCATATAAGTCCCTTTCTTGAGTGATATTGAAAAGTTGTGTTATACTTAGAGCTTTTAGATGGTCCTCTATGGTTGTAACAATTTGAAAAGGCCCATGTCTGACACCTCCCCGATTGAGAGGGCTAGCTTCTTCCCGACTAGTATTGGTTTGCAGTATTATGGGTTTGAACTCATACTGACACCCATGTGCATAAACCCGGAGGCTTTGGGGAAGTAGGAATAGGAGACATGAGGTAATTTCTCGTGATCTCATCTTCCAAAAGTATCCAACTATTTCTGACGACCCATGGGCTTCCCGTGATAATTTTCGTCATTGTTTTTCATCATCAAAATAGGGTTTCTAGAGTCTCTCCTTGATTTTTTTAATGCAGAATTGCTTAGGTCTATTGCAATTGCTATTTTAAGGTAGGCTATAATTCTAATTTACTCAGCATTTTGATGGAGATAATAAGATTCGTATTGGTTCTTATCCGATAAGCTAATGGAGGTGGTAGATACTATGATTCGGAGAAAGATTCATATTCTATGTTCACAAGAGACAAAGTGGGTTGGAGAAAAAGTAAAGGAGATAGAGGATAAAGGTTTTAAATTATGGTACTCAGGTAAGGAAAAAGCTCGAAACGGAGTTGGTATTATCACATATAAAGATTTAAAAGATTGTGTAGTAGACATACAACAATATGGTGACCAAATCATGACGTTGAAATTAGTATTAGGAGCAGAAGTTTTGAATATAGTTTATGCTTAGGCACCCTAAGTAGGCCTAGAAGATAGTATAAAGACAACTTTTTAGGAAGAGTTAGATAAGGTGATTCAAAGGATTCCACAAAGGGAGATAATTTGTTTAGGTGGAGACTTAAATGGACATGTTGGTAAAGAGGCATTAGGATATCAAGGTATTAATGGAAACTTTGGTTTTGGGGATATAAATGAGGAAGGTAGGGAGATTTTAAATTTTCTTATGGCATTTGATCTCTTTATAGTCAATACAATTTTCAAAAAACGAGATGAACATTTAATTACTTATAAGAGTGTTTTATCACAAACACAAATTGATTACTTTATTTGTAGAAAAAAAGATAGAGTGTGCTGTAAAGATTGCAAGGTAATTCCAAGAAAAAGTTTAACAACCCAACATTGACTTTTAGTTATGGATTTACAAATAAAAAAATGGACAAAGAAGAAAAGAGTGCATCGAGCTATTCCGACTAAATGGTGGAACCTCAAAAGCGAGAAAGAAGATATATTTAAATAGAAAGTCCTTCAAGGAGATGCTTGGGATTATGTTAGTACACTTGGTGATATGTGGAACAAAATAGCTATACATATTAGGAAATTGGTGAAAAATGTGTTAGGGGAATCTAAGGGAGGTATACCGGCACAAAAAGAAGCTTGGTGGTAGAGTGAAGTAGTGCAAAATAAAATCAAGGCAAAGATGGCATGTTACAAATTACATTATGCTAAGAAAACTAGTGAAACTTTAGAGGCTTATAAGAAAGTAAAGAAGGAAGCAAAAAAGACTGTTAGTGAAGCAAAAGCTAAAATTTAGGAAGATTTATATAAAAAACTCAACTCAAAAGAGTGAAAGAGATATTTTTAGGATAGTTAGGGTTAGAGATAAGAAAACTAAAGATCTTAATTCTGTTAGATGCATCAAAGACGAGGATGAAAAAATTCTAGTGGCAAATGATGATATAAGAGATAGATGGAAAAACTATTTTTATAAGTTTTTTTAATGAAAATAAAGATGTTAGTATTAGCTTAGGAGAGTTAGCCAAATCAGAAATGTATATAAACTATAATTTATACCGACGTATTCAAAAGAATGAATTCAAAGAGCCTCTTAAACATATGAAGGGTGGTAAATCGGTAGGACCAAACAATATTCCTATAGAAGTTTGGAAAATACTAGGAGAAATAGGAATCACTTGGCTCACAAGACTATTTAATGAAATATGGAGAAACCAAAAGATGCTCGAGGAATGGAGAGCGAGTACACTTATACTCATATATAAGAACAAGGAAGACATTCAGAATTGTGTGAATTATTGAGGTATCAAGTTAAAGATTCATACTATGAAATTGTGGGAAAGAATTATCGAACATAGGTTAAGACAAGTATAAAGTATAATCGATAACCAATTTGGATTCATGCTAGGCAGATCTACTGTTGAAGCGATTCACCTTTTGATACGTCCTATGAAACATTTTAGAGCAAAAAAGAAATACCTTCATATGATATTTATTGATCTAGAAAAAACTTACGATAGAGTACCGAGGAAGGTTCTTTAGAGAACCTTGAAAAAAAGAGGTATCCCATTGACATACAATAACCTTATAAGAGACATGTACGATGTTGCAAAAACATGTGTGAGGACTCATGAAAGAATGACAGACTTCTTTAAAGTTAATATTGGGTTACATCAAGGATCAACTTTAAGTCCATACTTATTTATAATGGTGATTGATAAGTTAACAAAATATATTCAAGATTAAGTACCTTGGTGTATGCTATTTGCAAATGACATTGTGCTAGTGGAAGAGTCTAAGGAAAAAGTTGATAGAAAATTGGAACTACGGAGAGAAGCATTAGAAAGCAAAGGCTTCCAACTTAGTAGAACAAAGACAAAATATATAGAATGTAAGTTTGATCATTTGGTTATTTCAGAGGACATAAAAATTAAAATTGGCACATATTGCATCACCCAAAAGGAAAGTTTTAAATACCTAGGTTCAATTTTTCAGAGTGATGGAAGAATTGATGGAGATGTTACGCATATAATTAATGCTGGTTGGTTAAAATGGAGAGGAGAATCAGGTATTCTTTGTGATAAGAAGATACAATTAAAGTTAAAAGGTAAAGATTATAGAGCAACAATTAGACATGCCATGTTTTATGGTTCTGAGTGTTGGGCAGTTAACCATCAACATGTACAAAAGATGTATGTGACAGAAATGAAGATGTTGAGATTGATGAGTGTTTATACAAGAAAGGACCGTATACATAATGAGGTTATTAGAAACAAATTAGGAATGGCACCAATAGAGGATAAAATGAGAGAATATCATTTAAGATGGTTTGGATATATAAAAAGAAGATTATACGAAGAACCTGTAAGAAGGCATGAAAAACTAAATTTGGAAAGTATTAAAAGAAGTAGAGGACAACCACAAAAGTGTTGGAAAGAAACAATAAAGAATGATCTAGCTTATTGTGAGTTAATTGCTAACATGACACATGATAGAGCTAAGTGGAAACAAAGAATCCATATAGCTGACCCCGTCTAGTATGGGAAAAGGCTTAGTTGTTGTTGTTGGACTTCTTGAATAATCCTATGCATAAGAGATATCATCTCCATAAATGACTAGGGAACTTACCTCATCCTCCTCATTGTATGATGCCTCCTCCCAGTTGTCTTTCTGATTTTCTCAATGGAAGCCTTGTTTTGAGTGTGTTGTAGTTCCTTTGTTTGATCTTTTCTCCATTAGCTAATACTAGATCAACTTCTATCTGTGGAGAAATTTCTTCTCAAACCTACCTGTCATATGACAGTCCCTTCAAAAAGCCTTTCCATCAACTTTAATCTTTCCTCACTTTCCCATCCAACTTGGGTCTTCCTCGCATTCCTTTCAGCACTAGTGCCGTTTCTTTCTCCACCCCATCAAACAACCCATAACACATCCAAAGAAGAGGAAACAAAGCCATGGTCATGGCACTAGGAACACTTGGAATGTCTTTCCCAAAACCCTAGTAGAGCAGCTGCATGAGGACACCAACTTGGAACTAGTTGTTACAAAAAATGCATCAAATGTTTCATTGTAACCGGATAATGATGATGATGATAAGGCTATTTTGAAGAATTATCAACATTCACAAGCCAAATTAAGAAGAAAGTGGGATAATTACTTTTGTTCTTTCAAGAGACCAAAAACTTTCAAAAATTGGTGGCTCACAACCTTTCTCGCGGTGAGTAAAGAATGGGAGAGAAACAAGTTGAAGAAATTAGGATAAGGTGAGGTGAGATGGTTGCTTTCTACAAAAGGAACAAGAAAAGAAAAAGAAAAGGTTTTATGTGATAGGTTCATTAATATAAGTTGTTTAGAGTAAATCATTATAGTATATTCTTGCTTATCATTACAAATCTCAATATTAAAAAACAAAATTTGAAACTTACATGAGTACTTTTGTGTGTTTGCATGTCTTCATTGAATATGTTAAAAAATATCCCAAAAAAAAGTTGTAAATTGACAACCTACACATTTTCCCTAATACAAGCTAAGAATACCAAAAGTATTAACATTTTTGGCAATATAAAATTCAATACATACATTATTAGGAAAAATGTGTAGGTTGTCAATTTACAAGGTTGTGGCATATATATAGGGAGTAGTAGCAATATAATGTTTAAATTGCATGATCTTAATGTATATTCAAGATTATGGCATTATGCATTTACCACTTTTCTATATATATATATATATATATATATATATATAGTATATGTATGTATGTATGTATTATATGTTTGTGTGTGCCACCCTCCTGCCAACAAGCGGCGGGTGCACTAGCATTCTGAGCTGGCTATGTCAAGGCCATCATCTGTAAACTTTATTTTGAGCTTTGACGGTGCTGGAAGCATCTAGGTTGGAGCTAACTCCAGCTTCATCCAATCATTCTCTCTCAACCTCCCCTTCTCCTCTCTCTCTCTCTCTCTCTCTCTCTATATATATATATATATATATATATATATATATATATATATATATATATATATATATATATATGCCACAGCAACCCAAATAGCACTTCATAATATTGAAGTTGTCATGTTTAAGGGTTCGTATCTTAGTGGGATAGCATGAAGATCCACACAATCCAGATGCGGATAAAATCTTCGTTATATGTCATGAAACTAAAAACAATTAAGGAAAAACTTTGCCAACCAAAGCATTTAAATCCGTTTTGTCATGATCGGACCGATCCAGCCAGAATCATCCTATTGAAAATGAAACCGAGGTTTCCAGTGTGATGCAGGTTTTTTAAAATGGTGGCTGAAATCGATCGACCAACTTTTCATCGAACTGAACTGAACCTATCCAATTCAGAGCTGAATCAGACACTCTTCAAAATTTACAGAAACTTTTATACATTTTGATGCTTTTAAAAATTTAAGTCATTTGATCTGGCTGATTCTCTGAAGCTTTTGATTTTCTAAAACGATTTGGTCCAAAAAATGGTACATTGTGACATCGTTGCTCTAAACTTTAAACTAGAGACTAGAATATAGACCATGCCTTGTATGCGATAGAATTCTATCATCATACCTTCAATAATCGCATAGGGATAAGCCTTATTTCTTTGCATCACGGCGTTTTCCCTACAGAACTTTTGGGGGTGCGGTGAATTGCCAATGGACTTTCCACTTGCCTATCTTTTAGGGTCGAATGGGGTTGAACCCCCACATTGGCTCAATGTACATCCACCACTGCATCTTCTCAATCTTAAGCAATCTACTGGCTAGCTGGGTGGAGAAAAACTCGAGAAACTGAGTCCAAACTGATAAAAGTGGTTAACCAAACTTTTATAGGTTTGGCTTATGGTTTTATATTCTTAAAAATATCAATAATGGTTAGATACAGTTATATTGCTTGGTTAATCGATGGTTAACAGTTAGCATGGCTTAGTTTATAATTTTCTATGTATTAATCTGTTGTATATACAATATATATATATATATATATATATATATATATATATATATATATATATATATATATATATATATATATATATATAATATAATATATATAGGTAGAGAGGTAGTTTTGCAAGATACATAATTATGCATAATCATCCATTTTAGTGAACTACTTCAACCATTTGAAATCCTCCTCCTCCACCTTCCACTCCTTTACTTTTCAATGGTCAAACTCGCAACCAAAACCACCTCTATATATAATTATTTAGATTTTGTAGGTAGTTTTAATAAGTGATGCTAGAAGTTTTGACATGTGGAAGGTAGTTTTGAAAAGTGAAATAGTATAAGGTGGTAGAGGGACCGATGGTTGAAGCACTAGAGCCACGTGAAATAGGGGATTATACATGACTATGCATCATGCAAAATTTATGCATATATGGCTACCTCTCTCTCTCTCTATATATATATACATATACATATATATATAGAGAGAGAGGTGGAAATTGAAAATATTAAAATCAAATGTAGCCTTTTGACAATTTTTGAATAAAGAGGTGGGGGGATGTAAATTAAGAAAGTTCACCTTAAAATAATGTTGATAATAATCAAAATTTTGATTAAAAAATAATCCATCTTCCTTTTCTGTCTCTTCTATTTTCTTTCCCTCTCTCACTTTCAAGTATCAAGTGCAGGGCAACCTTCTATAAAAAGAGTTATGATAGTTTCACTCTCACTTTCACGTCTAACAAAAGGACTTTATGATAGTTGTGGATTGCATCAATTTAGACGTAACACTTGGGAATAGATTAACCTTTCATAAGAAAGTTTTGTTAAGGATAACAGGGACTTTGATCGGTGACATCGTTTCAAATGTCTATGTCTTATGATCATGAAGCCCATAAATATTTAGAAAAAATTCAAGGGCAAAAAGTTTTACAATTTCAAAAATAAATCCATTTATTAGATGAAAAATATCTCGTTCTTTGAGGACGTTGAGTTTTGGGGAGGAATAAGGTTAAAGATACTGTCTTTAGAAGGGAAAATGTTTATGTCCCTAATGGGATAACAAATCTCAAACAGTAAGACAACAATATGACACTCTCTATCCAACATCAAGAGTTTACTCTTGAATAGTATAATCATAAATATATTGTAGTTCTACAAGGTCATAAGTTTGGCATTAGAATGATGAAATATGACCCATTCAACTTCTGTTAAGTTGTGCAAAGCTCTAATTCCCAAAAATTGATTGATGCCATCAATAAAGACATCAAGTCATGTAGAATAACAACAATTATGATTATCTTTTCTCATTGCTTGAAGGTTTGAAATCTATTTGCCCCAAATAAGATTCAAAGGGAAAGACCAAAATATGTAAAGGATATGTTGGAAAAGAATTTTACTCAAAAGAAAGGCATGAACTATAAAGAGACCTTCTCTTCAATTCTTTTCAAAGACTCCCTCAAAATTATATAAAATATAGCAAGTCATTGATAAGGATTCACCCCATAACCATTAGAAAGACCATAATAAAATAATAGTGCATTCATCATTCCTACTAATACTATCTTTTCTTTCAGTGGGACCATTTTGATATGGTGAATAAGAAATTGTTACTTGGTATATAAATTCTCAAAAACATAAAGGGGATATGGAGTCTAATTCAAACCACGAAAACTATGAGGTATAACATCCATTTGAAGCTTAATAACTACAGTCGTAGACTCAAGAGGGTAATGACAAAATGAATGTGACACGACTCTATCCTCTCATGTCTATTAAGTATGCTTTAATTTGTAAATTTATAATTGAATATATGTCATGATTTGTGAGCTTATATTATTTACTTATGCACTTATGACTTTTAACTTCATTCATTCTTATTTTGATGGGTTGTTAGATGAATTAGTGGGCATGATTGGGTGTGGATGTTATAATATACGTTATTAAGTTTGATTGTTATATTAAAGTGTTTTTAAAGGTCTTTTAAATATGAGTCACTTATTAGAAGTAGTCTTTTTCTTTTATGTATGCTAACATATATAACCATAGTGATCAACCAGTCGATCACACTAAGAGAAAAAAAGAGGAGAAGGTAGTCGACTGCGCATACAATGGCTTAACTGATTTTCTCCATTATGTATTTGATCTCTGTTGCATCATCATTTCTTCCTATTTATTGCTTATTCAACATGGTATCAAAGCAATATCCAGTGTTTTAGGTTGTGAAAAGTGTACGCATCCAAAAATCTTTCTTTGGGGTTAGAGTTTGTGTACAAACCCCAATCATTGAAGAATCGTGTGAAAATCTACTACAACATTGTTATATTTGTTAGGAATCAGAAAACTACAAGGTGACATACAACACAGATCACGAGATGGTAGATTACATGCACATATCTCAAGGCAGTCGATGAAAACCCTAAAATTGAGAGATAGCTAAAAAATGTGAGTTTTTTGGTAGTTTTATGCAGAGTTTGAAAGAAACTGACAACAATAATAAGATAGATGTAGTCCAAATCACACCATTAAATTTGATGATTTTTTTTCAAAGTTTGGTTTAGGACACTTGAATTTGCCCTAATTACAAGGGAGAAATGAGAGTTTATCATGGGTGAATTTTTCCAACCACACCCGTAAGATCCAAGTTACTTAAAATGGAGGAAGGAGAATGCCACTACAGTCTCATGGTTGATAAATTTCATGATTCCAAGTATCGACAATGCATTCATATACTTGAACACAACATGTAAAATTTGAATGTGACATATGCTTATTCTATAAATATCAATATTGTGAAAAAAATATGAGATGCAGGCAAAATCTCTCAATAGGTGTGTCATCGACTCTTCATTCTCCATGCATCTTGGGCAGATCACTGGACATTGCATTCCTCTTTTGTTAGGGGCTCATACGTGTTGATAATATGTTATTTATCACTTGCAGGACTAGCTTTTTTTGCTCGTAAGGGAATCCTTGATTGCCCTAGTCTTTGCCACTTGAAGGATTCTTGATGCGGATGACTATTGGAGCTGGATTCAACCCTAATGGAGTGAATAATATGTTATTCTCTTAAAAATAGAATGGGATCTCCAAAATTTGTCTAGCTTTAAAAGGAAAAAAGGTATTATTGACAATATCCCCAAATCTTGATTGATGAACCATTGCCTACTCTCTATAGTCAATCTTTGTATAGTATCAACAAGGCCAACCATATGCTTCTCCATGTGAAGCTTGGGTTGTGCCCACACTATACCTCCAACATGTTAGTTCGTGAAAATATCTTACCTTTAATACTTTTGACAACAAGGGGATTGAAAATTATATTGTTCACCAGGTTTGTTTGGCTAGGAGGGTGGTATGAAAGTCTTAAAAATACAAAAATCTAAATCAATCACATATTTCAATTTGCTAAAAATAGCCTAATTTACCAAATGGAACTTTCGCTCACATAAAAGGATTGTTAAGTATATTGATAGGGGAATGGCTGAAGAACCTATGCTTGCAAGCTACCATGAAGTTATGGAGTTGGTTTGTTGAATGTTGCTTTATAGTAATTGAAATGATAGAAATATGATCATTCACCATAATCAAACACGAGCGATTATGAAAATCATAGGGAAGGTAATTAATGATCTCCATGAGTTCAAATAAGCTTAGAAGAAATGTATATCTCTACTACTCAAAAGCTAATAACCACTTATAAAATCAGACAGAAGGATGGATCCTGCCAGAAGAGAATAAATATTAGTCAAACTTTGATGCATCTTCAAAGGAAGATGTTCAATGCAATGCAGGAGATGTACTTAGAGATTATGAGGGGGTAATATTAGCGACAGCTTGCTAGAAAATATCATCATGCGTAAAAATAAATCTAGCAAAAGCTCAAACACTTCAATTTGGACTGGATCTAACTATGAGCATGGATTTCATTGATTTGGTGGCTGAAAGTAATAGTTTGAACATAATACAACCATTAAGAACAAGACAACAACTCGAAAACGATCTTGGTTTATTAATTGAAGATTGTTGCAAAATATCACAATCTCTAAAGTCATGTGTTTTTCAACATATAAAGAGGGATGAGAACAAGGTAGCCTATGAAGTTGGGCCACAATCTCCCGGAGGCCATATGAGTTGAAGAGGCACTTCAGCTATGTAACCTTGGTAGAATTGATCAAACTATGGTCATGAAATCCTATATATTAGAGGTTATTCTAAAGAGAAAAAAGAAACTAGCAAAACTTGGTCAACTTTGGATCTTTTGTTCTAACGTGATGAAATTGTGGGTATCAACTGTGACTTGTGGGGAGACAGACGAGTTGAGAGGTAAAGATGATTTATGATTAACATCTAGAGGGGTCTATGACTGTCACGTAAAAATGAAACTCAACCATGTTATCTTTAGTGAAGGGCATGTATGCATGTTGTATAACATTGGCACCTCCACTAAGCCCCTTTGCTACGAACATACCCATTCTACTGAGTAATGGCGGATGTAGGGGATCCAAGCCAATGCATTTAGTTTATTTTATGGAGCAACCTACTTCTGGTAAATGCATATATGCTAGGTGGTATGAAGACTTAAAATGTAATACGTTACCCCTAATTCAACAAAGGTAACATTTGGTGGCTTGTAACCTTTCTTGCATCGAATGAATGATGAGAAAGAAAGAGGTTGTAGAGATTAGCATTAAGGGGATGTCAAACCGCTACTTTTTAGAGAGAAAAGAAGGTGTCAAGGGAGAAAAAGAAGGTTTTGTATATTCGGTCCATGCAATATAAATTGGCTTAATTTTAGAGTTCCTATTACAAGGCAGTTTAGGAGGTTCCTACATAAGTAGTATAGTTATGTAGAGAGAGATAAAGAAGTTTCAGATTGATTCATATAGTTTTGCATATTTCTTCTGGTAATAATATAAGATTAGCTATTTCCAATTGTTTTAAGCAACAAATTACACGTCCGATTTTCAAGTTGATATGTCAAAAAGAAAAGGGATTGTCTTCACAGGCCATTCCAGTGGGGAATTCATAGCAATCTTGGCAACCATTTGGTTCCCAGAGGGACGTAAGACTCCAGCCTCACTTTACATAACTTTCGGCTCTCCTCTTGCTGGTGAAACGTGTTGGGGCAATCGATAATTGTCGAAGCCGTCTGATGTTCAGTTGTAATGCAACGAAAGCCGACTATCTCGTTTTATTTGCTTCTGTCTCTGTTTATTGTATGCTTTTGTGTATTTCCCGTAACGTAAAGAAATAGGAAAAAGACAGAGTTTGTATTATTTTCTAGGTTACCTACAGAGGGTTTTCTGAGAAGATTGTAAGTATAAATCACTTTCTCATGTTTTGTATATCTATACTTTTTGTATAGATTTTTGTATTTATACATAGCTTTCTATCTTTCGAGTTTTACCCTCTAGGCATTCCTTTTTAACAGTCATTTTTACTTTATTCGGGAGATCCGTGTGTACTTTTTAAAAATAGTAAAACTGTTTTATGAAACATTTGATTTTCAAAATAATACAATGTCATAAAATCCGAGAAGAGGGCCCTTCTTCTTGCATTTCATGGTCGTTTGTTAGTAATGGGGCTGATAGTGGCCATCCACCACTTACATCTCCCACTTGGCCACTAGAGCCCTGCTTTCTATCAGTCCATGATCCTTGTGATAAAACTGATATCCTTTAGATCTTTTAGGATATCCAATAAATATGCATCTTAAGGACTTACTAACAAATTTTTCTTTGGATTAATCAAGGATCTTCACATGAGCGATAGATTCTCTACCTTTTGAGATGATTTAGGTTTGGTTTTCTTGCAAACCACATCTCATATGGTATAAAGAACACAACTTTACATGGAACTTTATTGAGTATATATACAATTGTACTAACCACTTCTCGCCAAAATATCCTTCGCATAGAAGCATATATTAACATAGATCTTGTCATGTTGTATCTCTCTGCTACACCATTCTGTTGAGGTATCCTAGGTATTCTATTTTGCTTTGCAATACCAACGTCTTTGCAGAATTCTAAAAATTCTTTAGAGGTATATTCTCCACCTCTATCTGAGCTCAAGACTTTGATTGTATGCCCAAGTTGACTCTCTATTTCATGTTTATATTCTTTGAACGCTTCAAGTGCCTCAAATTTATGTGTTAAGAGATATATATAAACATATCTCGAGTAATCATCGATAAATGTTATAAAATAAACCTTTCCTTGATGTTTTCTTACTCTAAACGGTCCACATAAATCAGTGTGAATAATCTCTAACATGGTTGTTTTCCTAGTTACCTCTTTCAGAAATGATTTTTCTAGTCATTTTTCCTTGTATACAAGCTTCATACTTATTAAAAGTGTTATCATGAAAATTAAGTAATAAGTCAAAGTTGGTTAATTTTATCAACTTCTTTAGACTTACATAACCCAATATTTTATACTACACATTCACATCAATCATATAGACACTATCAATATAAGTAGAAGAAGAGCTTTCATTTTCATTAATGTTGAGTTTAAACAACCCATGCTCAACATCAAATAAACCAAAAAATATTATTGTGTCATGCTTTTCCACAATGACTTTTTTAGGGACAAACCTGACCTTAAACTCTTGCTTAACTAAGGCAGGGACCGATACAAGATTGCACCTAATAGAGGCATAATTAATACATTAGTGAGTACAATTGGTATGCCTTGTAAAAAAATCCTATAGGACCTAACCCTAAGAATATCAGAAAAAGTATTGTTCCTCATGTATACGTGATGCTTGTCAGGCTGGTACTCCTTCAGGTTCATCGCTCACTCTTTGCTCTTTGATATATGATAGGTCGCTCCAGAGTCGATCCACCAACCATTCATTGGATGGTCTATGTAAAGACACTAAAAAATCATGCAAATTATGTCATGTTTCTTTGTTGCACCACGTCATTGATTGTTATCTCCATTGGTCTTCTTATTGGGGTAGTCTCTTTTGTAGTGCCCCATCTTGCCACAATTGAACTACTTTACTCGAGAAGCGGATTCTTATGATTTCTTAAAATTTTGATCACTCTGCCTTTTATTCTTACCAAATTTCTTATTTGATTTTCTTTTTTCCTAGTTGTTCTTGGAGCCAGACCATAGATTATCTTGAGCAACTAACAATTTTTCTCTTTTATTTTTATTCATATGTTCTTGTTCGATTGCTAGTTTTAATAAGACTTCAGAAATGGTAAAATCAGGTCCAAGTCTTAGGGTTGTGGTTACCATGTTTGAAGAAGGGGGAAAACTGTTTAGGATCATGGATATTTATATCAATTTAGGAATGACTGACTTTGCTACAGCCAGATCTCTAACCATTACCAACATTTGATTAACATGTTCAATCACGTTGTCACCTTCTTTAATTTTATAGCAATTATACTTCTTAAGGAGTAGTTGTACAGTTACCTTGATTGTAATATCATATTTAGTGGTCAAATAATTGAATAATTCTTTTAAAGTTTCAAATTCCTCAAAAACCCTAATAAAGTCGTCTTTCATGTACGTCAACATTATAGTCCTTGTTATTGTATCATACTTTAGAAATGTCTTATATCTTTTCTTTTCCTCATCTGTTGCAACTGATGTAGGAGGTAAAATTGTTTCCTTCAGTACATAGTCAACTCCTTTTAAAGTTAAGGCTAGTGGTATTCTTATTTTCAAAATTTAGAAATTTAGGTCATTTAACTTTTCAATCTTTGTCAATTCAAAAACGCAAATTCTAGAAGTCATATTTTAAAACTTTTTGGTCGAGACAACAAGTAGAGAGTCTGTATATTTTAAGATAGAAAACATGAAAACAGGTATAAGATGGATTTACATAAGACATTTCATAAAGAACCAAAAAATATATAGCCAGGCACCTAAATGCAATATCCAAAAGTTCTAAGTACTAAATAATAAATATATCATGAGTCTATACTGCAATTTCTTTAACCTGTAGGTATCATTATGAAAAAACTATAAAATTCGGGGAGCAAATATTCTCATTTATTTAACCTACAGGTACTACTTTGGAAAAACTATAAAAACCTAAACTAAATTTAAAAAATTATTGTTCACAACATTTTTTAGATAGTATAAGGGCATTTTTGCATTTTTTAAGACAATATAACGGATATTTTATAAAACTAACAGGGCTATATCCGTAAAAACATCCAAAATTCGGGTTTTGTAATTTCTTGAAATGACCAAGGACAAATCACTAAAACTACACCCTAGTATTTTGTAGTTTGATGGATTGTTAGAGGGTAGAAAAGACTTTTTACTCTAACAAGGGTATACTTGTCTTTTCACCCCAAAATATCTAGACATTTCAGTAAATTTGTCTGTTGGTATTTCTTAATTATCATTTTTGTGAAGGGTAAAATTGTCATTTTGCCTCCAAAACCACTATCCTAGGCACTTTTTAGCCCTCGGTTTTACAAAACCGACAGTTTTGTTGCCCGCGGTTTTCGCAAATTTAAATAAAGAGAGAGAGGGAGAGGAGGGCGGTCCTTCCGCCGCCTATGAGTTGTGGTCGTTGCCCTTCCTAGTCATGTCCTCTAGCCATTCGCCTCCTCCCATTTGACTCCGGCTATCCGTCTCTGGCCATTTTCGGCTCACTGCCTCAGGCCACCCGGGTTCAACCCCTAGTCGTGAGGCTCAACCTCTTGCCGTTAGCCTCTGACCATCTTGGCTTGGCCTTTGGCTATTAGGCACTCAACCTGCCTAAGACCACATTCAACGGGTGGCTTCCAGCTATCTTTCTTCCATTTTTTCTTTCCATCACTGTTTCCTTTTTTTTATTTTCAAAAAATCTACTTACGTCAAAAAACTTTTCAAGCTTCTCTCTCTAATATAGTTTTTTTTATTTGCAAAACCACGTACCTTTGAGTAGTTTGCCGCCGAGCTTCAACCTGTACACTCTCATACCAGATGTTGGGGCAAGCGATGATTGTTGAAGTCGTCTGATGTTCGGTTGTGATGTAGCGGAAGCCAGCTGTTCCCTTTTCTTTGTTTCTATCTCTGTTTAGTGTATGTTTTTGTGTATTTCCTGTAATGTAAATAAATAGAAACAAGATAGAGTTTGTATTATTTTCTAGATTACCCGTAGAGGGTTTTCTTAAAAGAATGTAAGTATGAATCACTTTCTCGTGTTCTGTGTTAGATTGGCACTAGAAGAAATTAAAATTAAGTAAAGAAGAAGTAGGAAAGTAGGAAAAAAATCCCGTGTTTATTCACTAGAGGTCCCAAAATGAACCTCTTGCTTTGTTTCTTGAGGGAGTTCCCGAGGAAAACCACCTGATTAATGGTAATCCCCTAATTTCATGGATTTCCGTTATTACATCTAATCCTTTTCTATCCCTCTCATATCTGATATAAAAAGACAAAGAAATTCTTTGTAATTCTTTGTCCTTACACATTATCTGGAATCTGGAATCATATAAGTATTGAATAGGTATGAATATAGCAAGAGAATGGCGTAGAAACAGTTAGAAAAAACTAGAACTAGCTACTATACCGGTAGTAACCATCTTTTGATTTCATTAATTTTATTTTCTTTGATTAACTCGAAGTTCCTTAAATACCTCTGCCTTTTTTGAAATATTATGGTACTTTCTGTATTTATACATGGCTTTTCATCTTCCGAGTTTTCCGCTCTGGGATTTCTTTTTTAACAACCATTTTTACTTTATCTGGAAGATGAGTGTGTACTTTTGAAAAATAGTAAAACCGTTTTATGAAACATTTGATTTTCAAAATAATATGATCTCATGAAATTCGAGAAAAGGATCCTTCCCACATTTCATGGTCGTTTGTTAGTAATGGGGCCGAGAGTGGCCATCCACTACTTACAAAATGATCCTTGGCCACGCGATCCTCCGTGAGAGATGGTCATGCTCCTTTGTGAACATTGTCTTACCCCTAGATCCAGTTTCCTGGATCCTCCTATCACCTCTTTGTGAAATTCATGATTCTCTAAGCCTTACTTCTACTATGGAGCAGAGGTAGATTTGGGCCAAATTTGAGATCCAACGAGTCCTCTAGTAACTTCTTGATCATATCATGAATGACACTTTCTCCATTGCAAGTTATGATTCGTGTGTACTCCGAAGCACCATCGGAGGAAGCTCCATATTGCAGGCTGTCAATGGTATTGTTCAGTTGAGCCCGTACTAGTCGTTTGGGACTTTTCTCTTTTGCTGTGGCGACGGGAGAATGGTGAAGGTCGAGAACCATGATATTGTTGAAGAACTGTACCTTCTTCTCTCGCCAAATTCCGGTGATAGCTATCTAGCGTTCTCGAATCCTCTGTTGAATGCAGCGAAATGGGATGCAGATGATAGACACGAGGTTTCCACACAGGGTTCTTTCACAGGCGAAGATCAGTACACACACTCTTTCCTTTCTTTCTGTATTTCTGTGTTTTCTTTCACCGTGTGTGTATGCCTGTAATGCCTGCAATGCCTGCCTTTTATAGGGAGGTGCTCTCCTTCGTCCGTGCTTATCCTTCTGTGGTTTCCCTCGTCTGGAAGCTATTAACGGAGCCATTACCAAAAATCTCGGTAACGGTCATCCTTTACTGATTCGGCCTTATCCTCTTCAGGTAACAGACTTGATGACTAGTCCAGCCGTTACCTAAGTCGAGAATGACCATTATCTGTAATATCTCCCACTTGGCCATTCGAGCCAAGTGTTTCGACATACTGGTTTTCCTTCCACTTTTCAGGGGTTTTCCCTAGTTATGTCGATTCCTGATTACTATTGTAATCAGAACCTGTTGTGTGGTTATTTCCCTACACAACAAACCATCCGTTGTATGGTTATTTTCCTATACAACAATCAAACATATCTCAAACCCATGTTAGTTACATGTTTTGAGAAGAGATCCTCTGTTATGCCTTTTGTTAAGGGGTCTGCCAACATATCTTTCGTTGGCATGTATGAGATGAATATTTCCTTTCTCATAACCATATCATGAACATAGTGGTATTTTACCATTATATACTTGCTTTTTGAGCAATCCGCTCCACTCTTAATAAGAGTAATTGCTGCATTGTTATCACAATAGATAACCACTAGCTCGTCTGTTATCTCCAACTTCAAATCTCGTATGAAGCAACTTATCCAAACAACACTTGTTGTATCCATACAACAAGCAACATACTCAGCTTCCTGTGTATGCAAAGCTACACAGCCCTGTTTCTTATATGCCCAAGAAACAACACCAACTCCAAATAAGAATATTTGTTTCGAGGTTGATTTGCAGTCATCTTTGCTCCCAACAAAGTCAGCATCTGAGTATCCTACCACTTTCAGTTCATCTGCTTGAAAACATAGTTTCAAGTCCTTTGTTCATTTCAGATATGTTAAAATCCTTTTTACAGCTACCTAGTGCTACCAACCAGGATTACTTTGATATCTACTCACAAGACCAACAACTAAGCTGATATCAGTCTTATACACAACATAACATACATCAAGCAGCCAAAAGCTTGTGCATAAGGAACATTAGGCTTATCGTCTCCTTTACCGAGACAATCTGCCTTACTTAATTTAACCCCTTTTGGAAACAAGTGTATCTGAAGACTTGCATTCACCCATTTTAAACTTCTTGAGGATATAGTCAATATATCTCTCCTCACTCAAGCATAAGAGTCTAGATCCTCTATTTCGAGAGATCTTTATACCCAAGATATAAGATGCTTCCCCCATATCCTTCATTTTGAACTTGGAGTTCAACCATGACTTGGTTTTGACAATTATCTCATTGTCGTTTCCAGTCAATAATATGTCATCAACATACAATGACAAGATGACAAAGTGGCTCTCATTGTTCCAAACATATACATAGTGATCAAGTTTGTTAGCCACAAACTGAAGTTCTATAATGGCATTTTGAAAAGTCCAATACCATTGGCGAGGTGACTGATTCAGGCCATATAGGGATTTTTTTAACCTATATACTTTATCTTCTTGGCCTTCAACCATAAATCCTTCAGACTGCTGCATGTATATGGTTTATTCTAAATCTCCATTTAGAAAAGTTGTGTTTATATCTAACTAATGTAAATCCAAATCATAGTATGCAAATATTGCCAGGATTATGCGTATGGATGCAAATTTTGCAACTGGGGAATATGTCTCAACATAATCTATCCCCTCTTTTTACGAAAAAACCCTTTGTAACCAACCTCACTTTAAACTTGTCGATTGTACCGTCGACCTTGTATTTCTTTTTCAGAACCCATTTATAGCCTATAGCTTTCCTCCCTTTTGGTAAATCAGCCAATTCCCATATTTAGTTTTTCTCAATGGATTCAATTTCCTCATCCATGGCTTTCTCCCAGTCTGTTGCTTTCGATGAGTTCATTGCTTGCTGATAAGTCAAGTTATCAGTCAACTCATCCAAATCTACTGAATTACGCACTTCTTCTGCAAGATAGGTATGATAATCCTTTAAGTAGGACGAAGTGGCTCTTGGCCTCTTATGTCCACTTAAGGTATCGGTAGTTTCGGGAAGATCTTCTATAGGCTCAAAAGATGATTGATCTAAATCTATCAAATCATCAACACATTCCTCATCGTTCTTCAGGATGTCATTCTTAGTATCTTCTAAGAATTCAACATCTCTGCTTTCAATAAGTCTGTGGTCCTTATTATAAAATCGATATCCTTTTGAACCTTTAGGATGTCCTATAAATATACATCTCAAGGACCTGCTGTCTAGTTTATCTCTAGACTCATCAAGGATCTTCACGTATGCAATAGATCCCCACCTCCTGAGATGACCTAGGTTGATTTTTCTTCCAAACCACATCTCATACGGTATAGTGAATAAAACTTTACACGGTACTCTATTGAGTATGTAAACAACTGTACTTACTGCTTCTCCCCAAAATACCCTTGGAAGAGAGGCATCAATCAACATTGACCTTATTATATTTAACAATGTTCTATTGTATCTTTCAACTACACCATTTTGCTGAGGTGTCCTAGGCATTGTATTTTTTTTTAGCAATACCAAAGTCTTTGCAAAATTCTAAGAATTATGTTAAGGTATATTCACCTCCTCTGTCTGATCTTATGACTTTTATCAAATGCCCTAATTGATTTGCCACTTCTTGCTTATAATCTTTAAATGCATCAAGTGCCTCCGACTTATGTGCCAAGAGATATATATACATATATCTAGAGTAATCATTGATAAAGGTTATAAAATAATCATTTCTCTGATGTATTTTTATTCTAAAAGGTTCACATAAATCTGTGTAAATAGTTTCTAGTAGGGTTGTTGCCCTTTTTGTTTACTTAGGAAAAACTTTTCTTGTCATTTTGCCTTGTATACAAGCTTCATACTTGTTGAAAGTCTTTTCCTCAAATCCAGGTAATAAGTCAAAGTTGGATAATTTCCTCAACTTTTCCAGACTTATATGCCCTAGACGTTTATGCCACATATTCACATCAATAGTAAAGGCACTCTCAATATAAGCACAAGATTGATGATTTTCATTATCAGATAATTTGAACAGTCCTTGCTCTTCATCAAATTCTCCTGAGAACAAGATTATCCCATGTTTGCCCATATTCACCTTGTTAGGGATAAACCTAACTTGAAAACCCTTCTTAACTAAGGCAGGGACCAAGACCAAATTGCGTCTTATAGATGGCACAATTAACACGTCGGTTAGTACAATAGGTTTGCCTTGTACATATATCATCAAGGATCCAATACCCAGAACATCTGAGAAAGTATTGTTTCACATATACACATGATGTTCTCTAGGTTGATATTCCTTCATGTCCATTGCCCCTTCCTTGGTCTTCGAGATGTGTCTTATAGCTTCTAAGTCTATCCACCAACCTGTCATTGGGCGGTTCAAATACAAACATTCTAAAACCACGTAGATTATATCCTGCTTCTCCGATTGTCCGCATTGTGTGTTGTTTCCTCCACCTTTCTTGTTGCGACAGTCCATTTTGTAGTGTCCCATCTTTCTATAGTTAAAACACTTGATCCGAAAAGCAGCTTCCTGCGGTTTCTTAAAATTTTGACCGTCTTTCTTGTTATTCTTGCCAAACTTTTTATTTGGTTTCTTTTCCTAGTTGGTCTTCGAGCTAGTCGCTAACTTATTTTGAACCACTAGCAATTTCTCTTTCTTTTTCTTGAGCATATGTTCTTGCTCTATTGCTAGTTTAAGAGGCAACTCAGAAAAGTTGATTTCTAGCCCTAGTCTTAGGGTAGTGGTGACCATGTTCCATGACGGGGGCAGACTATTCAATTTTATTGATATCTGCATCGATTCGGGGATGATTGATTTTGTTATGGCTAAGTCTCTAGCTATTATCAGCATATGATTTACATGCTCTACTACATTTTCTCCTTCTTTCATTCTAAAGGAATTATGTTTTTGTAATAGCAACTGCACGTGCGATTTTGTAATTGTATCATATTTAGCTATTAATGAGTCAAACAAATCTTTTGAGGTCTCATATTCTTCAAAAACACTCATCAAGTCATCCTCCATGTATGTTAACATAATCATCCTTGTTGTGGTATCGTCCTTCAGAAATATTTTATACATTTTTAACTGTTGCTCATTTGCATCTAGGGGTGGAGGACACATGGTTTCCTTTAAAACATACTCAGCACCTTCTAGTGTTAGAGCCAAAGGAATTATTCTCTTCCATGTCTGGAAGTTCAGACTGTTCATCTTTTCCATTTTTGCCAATTCTAACAAACATATCCTAGAACTCATTTTTATGTGTTTGGCACAAATAACAATTAAGCGGTCTAAAAAGGAAACCAACACAAAAACACAAATACACATAGCAAGAAACATGTTAAAGTAATCTTTTTGAAAAATTTTCTAAGGGGTTTTCTGTCTCTGTGCCCCTAAAAGGATACCAAGGGATAAAACTGTAATTTTTTCTATTTGTCTTCTTTTTGTAATTTTGTAAAACCTTGAGGATAAACTTGTAAAATTACTATTTGGTATTCTTGTAAAATTCGTAATTGATCGGGGTTAAAATCATAATTTTAACCATCAGGGCGAATTTGAAAATTTTTAAAAGAACAGGGGTAAATTTGTCTTTTGATTAGATGGTAGAATTGAAATTATCCAAATCGGGAAGGGTAAAACCATAAAATGATAGCCCAATATTTGGTAATTTTCACAAACAACTAGAGGGTAAAACTGACTTTTCGCTTAGTAAGGACAAGACAATCTTTTTTACCCAAAAATATCTAGACAAAAAGATAATTTTGCCCAGTGGCAACCGCATAATATTTGAATCCAGACAGGGTAGTTTGGACTTTTCACCCCGTTCTCCAAGGTGATTTTCAGAAACCGTTGGCGGTTTCTCGAAAACCGCTAGACGCATGGTTTCCTTTAAAACAAACTCAACACCTTCTAGTGTTAGAGTCAATAGAATTTTTGTCTTCCATGTCTGGAAGTTCAGACCGTTTAGCTTTTTCGTTTTTGCCAATTCCGACACACATATCCTAGAACTCATTTTTATGTGTTTGGCAAAAATAACAATTAAGTGGTCTAAAAAGAAAACCAACACAAAAACATAAGCACACATAGCAAGAAACATGTTAAAGTGATGCATGATATGTTGCAAGTAATCTTTTTGAAAAATTTTCTAAGGGGTTTTCTGTCTCTATGCCCCTAAAAGGATACCAAGGGACAAAACTATAATTTTTTCTATTTGTCCTCTTTTTATAATTTTGTAAAAAACCATGAGGACAAACTTATAAAATTACTATTTGGTATTCTTGTAAAATTCTTAACTAATCGGGGTTAAAATCGTAATTTTAACCCTTAGAGCGAATCTGAAAATTTTCAAAAGAACAGGAGTAAATCTATCTTTTGACTAGATGACAGAATTGAAATTATCCAAACCGAGAAGGATAAAACCATAAAATGATAGCCCGATATTTAGTAATTTTCACAAACAGCTAGAGGGTAAAACTGACTTTTCACTCAGTAAGAGCAAGACAATCTTTTTACCCAAAAATATCTGGACAAAAAGGTAATTTTGCCCAGTAGTAACTCTATAATATTTGAATCCAGACATGACAGTTTGGACTTTTCACCCCGTTCCCCGAGGCGATTTTCGAAAATCGTTGGCGGTTTCCCAAAAACCGCTAGACGCATGGTTTCCTTTAAAACATACTCAACACCTTCTTGTGTTAGAGTCAATGGAATTCTTTTCTTCCATGTCTAGAAGTTCAGACCGTTTAGCTTTTTCGTTTTTGCCAATTCCAACACACATATCGTAGAACTCATTTTTATGTGTTTGGCAAAAATAACAATTAAGCGGTCTAAAAAGAAAACCAACACAAAAATACAAGCACACATAGCAAGAAACATGTTAAAGTGATGCATGATATGTTGCAAGTAATCTTTTTGAAAAATTTTCTAAGGGGTTTTCTGTCTCTATGCCCCTAAAAGGATACCAAGGGACAAAACTATAATTTTTTCTATTTGTCCTCTTTTTATAATTTTGTAAAAAACCATGAGGACAAACTTATAAAATTACTATTTGGTATTCTTGTAAAATTCTTAACTAATCGGGGTTAAAATCGTAATTTTAACCCTTAGAGCGAATCTGAAAATTTTCAAAAGAACAGGAGTAAATCTATCTTTTGACTAGATGACAGAATTGCAATTATCCAAACCGAGAAGGATAAAACCATAAAATGATAGCCCGATATTTAGTAATTTTCACAAACAGCTAGAGGGTAAAACTGACTTTTCACTCAGTAAGAGCAAGACAGTCTTTTTACCCAAAAATATCTGGACAAAAAGGTAATTTTGCCCAGTAGTAACTCTATAATATTTGAATCCAGACATAACAGTTTGGACTTTTCACCCCGTTCCCCGAGGCGATTTTCGGAAACCGTTGGCGGTTTCCCAAAAACCGCTAGACGCATGGTTTCCTTTAAAACATACTCAACACCTTCTAGTGTTAGAGTCAATGGAATTCTTTTCTTCCATGTCTAGAAGTTCAGACCGTTTAGCTTTTTCGTTTTTGCCAATTCCAACACACATATCGTAGAACTCATTTTTATGTGTTTGGCAAAAATAACAATTAAGCGGTCTAAAAAGAAAACCAACACAAAAATACAAGCACACATAGCAAGAAACATGTTAAAGTGATGCATGATATGTTGCAAGTAATCTTTTTGAAAAATTTTCTAAGGGGTTTTCTGTCTCTATGCCCCTAAAAGGATACCAAGGGACAAAACTATAATTTTTTCTATTTGTCCTCTTTTTATAATTTTGTAAAAAACCATGAGGACAAACTTGTGAAATTACTATTTGGTATTCCTGTAAAATTCTTAACTAATCGGGGTTAAAATCGTAATTTTAACCCTTACAGCGAATCTGAATTTTTTTAAAAGAACAGGGGTAAATCTATCTTTTACCTAGATGACAGAATTGCAATTATCCAAACCGAGAAGGGTAAAACCATAAAATGTAGCCCGATATTTGGTAATTTTCACAAACAGCTAGAGGGTAAAACTGACTTTTCAATCAGTAAGGGCAAGACAGTCTTTTTACCCAAAAATATTTAGACAAAAAGGTAATTTTGCCCAGTAGTAACTGCGTAATATTTGAATCCATACTGGGCAATTTGGAATTGAAAAAGACAGAGAGAGAGGGGAGAAGAGGAAGAGGGAGGGAGCCGGTGGGGTGTCCCCGGCGGGTTTCTCCTGCCGCTCCTCGAATGTCAGCGTCCCTAACGTCTTCCTTCCGGCCACTCAGCCTGTCGCTCTGCCTTTGCCGTTCAGCCTGCTGCTCTGGCTTTGGCCGTTCGGCCTTGGCTGTTTTGGCCTTGGGCATTCGGCCTTGGCCTGTCTCACTTGCCTGCTGCACCTCTGCCGATTGCAGCTGCTTCTCCTTGATTCACTTTTTTTTTTTTTCTTCTTCTCTCTGTTTTTTTTTTTGTTCCCCCTTTCTTGTTTTGCAGGGTTTTTAGGCTCTCATACCAGTGTTGAAGAATTGTACCTTCTTCTCTCGTCAGATTCCGGTGATGGCTATCTGGCATTCTCGGGTCCTCTGTTAAATGCAGTGGAATGGGATGCGGGTGATTGACACGAGGTTCCCACACAGGGTTCTTTCACAGACGAAGATCAGTACATACACTCTTTCTTTTCTTTTTGTATTTCTGTGTTTTCTTTTACCATGTGTGTATGCCTATAATGCCTGCCTTTTATAGGGAGGTGCTCCCCCTTCGTTTATCCTCCTATAGCTTCTCTCGTCTGGGTGCCGTTAACGGAGCTATTACCGGAAATCTCGGTAACGGTCATCCGTTACTGATTCGGCCTTATCCTCTTTAGGTAACGGACTGGATGATCAATCCAGCCATTACTTGAGCCTAGAATGGCCATTATCTAATATTGTATTGCATATCTTGTTCTACTCCGTGAAGTGCAACGTAGGCGATTCTGCAGACTCCAGCATGGATGAGCATATGAGATATGTTGAGCGAGTGCACAAATGTTTGAGGAGGAATTCTGTCGTTGATTTGGACCAAAATTTGGGAAACGCGCATCTAAATGGTTTCGGAATGAGTGACCTCATTTCGGTCTTTGAAGAACTTGGCCAACACTCTCTCTCTCTCCAGTAAACTCACAAGGACAATCATGTTAAACTTGTGCTCCCGAAAGAGTAAGGGAAGCATAAGGACATGTTGTTACGAGACAAAGAAATTGAGAACTTGGTCAAAAAGCAAACAGTACACGTTAAGCACACCTAGAAACAGTACACATGTATCTTTTTATAAATTTAAATTTTAACTATCTAGATCAGCATATGGATGATTATACCTTACACTACCTACCCTTACTTATCTAGAAAATCGTAATGTCTCAAAAAGTAAAGGGTAAATATTAGTGAGTACAATATATATAAGTAATTAAAAATTTAAAAAATAGCAAAAATAAAGGAAAAGTATAAATGCAAATTGTAAAGGTGTGCACCAAGGATAAAGAAGAGGCATATATATATTTATATTTAAAGGAAAAAATGTTATTCAAAATTCAAAATTTTGTAATTTAATCATTTTTTTAAAGAAAAAGAACTTTTAACGTAATAAAGGAAAGACGCTATTTGAAACATTTGGGTAAGAGAGAGAGAGAGAACATATATACATGTTACGCCCGCCGGTTGAGTAAATGCCGGGTAGTGCTACACTGATATAAGAAGCTCATTTGAGCAACAAACAACCAGTTAATAACTACTATTGCAAGGATACATTTCATGCACGCTGTTCTGCTGTCTTCGGGTTCAAATAGTCGTCTTTTCCGTTTGTTCGGGGTGTGATTATTCAAGCACAATGGAGAAGATCTGCCTTGAAGTTGACTTGTTAATTTTCTTCCTTGGATTCAGACTGTGGAAGCAAGGCTGAGCCTAGCAGCAGAAAAGGAGATTCAGAACATGAAATTAAACAACCTAGAAACAGTCAAAGGCTACAAGGAACAGATCAACGGCCTTCTATTAAAACTCAAAAAGTATCGCTGCATCTGCGAAGCGAAAGGTATTGGCTACTATGACTCATTCAAGTCGCATAAGAACACACAAGATTTCGAAGGCAATGCGGACCGACTCGAGCTAGTAGGCTTTTGGGAAGTGGTTCTGCTAAAAGCTTTTGAACTACCCGACTCATTTGAAGTGGACCCAGAGTGGGTCACTCTTGGCACTGGTTGAACCCATTGACATAGCCAACTACAATCGCCACGAACCAGGCCGGCCTCTACGATATAAACTCCCTAAGTACGTACTGTAAGTACCCAGAGAAATGGCTTGAACACAAGAAGCTAAAGTTCGCGGGGGCAGGAGGACATATAGGGAGACTGACTTTGGTTTTCATGCTTTTGGGCTAGAGTGGAGAACTTGAGCATCAGTATGAAATCGAAGCCATTTGAGGACGTTGAAGGGGATGTTTTCAAAAATAATTATTAATTAAAAATACTATTTAAGAATAAATCAAACAACACAGGATACAAGAAATTAAATTACTAGATGGACTAGAAAAAACAGAATACTGTAAAGTCAGTAAAACGTTACGGTATTTACTCAGATCTATGCGGTTAACAAGAAGCTGAAACCTAGATTTAGCATTTCACACCAAGCAATGGGATTAGGATCGGCATAAACTTGTCTCTGAACCAGATAAGCTCATGTATATTGATTTGTTTCTTCTCTGCATGGAGCAAATTCAGTTTAGCATCATCTTCGATGGTGCCCATGGTCATTTTTGTTCGTTCGTTTCTGCTTGAGCTGAGGACTTACATAGACAGTCTAAAGCTAGACGAGCTCTAGCAAACCGAACAAGAACCGGGCTCAAGCTCTAGACTAGTTGAACCAAAGCGAGACATGGTAAGAGTGGCACTATTGGAAACATTGAGGATTCAAGAAGAAAATGATCCAAAAGGTTAATAATCTTCGGGCCAGAACACCATCATACTGATGTATTTGGTAAAACAAGCACGGGGAATGAACGTGCCGCCAATTCCAGGTTGAACGGAACAGGACACAATATACACGACAAATTCATGATGATGCAAGTGAAAAATATGCCAATTTCATTTTTGAGGAGTCCAGATATTTTCTCGCACTTTTTAGAATATAAAAGATGATGACCACTTAACTTCAGCGGCTTAGGCTTTAGCGAGGAGCGCAGCATGCAGACACACACAGAGAGAGAGAGAGAGAGAGAGAGAGAGAGAGAGAGAGAGAGAGAGGAAGGAGTCTTCTTTTCCTGTCGAATGAGGGACGCTCTTGCTGTTGAGAGCGCGTTCGAGTTGCCCCTCGACACGAGTACGAAGTGAAACGACACGAACACGAACCGCGTAACGATTCGCCATCCGTAAGTCGTGGGACCGACTGGTTGGAGAAAATGTAGGACCCAGTATTGCTCATACGGGACCCAGATCCGAACCGTTTGACATTGCATCAAATGGCAGCGTCGAGTCTGAGAGAGAGAGAGAGAGAGAGATGGCGAAGGGAAGAAAGACGCCGCCACCTCCATGCTCGATGAAGTACGGAATGCCCATATTCTCCGCCTCGTGGGCCCCTCTCCACGCCATAGATTCCAGAGAGGAGAGAGAAGACGGAGGAATCGAAAATAAAGAGGAGGAAGGGGGGCATGAAGGTGGGATTTCTCCTCCTCCTGCCTTTGGTTTCTTGGTGTTGAGCGGTGGCGGAGGTGACAGCCGAACCGGTGTCAAAAACTCCATCTTTCTCTCCAAATTCGATTTCTCGTCCGGTTCCCTCTCGTCTCCAGTAAGTTCCTTCTTTCTCGACATCTCTTTTGATACACAATTCTTCTTTTTATTGAATGGATCTTGTTCTCCAAACTTCCATTCTTCATTGGTAATGGATTGCTGATAAAATTCGAGGAGATTTAAAGAATTTAGAAATTGGGTTATTTGATGGTCAGAGTAATACTGGAAAGAAATAATTTCTTTTGTTTAAGAGATCAATACCTGGCATTGAATACAGATTCTACGATTTATTTTGGATATTTTTAGTTAGTAACTGCACCACATAGTTTGAATCTTTTAGTGGCTGAGAGTTAATGGATGTTGCAATGATGAAGAATTATGTGAATTGGAAGGCATGTTCGGTTCTGGCATCATGAACTGGGGATGGATTTTAGCTTTGACAGGCATGCGATCTTCTCTTGATGGAACTTCGGGGAAACAAGTTATTACATAGAAAGAGTGAGTACCCTCTTATTCTGTTTCTTCATGAGAAAAGAGGGCTTGTTAAATGAATTCTGAATTATTCTATTTCAAAGCGTATTTAAGGACATCTTCAAAAGTGGGATTGGAATCGGTCGGTAAAATTAGGTGGATCTCGGTAGATGTTGTGTACTGGTCTCTGATGACGAAGGGAAAGAGAGGACCCGAAATGGTCTTTCAGTGAAGGATGTGTGTCCTCAGTGTAGTGTTGGTCATTTTCTCTGTTTTATCCTCCCTTAGAGGAACGATTGCGCTCTTTGTTTGTTGTCCAACTGCTACGAGAAGTAAAGCTTCTTCATCAGTGTGTTTGTAGTTTTGTTTTATCAAGAAAAAGAAAGGGAAAACAGGCACTTAAATTTTCAATTTTCACGTGTGATTTAGCCAGTAGAAGATTTTCTGCATGCAATCAGTTCATGTCTTTCTAGATAGAACACGTAACCTGAGGATCCCTTTATTTCTTACTCCATAAATCAGAGGTCACCATCCTATCTGTGAGCTTGAGGGTTTATTTAATTTGTTTAGCGTGCCAAGAGTGGCAGTCATGCTATTGTATGGTTCACCAGCTTGAAGTCGGATGTTCTTTATATCGGTAATAATATGTAAAGCAGAAGATGCAAGGAAAAAACAATCACAAGAGACGGGAGACAATATTTACGTAGTTTGGAGAAAGACGCTCCTACTCCACTGTCACCACAGAGAATATTCCACTAAAATCAAACACAAATTACAAGATAGAAGCCACTTTATATATCTGGGGTCCCTTAAAGAATTGAGAAAATTATAAGGATCCCAGTTACAGTCTACAGCTTGACCGGCATAAAGTAGGGATCTCTGTGTCCAATATGGAAGAGTAAAACAGGCTCCACATTTCCAACACTTTACCATGCTATAATTTTTTAAATACAAGCTTTTGTGATTGATTTGAAATGTACATCAGCAGCATCTGGATCTGTTTGTTGTCTTTCATATAATAATGATGAGAATATATTAATAACGATTCTTATATCCCAATTTGTTTCTCAAGAAAAGGAAAAAAACGAAAAACATAGGAATTTCATATGCTGAGTTGAGCATGCACCTTTTGTATGGATGACCAGTGGACTACCTAGATCTTTGCTTAAGAAGAGAATCAACAATGGACCACAGAGAAACAAGGGAACCATGAAGTGCCTAAGGCTAATGGAAGAAGAAAAGCGTAGACTCTTAGTCCAATTGCATGCCTTTGGGGGTCTTAAAACCAGTGTTGTTTGTACTATATCGTATCGTATATCGTCTTTCCTAATGACTCACTTGAGACTCTACCATCAATAAATATGTGCTTGGGACTCTAAGTCTCTAACATATAATTCTAACAATTAATAAATTTGTGCTTGGAACTTTAATAGGTAATAACTCTTACTCTTGGAATTCTAATAGTTAATAAATCAATGCTTGGGACTCAAAGAGATAATAACTACGATCCTTGGAATTCTAACACAATTAATAAATTTGTGCTTGATACTCTAACAGTTGAAAACTCCTATCATTGGAACTCTATAAATATTAATTGTGTACTTAAAAAGTCTCAACTCTTAATTCATATTTATTCTATTTTGCAACTCTCATGATAGGGCTATGTGAAAACAAAGAATCCATGTAGCTGATCCCATCTATTATGGGAAAAGGCTTAGTTGTTGTTGTAACTCTCATGCACGGGACTCGTAACCCTTGGAACTTACTGATTCTTGGTATCCTGCATCATTATTCTCAAGTTAAAATGATAAATTCGTGGAAAATAAGGTTCAACTCATGCATGTATCATGACACAGAACAATATGTGTGATACGGGCTATATCGTACGATATAAGCCGTATAGCACAATACGGCCCGATACACCTACATGACACGGTCCAAACCTTTTATCATATTGAAATATCTTTTGATATGATATGTATCAGTTGATATCATACAATACGGACCATTAAGCATAACACTACACAAAACTCAGCCACCTTCTCAACACAAAGACATGTGCACCTTTTATTTCATAAAAACTAAAATTGTTTCTAATTCTTGTGTTCTTGAGTATCTTCTACGGATGCCAACCAACATGTAAGATGGTAGATTTTTTATGTTATCAATAATGGTTAGCGGTTGACCCTAATATAACGGTAGCAGGGATATAGCGGATTTAGCGATACACTTTCATTTATAATTAAAAAATAATATATATATATATATATAAAATAAATTCTCTAATTTCTAAGAAATATCAAGAAAAACATAATGACCACATTCATAAATATGAATCAAACTAAATAAATAAAATTCTAATAAGACAAACAATAAATATCATATGGGATATGCATATTGAATTGTCAAACTTAAATTAAAAAACAAAATATAAACATAACCAAGTTATTCTAATATCAAATTCTTCTAATTAACAACTATTTCCCATTGATAATCCCTTAAAGTGCAAATGCAAATAATTGATTCAAAATTGACAAGAGGAATTGAAAAATAAAAGATTACATAAGAACCAGAATCTACTATAGAATGTACTGCATTTAACTACGTATGATGCAAGTACAAATACAAATCATTATAAAAGGAATCCACTTAGTTCACTTCAAACTACTTACGCTTCATTTAACATACTTATGCGGCATGAGGCAAGCATGAAACCAACACTATAGAGTGCATAAAGCTGGATTCTCATCAAACAAAACATTTAACTAAATTATCAAATGAAACAATAACAATAAGGGTGAGTTGTCTTAAGTATGAACTGAACCAAACAAGCCATTACTTGTGATGCACATAAGGAGAGTTTGTACAGAAAATCTCAAATGAAAGCAAGAAGTAAGCAACAATAGAAACCAACAATACCACCTAAATGAGGTCGTCGGTGGCATGTCCAGTCCATGCATCACTAACACATAAAGAAAGATGGAGAGACAAACACACACATGGAGAGGCACTACCTAACCCCTTTGCACTGAGCGGTGGAGGTCTCCAACAACTTGGTAAGATGAGGGAAGTCATAGAAGGAAGAGAGTACCATTGTCGTTGGCAGTGACCGTCGCCGGTCGTTGCTGCTGGTAGAAGAGGAACATGCATGTGCGAGAGAGGCGGTAATTGGATCGGGTCAATCCATATCCATTTGGGTTGACCCACTTGTACGCAAAATACAAGTTAGCATACCGCTATAGCACTCATAGTGGTCCACAATAGTGCCCATAGCGGTTTCTGGGTTGGCCAACAAATTCCAAGCATTATAACGGCCAGAGGGCCGCTAAAATGCTATAGCGTGAAATTAACTACTTAGTAGATTTTAAATGCTGCACCCTATCTCTTCCCTTGCCATTTCAATTAGATACTGTAATTTTAACTGCAGCAAACATGGAACCTGTTCACGTATCTATATGCAAATTGACTGTATCTTCTGATGAATATATAGCATCCTAATGAATATTTTGCATGTTTGCCATTATATCTTGAAGTTTTTTCTAACTACAGGTAGATCAATTCTACACTGAAGGCGACTTACCTTATAGAACAGTTGTTCATCCTGGAGGTCAAGGATTGATCTGTTCATTCCCCAAGAGCTGCAGGTTTGTTTGCACTGAAATGACATCCTATACAAGGAGAGATGGTTTTTATGAAATTAAAACTTCAAAATGTTTTAAGAGTCCTTGATTTCGTGGGCAACTTCATACTTTCAACTTGAAGAAGATAAGTGATGTAATGTTTACATATATTAGACATCTTACACCTCAGTTTGGAGAAGCCTATTCAGGAGGTAAATAATGTGGCATTACTCCATCAAAAAAAGGTTCATGTGATGCTTTAATTTTCCTTGAAAATCAACTTGTTGCAGGAATTCTTTTAGAAATTTTATCTGAACCCTATGAGTGTATAATATTGAAATCTTAAGCTAAGTTTCAGGATCTGACTCTTTATTGCAGGAGTACAGAGTTTTATCAAACTGCATTAATATTTAATGTTGATTATCTGTGAATGACCATATATATTGCTTTTCATCATACTATGTGGTCAAATTTCTTTCACCTGGGGATTAATGTAGCCAACTACGTGATCATGTGGTCAAATTTCTTTCACCTGGGGATTAATGTAACCAACTACGTGATCATTTGGTCCATGGGTCTTTTAACATGGAAAAGGTTGTGTGTGGACAATATCACCAATGCTATGACAAAGTTCTGTCTTTGATGAATGAGAGGAAATGAATAAATTCTGTGCTAATGCTTTGGTGTATAACTCCATGTGCTGATGAGACAGGGACAACTAATATTTTTCTAAATTATGGGGTTGCTGATAATTGACGAGAGCAATTCGGAGGGTTGCTCTAGTGGGAGTCTCAAGAGATTGTATATTGAAAACTTTAGTGGAGTTATTTGGTCAACAACAACCAGATTTACATGACTCTCAAGCAGTGTTATCTGACGTGTATTGTATCGCGTATCGTTGGGCTCCACGATACGGGCATATCGTATCGTATCGTACTTTAATATTAAAAAACTATAAAAATTATTTAAAAAATCAATAAAATTAGTAAAAATCTGAAAAAAATCAAGAAAATTCTGGTAATTGCTTTAAATTCATATAATGCAAAGTTTAGCACAAATTAAACATTCAATATTGAACAATTGCATCCAAAATTATATATTTTGAATAAAAAAGTGAAATACATTTACATTTTACATATTGTAAATTTGTATCAGGATCATTAACTAAATAATCTTCATCTTCTCCTTGATGATATTGTTGCACTTCAAATTAATTCATGCAATGTCTTCTTCGGTTAGGACTTAGGAGTGCATTTTCTTCGTTATCTTCCATAATCCACTCATCTAATATATCAAAATTAACAAACTGTTATCTTTGTACATGTAATTGTTATATTTGCTAATTTTCATATGTGAGCAAAACAATGAGCTCCATTTCTTTGATTATTGAGTCTATGATACCTTAATGATGTGATATTATTACTTGATGATATCCCCTTTTTCTCTTATTGGAGACTAGCTTTTTAACTAATGCTTCCATTTCTCACTTCACAGATTGAGTTAAGCCTCACACACATTGATCATGTTCAACTCAATGGAAGTCATGCAACGTGAACCCTAAAATAGTGAAGTTGTGAAATCCCCACTCAATGAACCGAGAGAACTAAATGTTTTTAATTATTTGCGATCTCATGAAATTACAAACTGACAGCAAAAATATACCTAAAAGTTGTAACATAAAGGGAAATGATTTTGTCACATTTTTTTTTGTTCATACATTATTCTTATTAAATAAATAAAATTATAAACCCAAATTATAAGCATATAGGAGGATGCCTTGAAGGGAAATGAAGAGAGGAGAAGAGAGGGCAGAAATATGCAAAAAAAATTTGGAAAAAAAATTTGGGTGTATACGGGCCGTATCGTACGATATGACACGATAACCTATATCTTACGATACAGGTTACCGTATCGTATCGTGGCTTCCCACGATACGATACGATACGTATCGCACCGTATCGTACGATACGGATAACACTACTCTCAAGTGCAGTGAGGAATTCACAGTTCTCTACCTGGACTAAATCAAACATTAATTTCATATTGAAGTTAGGAAAGCTTTTTCTTCTCAAGAAAATTTACAAGCTGTAATTCAAGATTAAAGGACAATTCATAAATAACCATCAGAAGCATGGTACTTGAATGAATATGTCAATTGTAGTGGCAACTTCTGAGAATGAAAACTTGCTTGTTGCCTGTTCTAGTCACATCGATTATCATGCTTGAGTGTATGGGATAAGTTTGTTTCTAAGTTTCTAACCCATATAGACTGTATCTTTTCCATCTCTTGTATTGTTTTGAGGATAAGAATTTTGCTTAAGCATTTAACAATCTGAAGTAACTTTTGCAATGTTTTGAAACAGGTGGTTTGAGTGGGATGCTTCAAGAATTCAACAAGTTCATAGGTTGACTCTGAAATCTTCTGATAAAATATTATGTGAGTTGCAAGATGTGGGGCAGCAGATTGCATTGTCCTTTAGCCTTGAGGGATCAATGCTTGCTTGTGGGGGTGAGGTATTATTCCTGGCAGTTTGACATCTTTTTAAATCTTTTATGCATGTATATATTTTTGAGGTATTCTTACGTGTTTGTTTCTTTGAGCTCTACATGAATGCAATGCCTTGTCTTCTTCAATGAGTTGCATGATTTGCTCAAACTGACTTGGAGAGCACAAAAGTTCCTATATTGTCTGGTTTGAAATTTTGGGTGGGAGGACACTCCAGATAAAATGTAATTGTGGGGTTGGGCCATAGGGCCCAAGAGGTGGTCACTTTCGGATAGTCCCAACGGCTAGTTGTTGTAGCTGTTGGGAGCAGATATCCCTCTCTCTCATGTAAAATTAGCTCTCCCTTTCTCTCTCTTGTAAATACCTATATAAATAGAGGAGATGTCTAATGAATAAAATTAGAGCTTTCCATTCTCCCTTGACTTGTTGCTTGATATTTGGTTTAGCTTGTATACCAAGCATTTGGATATTTGGTTTGTTGAAGATCCTTCGGGATAATTTGTGTTCGAGTTTGTGGATTACTTTGGCAAGATATTGCCGACATTTTTACATGATATCAGAGCCGAAAAAGTTTGATTAAAGTTACATTGTAATTCGTGTTGATTCTCAAAATTTAAAAATCGTTTGAATCAAGGTACTCTTCATCTTTTCTATTATTATTGAGAAGAATGGAAGAGAAAAGTTATGGAGGAAACATTATATCAAACTTGATTAATAGAAAAACCAAGACTCAAAAGCTATGAGATTTTGGTCGATTTAGTTATGGAGGAAACTAGATTGGAGAATATTAGAGACCGAAAAGAAGAGGTTCTTGCTACGTTTAGACTCGAAAACTATTTAAGAACCTATAAACCTTCAAATGTAAAAGCTAGTGAAGGCAATGTATAAAGAATAATGTGGTGCCTTAACCCAACAAGAGAACAATTTATCATTAGTACAAGGAAAATGACACATCAAGACTTTGTATCCTCTCTTATTGAGGAGGTTCCCTGATGTTACTGCCATTAATCACAAGGAGGAAGTGTTACCATCGAAGATCAATACCTACATTAAAGAAATGCTCAAAGAAAAGACAATCATCTCTGGGTCGGCACTATCATCTAATTCTAAAGGTCAAAGTATGCCATATTTTTTAGATTCTAGTGTTTTTTTTTCATATGATTAATGAATATAAATTGTTAGACAAATGCACATAAGCTAGAGCATAAGTATTTATGACTGATGGAACTAAACTTGATGTTAAAGAAATTGAAAATTTAGAAAGTAATTCTTTTAAAATACTTTAAGTACGTTTTATACCAAAATTAAATCTTAATCTTTTCTCAGTTTCTCAAATTTGTGATAATGGTTGCATTGTTACCTTCTCACCAAATGGATGTATGGTGCAGAACCTACAACTACAACTACAACTAAGCCTTTTCCCATACTAGATGGGGTCAGCTACATGGATTCTTTGTTTTTATGTATGGTGCAGAACCATGTGTCAAAAAAGGTGATTGGGCAAGGACATAAAGAAGGAGATCTCTACGCTATGGATAATTTGGTTATGTCAAATTTTGGAACTTGTGGGATTACTTGTAATGATTTTGGGCTTTGGCACAAAAGATTAGGGCACATTGATGTAAACAAAATAAACAATTATCCATGGATAAAGATGAATGAAAAGAATGATTTTGTTTGTAAAGATTGTATTTTTGGCAAAACATATCATGCACCGTTTGGTGATAGAACATTTATCACAAATAAGGCATTTGAATTAGTACACTCTGATGTTTGGGAACTCACTCCCATAACCTCAAAAGGAGGAGTGACTTACTATGTTGTTTTTATAGATAACTTCACTCGGCACACTTGGATATATTTCTTGATTTTTCACAATAAGATCCAATTTGAAGTTAATATTAAAATCTTAAGAACCGATTCTGGGGGTGAATATCTCTCAAATGACTTCAAAAACTATCTTAAAGAAAATAGAATTTAGCATAAAAAATCTTGCACCAAAACCCACAACAAAATTGTTTAGCCAAAAGAAAACATAGACATATTATTGAAACTACTAGAACTTTGTTATTAACTAGTAAAGTTTTCAAACATTTGTGGGTTGAAGCCGCTCTAACATCCATATATTTAATAAATAGGATGCTATCATCCAAACTTGAAAATTATTTTTCTATAAAAAAATTATTTTCTAATAAACTTAGTTATGATTAGTTGAGAGTTTTTGGGTGTAAATGTTATATTTATGTCGATAAAAATGATAAGTTAAGTTCCAAAGCCATTGAGTGTGTTTCTTGGGTATGGTATTGATAAAAAGGGGTATAGGTGATGATCCAAAAGAAAATAAATTCTGTGTCTAGAGATGTCAAATTTATTGAAGATGAATGTTACCAATATCAAAACACATAAGAAAGTTATACATTTTTATATGAAATATCGTATGAAAGGTTAGATGAGAATCAGAAAGTACAAGAAGATAAGCATGATTCAACTAGAAGATTAATCTAGAAACCTTGAAACAAGAGAACATGTGTTAAGACCCTTTGAATATCATTATTTAAGAAGGAATAAAAAAATGATAATGCTCCTAACAAAAGAATCATAAAACCCCTTAAAAGAATTGTGTCTTATGAATCATTTCAACCACAACATAAAAATCACATAGCTATCATATCTAGCATTCTTGAACCCAATCATTATGATCAAGCAAAAAATAACTTAGAATGGAGGAAAGCTATGAATGTTGAATTAGAAGCTTTAAAAAGAAATTGTACTTCGGATAAATTTTGAAACCCAAAAAAAAGAAAATTATTGGTTGTAGATGGGTCTATAAGGTCAAAAGCCACAGTGATGGTTTTATTGAAAGGTACAAAGCAAAACTTATGGCTAAGGGATACTCCCAAGAATATGGGGTTCATTATTAATAAACATTTGCACCAGTTCCATCTATGATTACTGCTCGTATTTTAATTTCTATTTGTGCAATTAAAGAATGTGATATATATCAATTAGATGTTAAAAATGTTTTTTTGAAGGAAAATCTTAGTGAAGAATCTATATGGCTTTCCTTTTAGGATTCATTATTCCAAGTAACTATGTTCTTAAACTAAAAAGGCTTTATATGGATTCAAACAAGCTCTTAAGGCTTTGTTTGATAGATTTGAGTACTTCATGCACAAAATTTTTTCTCTTGTTATTCTGACACTGCTTTATTTGTGAGAAAAACATGTGCATGTATTGTGATTCTACTTCTGTATATAGGTGATATGATCATCACTAGAAGTGATGAAAATGAGATATTATAAATAAAAAGAGATTTACATAAAGAATTTAAAATAAAAGATCTTAGACTTTTTAGTTTTTTTTTGAAATAAAAATAACCCATAATAAAAAAGGTTACTTTATGTCACAAACGAAGTTTGCTAATGACATTGCTAACATGTCAAGATTGACACATGACAAAAAAGTAAGCATGTCTAAGGTGATGGGGACCAATATGAGGACTACATATGAGAAAAACTTAGAGGATCCCACTTTCTACAGACAGATGATAGGACCCTACGTATCTTACCATCACTCGACCAGATATAGCATGTGCAATACACGTAGCAAAACAATTTCAATAAGCCCCCCACCAATGTAGACATGAGTGCGGTAATGTGGATTGTAAGATACATAAAGGATGCACTGAAAGAGGAATCATTGTAATCTCGTAATCTTCTTTTAAATTAACTGTTTATGTTGATGCTGACTGGGGTGGGGATGTTAATGATAGACATTCTACCGCTGGATTAGTGGATTTATGTGTTTTTAGGTGATTCTCTAATTTCTTAGAGGTGCAACAAACAACAGAAGGTGCCTTTGTCATCTACAGAAGCAGAATATAGAGCCATGACCACCACGACTGCTGAGATATCTTGGATCACTGAACTTCTTGCAGACATGAAGGTTACCTTGGAGGACTTAACAAAATTACTTTGTGACAACAAAAGCACTATGGATATTGCTTCAAATAATATTTTTTTATGAAAGAACTAAACATATTGAGATGGATTGTCACTATGTTAGAGAGGAATGCTCGAAGAAAAGATCGACTTTATGCTATGTTTCTTCAAAGCTATAGTTGACAGATTTCTTTACCAAATCCTTGTCAGGCCCTAGATTTATGTTCAATCAGACAAACTTTCGGTATATACACCGCAAGTTTAAGGGGGTGTTAAAATGTAATAGTGGGGTTGGGCCAGTAAGGCCCTAACAAGTGGTCACTTGGGCTTGTCCTCCTTCCAACAGCTAAACAACTAGCCGTTGGGAACACTCCCAACGGCTAGTTGTTCTAGTTGTTGTGAGCAGATCTCCCTCTCTCATGTAAAATTAGCTCTCTCTTTCTCTCTCTTGTAAATACCTCTATAAATAGATAGAGGAGATGCCTAATGAATAAAATTAGAGGTTTCCATGCTCATTTGACTTGTTGTTTGATATTTAGTTTGGCTTGTATACAAGCATTTGGCGATTTGGCTTGTTGAAGATCCTTCGGGATAATTTGTGTTTGAGTTTGTGGATTACCTTGGCAAGATATTGGCGACATTTTTACAACTCCTCACTGTTGTGCCCCCTTGCACTTGACATGGATCCTAAAATTATGTGTTGCTTGCTTTCTGGATGCAGGACCTGGTTCTAGATGAATCCAAAGTCAAAGAAAATATACTCACTTTCATGGTGGCATGTCATTCTCTTTGTATTCCCATCACTTTCATGGTGGCATGTCATTCTCTTTGTATTCCCATCCACGTTACACAGGATGCTTCTAGTTCAAATGGAATAACTAATTCTTTTTCGCTCTTTCAATCTCTCTTACACACACAAACACACCGGCACGCAGACACATAGATATACAAGTGCACATGCTTAGACAGATATACACACATGCACATGCTTATACGTTGCCTGAGAAGTTCTTAATGCAAAAGTTCTGGCTAGAAACCTGTCTTCGTTCAGCTAAAATCAGTTGAACTGATAGGCATTATTATTTTAGTGGCTTATCCTTAGGGCTGATAAGTGAACGGAGACCACTCATAGTTTGACTTTGTTTAGCTTATCCCTGACTCGATCATGTTAAATTCTTTGAATGGTCCAAGCTAAGCATGTTCAACTTGGTTTGGCTCATGATAGCTCATTAAATGGCACCTTTCAATTTTTTATGTAAATTGAAGCCCAAGGTAATTGTATTAGGGCATTAAGGTAAATGAAGGACCATTCTTCTTTTCTCACAAAGGAATAGTTAGGGCAAATGAAGATCCATTTATGTAAAAAATTTAGGGAAACGCCTGTCTCAACTTTGTTCGGCTTTGCTTACAGAAGGATGGCAATTCGTCTGTAAACATGTTTGAATAGGTTGTTCTACTGCTGGTTTACAAACTAGAAAATGAACCAAGAAACAAATAAAAGTTGTTTGGTTTGTTCGGCTCATTCACCAACCCTACTTATTTTCCGCTTGTAGTCATCCATGCTGATGTGTCCTTCCTGGCTATAAATTACAGTCCTTACTGAAAAAGTAAAACATACTTGGGGACCTGACGAATCTTGAACTCTGTTAATAATGCATTTCGGGTTGAATGCAGGATGGCCATTTGAGAGTTTTTAAGTGGCCAAGTATGGAAATCATAATTAACCAGTCAAATGCACATGAATCTTTTAAAGATATAGATTTCAGGTATCCAACTGTTTCCGAACTATTGTTTATGATAACTTCCATTTTCCAGAAGAAACTATTGTATATAAGGAAGATTGGGCAGTATTTGTCTTATATTTAACCCAGTGGTAATTTTTCTTTGCAGTCCTGATGGAAAGATGCTCGTAACCCTAGGTGACAGTGGCCCTTGTAGGGTTTGGGACCTTCAATCATCAACTGCTGTTGCTTCTCTATCCACAGTGAAGGTTGGCAGAAATTATTTTGGAGCCCTATTCTTGAAATTTAGTCTCTGAGGTTGTTCCTATGTAGCAGGGTGAAAATTTTGGCTTTTGCAAATTTTCTCGAAATAGCAGAAGCAATCTCCTTTATATGATCATCAGAAGAGGTGAGATTCAGAATTGCAATGCCTGTATTTAGCGAGTAATAAGGAAAATGAGATGTATTGTTACTGAATCTGGTTACTATTAATTATTTCTCTCTAATGTTTGCCATCTTTAGGTGGACGTGGATTTATTTCAACCTGGGATACTGGGTTGTGGAAGAGAATTTCAGAGAAGCAGATTGTGCAAGATGCTGTTTCTGCATTTAGCATCTCACCTGATGGAAGGCTTTTTGCTATGTAAACTTCAAAACTTACTAGATCTTGGTTTTGCATCGGATGATTGCTGACACACCATTAACGCCTACCTGTTACGGACATCATGCTATTGCCCATATATTTATTCATATATCTCATTTTAGGTTGAAAATAACCATCATTCTTTCATGGTGGAAAATGAGATAACAAATGGAAAATGCATGGAGGGGCCGGGGTTCTATGTCTTCCACGTACAGGTCTAACTATCTCTGTGATCTGAACTCTCCATGTTAAGTTTTTCTTGGTTTCATCTTGTCTTGCTTAAACAGGATCTGATTTTTTAGTTTCAGAAATAAAATTGAGGTTTAAAGTAATTAGTTACTGATGTTCCACCAGTGTTGAGGGTTCACTCTTACATAGCGGGCCCAAGCCTGTGTAGCCAACAGAAAGCACCTTGTCTGGCCTTTTACCTGGCATGTGATCTTCCCATCACTAAATGCATCAGATCTCATCAAAACTCAGAAATTAAGCATGCTTGGGCGAGAATTATATACTATAAGTTTAAGGTTGAATAAACAAGTTGTAAACCAACGCAAAAGGAGAAGTGACATCTTATATTGATCTTTGGTTATGTTTTGCTCATTATTTTGTCTACCACACTTTCGTTGAACTCATGCTTTGTGTCCTGATAGCTTTATTATCAGAAAAGTGACCAGTAGGCACCATAAATTCATAAACCAACAAATACATGCCATAAGCAGGATTGTAGCTTGTTTTGAGCTTCAATATCTGATAGCTGTAGCATTAACCGCAAATATTCTACACTCTGAGTAATGAATGATAACTACTTCATTTTCTAGCCTGAATTACTAAGCAAAAATAGTCAAAGTGAGGATTTCCTGATTGTAAAATTGCAAAGAAATTGGTAGATTCTGTTCACTCAGTTTCTGTTTCATAGAATTTAAGTTACCAACTTTGATGACATGGTTGATATGTTAAACTTAATTGTCCTTACATTGATATGTAGCTTTTAGGCCTGCCATAGCTTATGAAAGAAGGAAGTGAATATCAAGTAGTATAGGTCCCTATTTGCAATTGCATGGTAAAGTATGCCTATGCAAGCTGTTCACATGGCCAACTTGATCCTCATCCGTAGAGATTCCTGCTGTGGAATCCCGCTTCCATCTGTTATCAGAGCAGGGCCATTGGTCGTACAATTTTGCTGATTCAAAAGTACTCATAGTCAGTGTTTTCATGCCACACTGGAGTTATCCAATATATCGCTCCACATGTTCCATTTTCCATTTTGCTTCTCCCAGTCTTGCTTGACCTTTTCGAAGCTGAAGAGTTGCATCTCGCATCTGCATTAAGTGGGGCGTAACTGGTTCCAACTGGTCAGACACTTTTGCCCTCCTTCGCTCCTTCAGCGGACACTTACAAGTGAATTGTGGGAGGTTAGGTTGGTCACCCTGTTAGGAAAACTTTGAGAAGCAGTCTACGCCACCAAGAAGGATTAACCCATGCCAACTGGGAGAAAAGAATCAGGCCTAGCACATAGCATCCTGCACCCGTTCATACCCTGACCAGTTCATATAGGCAGGGACCATGTTCCAGTGCCGACATGCTAACCTGAATTGTGTCATAAATTTACTGGTTATATTCTGGAGCTGATTTTGGTCTGCCTCTTGCGCAATCAACACGAAAATATTTTTGTTGGCCTTCAAATGTCAGGGCACGTCTATTCTCTCTATGCAGTACTTATTGGTTGTTAGATGCATTATCTGTTGGTGAAAATTGTGTTTGATATGCAGTGGAACAGTAGAAGGTGAAATAATGATATTTGATCTCCTCTCCATGCAAGTTCAGCAAAAAGTCAGAGGGGCACACTTAGTGTTTGTTACCGCCTTGGAATTTTCTCATGATTCCAGGTTTCCATCTATCCTTCAGATTTGGGTAAGAAAATATTGGACATATTATATGATCAATTAGTGGTCTGTTGTGAACACAGGAAACTGGTTTCTGCGTCTGGTGACTCAAGTGCGAGAGTAACAGTAATTGAGGACAAGAAACATCACAGTTTGTATTCTTACTATTGGTTATTTTCTGTTACTTTCATTGGTTGGATGCATAACTATTATCTCTTTCGCAATGTTCTGCAGGTTTGAGCATTACACTTATCCTTTTGATCATTTTACTTTCCATAGTGTTCTTCTTAAAGAAGAATGAAGTATTCTAGTGCCTCGGAAATGCTGAGAGAATGGATTTGACATAAAATCAATGGTACGAAGAGCTATATGAACATATAATCCTTCCATTTGTAGGCTTGTAGTTTTGAAGTCTGGAAATGTGTCTTGCAGAGATGTCCGTTCCTACTGAAAGAAAAGGAAAGAGAACATAATTTGTGCCAATGAGTTTCTGTTTTCTAATCTGAGAATATTTTGGCATTGGGTTGATGATAAAAGACATGATTCAGTGTTTGTGGGATTACTTCACCATTTTATTGCTGCTAAGGGGCTTTCGTTCTAGTTTGCAGTGTTGTGCATGTCCCTGTCGTTTTCTGATGACTTTTTATGTACTACTTTAGTTTCTCATATCTATTTGCATCTGTTTGTGTTACTCGTGTTGTAGAGATGGCATTGCAAGACATGGATTATATTCCACCTGCAACTGAATGGTTCTGTATTACCAAATAACGCAGATCTTGGAAATGAGCATTTTTGGTTTCTTTTGATCCACCGCCCTCTTGTTGATACATTGGAAATTTCTGCTCCCACTATGTGACTCATCTTTTTCATCTATACTATGTTCAGTAAGGGAACTTGATTTCTGAATTACTAATTTGGGTTTTGCTTGGTTAAGTTTTGACTTCGTAAACTACTTTCAGTCGGGCATTGCTGCGAATCAAAAGTTCATCAAAATTTGGAAAAATATCTATCCAATTCTTGGGTATGTCGAGTTTATATGTTCACCGGATGGATGACTTTGAGACATGCAAGTGATAAACAAATAACAGTCGTCTCGAGGGCGAGTTTGGGTTTGTGCTTTTGGGTTTGTGCTTTTGGGTTTGTGTTTTCTACTTGTTTTTGCGCCGGAAGGTTGGATGCCCATCTTTTTCAAACAATCGCTCACGACTCCCTTGTTGCTTAAACGTCGTTATGTTTAAGGGATGTTCTCGTCTCTGAATAAAGTTCCGTCCCATTACAAGTACGTCTTTCAAATGTGAGTGAAAGAGGGCATACGCGATGGCTATTTAAGGAGTTTTTTGTAGAAAAACTACAGTGCGTTTCCATTCAAAGCAGCACGAGGAAATCAGGTCATGTTCTAATTGACCTGTTGTAATACCTGGGTCGGGGTTAGACCCACTCCCAAACCTAATGCAACCCAACGCTAAGAAAAAAAGAACGGATTGAAGCTGATAGAGGCAATCGTCGTAGAAATTTGAAAAAGGTTTCCCCCTTGATATTGGAAATCTCCATGGCTATTTAAAGCTGTAGTAGGGTCATTTGAGTAGTGGGGACCCTAAAATATTGAGAGAAATCTGGTAAAACGGTGTTTGGTGGAAGAATAAGCCAAAATAGGTGGTTTTAGTCAGTCATTTAATTTCTTTTTCAAGTTTCTATTAATTTTCAATGAATTGCTAGCTAAAGACACCGACAAGAATAGGGTTTTTATAGAGGAGATCGATATAGCCATTTTAACACTAAGATCAACCATTTTGGTTGAGTATTTGGCTGGAAATCGGCAAGAATTGCCTCAAGGATTTAGTTTCTCTTATATTTTTCCATCGATATTTCTGTCCAACTAGTGGCAGGATGGCAGCAATAGTGCTGTCATCAGGTAGGTCTTAATCCAAATTCTTACACTCTAGGTAAAGATCAATTGCACGTGCAAGGTGCTTTCTTCCTGGTACACCATCAAGTAAGGAAGAAGTGGGTAAGAAGGTCATATTGATGACATCAGGTGCAGCATTTACAGTTGATGCCCACTTGACATGACTCTGGACAAGATCATCACCTCCTCTCCGTCTAAAAATTACTGTAACATCCTGCAGCCAATCGCTCTATTCAGTCAGCTGAATACTTTTAAAATCATTGACATTAAATTTCACATAAATGTGGAAGAAATATGAGTTTGACAAAAGCAAACTTCAGTTTCCATCTCCCAAAGTAAAAAGAAAAGTGTATGAATCATGCTTCATTAGGTAATGTGCCGACTCACTTCCATTTCAAGGACCACAAAAGATCAAACTTACCTCTTTACCACTTAGATAGGGAGCGCCTGTAGGCTGAGGATGTACTCCTTGGCAGTTGAAATTAAACTGTTCCCCGACCTGTATACTTACTAATTAGTAGTAACATAGGAGTGGGGCATTCCCAAGAATACTGTTCCATAAACCAAGAGGATATTCTTTGCACATGTGCACATGGAAAAGTAACAGCAGATAATACAAGTGAAACATACTGAAGTAGCCTTTTCTCTGGATCTGAATGGACTTGCACTTTGCTGACTTTCAAAGTCTGGAAACCTCTCATCACCAATTTCTTTTATATAGCTACTCATTTCGGATGCTGATAGCAAAGATGAATAATGCTGCTTGACATAGACAACATCGGCGTTACTGCACAGGCTGCGCAGAAACGCCGAATTGGGGGGGGGGGGGGGGGGGGGGGAGATATGAAGGGCCTTTAAAAAGGGCCCTTCATAATGCATTTTTCCAAGGAGCTGGGCAGCCTTGATCAAGTCGGAAAACAGGAGGAGTCGGCCGAAATCTGGTAAGTTGACCTATTTTTCAGATTTTCGTTTTTTCCTGATTTTTGATGAAAAACTTGTTGAAAATCATCGTTTTGGGCTTGGATTAAAGGTTGGAGTTAGAACTAAGTGTTTTGGTGGGGTAGGTAAGCAATGGCATCGATTTGGATGGAAAACGATTGTGCTTCACCGGAAACAGCCGAGATCGATGCCATAAAAAAAAAAGAAAAAAAAGAAGAAGAAGATGGGGCCTTTTGGGCATGTCCCTCATTCCGTGTTGTGTCGTATCTGAAATGTCATGAACCGACACTGATTCATGTCGTGTGTTAAAAAACAGGTTATGTGTCAAAAACGGGTCAAGTTTGGGTCGTGTCTTGAAATGAGTTTTTAGGTTAAAAACGAGACCCGTGTCAGTAGTTAAAGGTTCTCTGTTGACACAATGACTCAAGCTACCTATTGTGTCATTCATTCGGATCAGATATGACATTGGATATCGATTTGGATCTCGGATAGCTTAAACGGATCCAAATTGGGGTTTGTGATTTGATTCGAATATAGTTTGTTTCGTTAGACTTATAGTTAAATAAATTTTAATGTTTAATTATTTGTAATTGTTTAGAGATAAAAATTAGAGGATTTGGTGGTGATAAGAGTGTCCCAACAGCTTAGGGACTGAATCTTAGCACTCTTTTAGGTAAGGGGTTATGCATTCTTTTACAGAACCATGCTAGAAGTGATTTTACTTTTTTAGATATATTTAAATGTGCATGATTGATAAATGTTTTATTGATGTTTGTGAAATGTTATTCACAATTATGGGTTATTTGATATGCCTTTTAAATAGAAAAAATTTATGGCACTGATTGGTAAAGAGCATGTTTTGATATGCATGTGTTGTATGAACATGGTATTTAAATGTTGTGTGGATATGAGTTTGATTTTGGATATTCGTGAATCTAGATATGATTTGTAAATGTGATGAATTGTAATTGGTTTTAGAAATGTAATGATGTGTAAATGTACGAGCCGTACTTGTGTGGTTTGTGTGGGGTCTCTAGAGACTTGTAGGTCCCTCGGGCGATCCGGCTTAGGGCGAATACAGGGTGCGTTCCTGGGCACTCTGCCGTGAGAGTCGGCATGGTTACCGTCGTGGACGGGGTTACCGAGGTCACGTTAGGGAGGGCCGGATGACTCCCATGGCCTTTGGGGCAGACACAGTATGGGCTGTAATTATCGAAACTAATGATGTGTCTGCGTGTGTGAGTGTATGCGTATGAATTTGAGATCATGATTTAAAGGTAAATGTGCTTTGCTATGAAATGGTTGCGAACTATTCATGCTTTTACTATTTTTTCTGTTTAAAGATGCTTAACCTCCCTACTGAGCTATGTATAGGAACTCACCCTATTGTTTTATAACTCATCCTAAATCTAGCACTTCAAAGGCACATAGAGTAGAGTAGGAGTTTGATAGAGCAACATTTTTATTTTAGATGGTATGATAAGTGTTGAATAATTTAGAAAGTCTTTTATTCGGGGTTATTATTAGGTGGGCCCCACACCATTTTAGACGTGTTGTTTAGAACTTCGATATGAATATTTATTTCAGTTAGATATTTCTTGAGTTTGAACTAAATTGGTATTGTATTTGATTACTGCTCACCATCACGCCCGCGCGAGAAGCGGCCACGTGGCATCGGCTCGGGCCGGGTCATGGTCGCGACTCGAGCAAGTGTGACAACTTGGTATCAGAGCTTAAAGTTGTTAAAGTATATTTCAGAGCGAGTTAATCGTTGAAATATAATGGTGTATTTATTTGTAGGACCAACGGGAATTGGATCTTAACTTAACTCTAAGTGTTATGAGAAATGATAACGAGGGAATGTCATCGTACGGATCTGCTGTAGCAGTGGAGGTTCCATCCGGTATACCTCAAGGACCTATAGAGCCACCACATATTCCACTTGTACAAGGTGGTTAAGATGCAGTGATATTACTTTGTCAGATGATCAACTTGTTGCAACACGTTCCGAGAAAATCCAGCGATTTGTGTCCTATGAATCCTTTAAACCACAACGAAGAAACTTGATTGCCACCCTTATCATAAAGCTAAAAGTTATTCTAGAATATGAAAGATGAACTCAACGCCCTACACAAGGCTTAGACATGGATAATTGCACCCATACCAAAAGATAAGAAAGTCATTGGATGTCGATGGGTTTATAAAATCAAAACTCATAGCAATGGTCTCATTGAGAGATACAAGACTAGACTAGTTGCTAAAGGTTATGCCTACAAATATGGAATAGACTATGATGAAACTTTTGCCCCATTAGCTAGAATGACCACAATTAGAATTCTCATAACCATTACATGCTATTTGGGTAATTGTCGATCGACTTACTAAGGTTGCACGATTTATACCCATTCAGAAGAATATGTCGTTATCGAAATTAGCTACTGTGTATATCGCTGAGATCGTTAAGTTCTATGGTGTGCTAGAGACCATCATTTCAGATAGAGACCCTCGTTTTACCTCTCATTTCTGGCAGAGTTTACAAGAACGTGGGAACAAAGCTACGTTTAAGTTAAAAGCACCATCCACGGACGTGGTCGGTCGAAAGGACGATTCCAGCGTTAGAAGACTTGTTGAGCATGTGTTGGAAAGCGGCGGAGGTTGGGATGAATTCTTGCCATTGTTAAGAATTCACATATAACAATAGTTTCCATTCAGGCATGTAGACGGCACCATGAGGCATTATATGGGAGAAGATGCGCAATCACAGGTTAAGTACATGACGGTGAGCACTGCGGTAGGACCCGACCCGTGCGCCAGACAATCAGAAAGAAGATGATCCAAGACAAGACGAGGACAACTCAGACGCCACAAAGAGTTATGCAGATAAAGTACTTAAGATCGCTTGAATTTGAAGAAAGCGGACTATGTATTTAATGCAGATGCCTATGATTGGAGCTGGGACGAGTAACTGCTCGTGAAGCCTACCTCAAGTTTATCTAGTCAGATCGATAATTTCCGTCAGGTAGTTGGAGATGTTGCTTACCAATTGGATTTGTCGTCGTCATTGATTGGAATGCATAATGTATTTCACATATCCATGTTGCAAAAGTATGTTCCTGATTCCTCACATATCATTGAGGTCGAGCCGCTACACATACATGAAGATTTGTCTTATGAAGAGGTGCCCATAACCATCTTAGATAGAAAGGAACAAGTCCTATGTCGTCGAGTTTTGAGGATAGTAAAAGTATACTGGAGCAATCATTATTTACCAAGCGAGGCTACTTGGGAGCTCGAGAATGAAATGCGAGAGAAGTATCTATATCTCTTCAAGTACCTTTTAAATTCTAAGGACATAATTTCTTTAAGGAGGGTAGAATGTAACGATGAGCGTTCCCAATTGCAGGGGGGATATGAAGGGCCTTTAAAAAGGACCCTTCATAGTGCCTTTTTCTAAGGAGTTGGGCAGCCTTGAACTAGCCGGAAAACAGGAGGAGTCGGCCGGAATTCGGTAAGTTGACCTATTTTTCAAATTTTCATTTTTTCCTAATTTTTAATAAAAAACTTGTTGAAAATCATCATTTTGGGCTTGGATTAAAGGTTGGAGGTAGAACTAAGCATTTTGGTGGGGTAGGTAAGCAATGGCATCGATTTGGATGGAAAACGGTTGTGCTTCGCCGGAAACCGACGAGATCGATGTCAAAAACAGAAGAAGAAGATGGGGCTTTTTGGGCATGTCCCTCATTCCGTGTTGTGTCGTGTCTGAAATGTCATGAACCGACACTGATTCATGTCGTGTGTTAAGAAATAGGTTGTGTCAAAAACGGGTGAAGTTTGGGTCGTGTCTTGAAATGGGTTTTTAGGTTAAAAACGAGACCCGTGTCAGTAGTTAAAGGTTCTCTGTTGACACAATGACCCAAGCTACCTATTGTGTCATTCATTCGGATCAGATATGACATTGGGTATCGATTTGGATCTCGGATAGCTTAAACGGATCCAAATTGGGGTTTGGGATTCGATTCGAATATAGTTTGTTTCGTTAGACTTATAGTTAAATAAATTTTAATGTTTAATTATTTGTAATTGTTTAGAGATTAAAATTAGAGGATTTGGTGGTGATAAGAGTGTCAAAGCAGCTTAGGGACTGGATCTTAGCGCTCATTCAGGTAGGGGATTATGCATTCTTTTACAGAACCATGCTAGAAGTAATTTTACTGTTTTAGATATATTTAAATGTGCATGATTGATAAATGTTTTATTGATGTTTGTGAAATGTTATTCGCAATTATGGGTTATTTGATATGCCTTTTAAATAGAACATATTTATGATACTGTTTGGTAAAGAGCATGTTTTGATATGCATGTGTTGTATGAACATGATATTTAAATATTGTGTGAATATGAGTTTGATTTTGGATATTCGTGAATCTAGATATGATTTGTAAATGTGATGAATTGTAATTGGTTTTAGAAATGTAATGATGTGTGAATGTACGAGTCGTACTTGTGTGGTTTGTGTGGGGTCTCTAGAGACTTGTAGGTCCCTCGGGCGATCCGGCTTAGGGCGAATACAGGGTGCGTTCCTGGGCACTCTGCCGTGAGAGTCGGCATAGTTACCGTCGTGGACGGGGTTACCGAGGTCACGTTAGGGAGGGCCGGACGACTCCCGTGGCCTTTGGGGCAGACACAGTATGGGCTGTAATTATCGAAACTAATGATGTGTGTGCATGTGTGTGAGTGTATGCGTATGAATTTGAGATCATGATTTAAAGGTAAATGTGCTTTGCTATGAAATGGTTGCAAACTATGCATTCTTTTAGTATGTTTCCTGTTTAAATATGCTTAACCTCCCTACTGAGCTATGTACAGGAGCTCATCCTATTGTTTTAGGGCTCATCCTGAAGCTAGCACTTCGAAGGCACACGGAGCAGAGTAGAAGTTTGATAGAGCAACATTTTTATTTTAGATGGTATGATAAGTGTTGAATAATTTAGAAAGTCTTTTATTCGGGGTTATTATTAGGTGGGCCCCGTACCATTTTGGACGTGTTGTTTAGAACTTCGATATGAATATTTATTTCAGTTAGATATTTCTTGAGTTTGAATTAAATTGGTATTGTATTTGGTTACTGCTCACCATCACGCCCGCGCGAGAAGCGGCCACGTGGCATCAGCTCGGGCCGGGTCGTGGTCACGACCCGTGCAGGTGTGACAACATCTCTACCACCAACAGTAGCAGATGTAATAATGTGTACCAAAGCTCTCAATAAAACCGAATATCAGTTAGAGTAAAAAGAAAAGTAACGGTTGAAGATATCATCTTTACCTTGCCAAGGATGACGGCTCCCAAGTACTCAGCATGCCTAACATCTACCCGCAAAACCAAGTCAGATTTTTCCAACTTTACCACAAACAGTGAAATGTAGATGCCATCTATAACAAGGGCTTTCGTTGCAGCTGAATCCACTTGAGAAGAACCAGTGATGTTGAACATGGCGTTGAAGCTACCAAGAGAGCTACTACCAGAAATACCAGCCATATTGTTGAAATACTATGCCATCTAAAAAATTGATGAGGGGATGAATCAACGTTGCCAGTCATCACCACATATTGTATAATTTTTCTATTTTCATCTAATTCAGATTTGGAGTTTGTCAAACAATTTACAAATGTCTGAGCCCAATCGGAAACAAATGCAAAGGCTCTTGAAATCCACCAAACTTCTACAAACAAAAATACACAGATATTGAAGATTAAACCAACTACTGTATAAATAGTAACTTTGAAAAGGAAAGACCAACTACTGTATAAATAGTAACTTGTGCAGATGCCAGAACTGCAAAAATATTTTACTATATCATCTAGTTCAGATGCTTCAATCAAAGAGTGCCACTTTGAATACATCAAAGAGAATAACTCTACAAAGTAATCAAACATGTAAGATATTTCATCAGAGCTTTCCATCTAGCTCCTACGTACCAATCTTGCTTATACTGTTAAACAGAGCTTCACCCTCCTCCTATGATCCTTGCAAATAATGTTGAATTGCCTTCTTCAACTCATCACCCTTCCTTGTACCATTCAAAGAAGCAAGCTATGGCTATTGCTGGGAGATTCAAGTCATTTCCTCATATATAACACAAAGCTCTATTATAAGTGCACATTCCTAAACTTCCCCAGAGTTTCTCAAGATTACTAGATACAGAATTTGCATAACCTTCTAGGATTTAGTGGGATCATGAAAAAGAGATTAATCCCCTAAATAGGGGTGGCAATTTTGGACCGGACACTAAAAAATGTGTCCAGCTCAGGATGTAAGCACCCCAGGTAGGGTCTGGGTTGACCCAAAGCAACCCAAGAAAAGTCCACCCATGCCCGCATCAGCTCAGACCCGACTATATAAATATATAATTATATATGTAGTGTGTACATATTATACATATATATCTTATACAAAATACATATGATAAGCACACATGAATAGTGCGCACGTGTATGTTATAATACATACATATTGTACGTATATCATTATATACAAAATGTAAGATATGTGATGCATAATATATGTATATTACATATATACCATATAATATGTTAAGATACCAGAGTCACAGTTGATTCAACACAGAACCAACACAACACGATACGCGTCAGGTCTTGGTTTAAAGAACATGAACCGAAGAAAAATAAGCTCAGATATCAGTAGACTTCATTTAACTTGAAACCAAAGGGATGCGGCCCAAACCCATCATGATAATCCACTTTGCCATCCTGCAGCCAACCTAGGAGTCTGGTTCTTGTGAGTCTCACAACCCCAAGCGTTTGCAAATGAACTGAAGGTGAATATTCAAATCTGGCTGACTTTGAACAGCACGATCCAAGGTATGATTTACTGTGTTGATTTTGAATAACATGATCGAAGATGTGATTATAGCACTCACATAACTGGATTGAACCTCATCCTGGATAGAACAACCCTCAGTTGCATTTTATATGCTCTAGGGGGAAAAAGGAAACCTGCACCACCGAGTCCCCTACCATAACAAATGTCCTTTTATGCTCTTATCCACTTTTGGCATCCTGGGGAGAGTGTCATGTTTATTTTTAACGTCAATTGCTTAAGGAAACAAAGAAACATGTAAGATTGAATGACCAGTGGAAAAGTTATTCCAAACTAAAGTACTCAAGGAATTTAGAAAAAAAATCAATTCCAGTTCTTGAAGAGTTTTCAGCATCTCAGCATCATCAGAAGCTAGAGCCCAAAACCAGTGAATGTGTAGTTGAGGCTTACTAATAAAAGAGAATGATGTACTGCGTCATATATGCAACCCACATGAATGCTCTACCCACTCTAAAAGATGCAGCGGAAGGCCTTAAAGGTGTTGTAAGGAAATGATCAAGCATGGCCTTGCTTTTGTGGAGTTAAGTTAATTGTTAATATAAGACAAAGAACAGAAATAGCAACAAAGTGTCATGTAGGTTCCCCACTTAATGGCAGATAAGCTTGATTTTTGCATTGGTTTGTAATACCAGTCATTCCATTTCCCTCTAAATATGAGGACAAAAAGATTGAACAATGGACATAATAATATATAATTTTCTCCCACATTGAGACATGACTGTTTGTCACCTTTCAAATAGTTCACCAAGAGATTAGCATTTTCACATGAAAGAATATTTCCAGAAGCAATCACTGAGAGCGATACACAGTTCAGGCCAGGCCTAGTTCTTTAAGTTCTGGATGAATTATCAGTTGACAAAACTGCAATTTGATTTACCCATTTTTCAGCTCCTGAACACAAGCGACACTTAATAGTCCTAAGAAATCTTTTCTTGTAAGACACACTAGAGTAGGAATTTGAGGGCAAAATTCCTGACACTTGAGCTCTATGAGGTGAGACTGGGTTACAAATAATGCTTTCAAAATAGAAAGTGCGCATACCTGTTTCCAGATCCGGTTCTGATCTGTAAAACTACAAGGACAACAACATTTCCCATACTAGATGGGAGGGACTACATTGTTTCCATAACAGTTAACTCAACAAAAGCTAGATCCTCTTCCTCCCTCTTTTCCATTCTGAAAACTAGAAAAGAGAAAATCCAGAAGGTCTCAAACCATCATGAAAACTTCATTTTGAACTATAGCCGTTCATTCATGTAAAACTGTTTACATCCACCACATCATGTCCAGCAATCTGTAGTCCAATTGCTTCAGTGTTACCTATATCATCTGCATCGATGAAATGTATAGGTACGCTTTTCTTAATTGAATAGTATTCTATACAATTTAATATTATATATATCATATCATAAATACATTGTATCTCTCTATATCATATACATACATCCATACAATCTCATACAGCATCGATCACATTGTATGATACTATTTTTTATTCTTCATTTGATAGTTTTACAGTATTGTTTTGTTATTTTTGCTAATAGATTTCTTTTATTGGACATGACATTGTGTAGAGCATGATACACTGCGATGCACACTGTGCGTTGACAAAACGCTGGAATATACTGTGTAATGCACTGCATGTCACTGTACCATACAGCGGTGCTACACAATGCAGTCAAGTGTACTATCGATCTGTATCAGTTGCATCAGAATCACCTTCCAAAGTTGAAAAGCTTAAGCCTTTTCTTTCATAGAGGATACTCCCCAAGTTTCAATTAGGGAAAGAAAAAGACATGATATTGGAAGCTTCCTTGATGTCACTCTTGCACATTCTCAGTCATAGAGTTGTCGGCGAATTGTATTTTCAAGCTCCTTGTGTCAGGACTCCCACGGTATCATGCCCAACATTCTGTGATTCAAATGTTTTTGTGTGGCTGCTGTCATCCAACCAAATAATCTTATCTATCTATCTATCTATCCATCTATATATATATATATATATACACACACACACACACACACACTTTCCACATCTTCCAAACAGTGCTGCTGACTACAAAAGAACCACTACATTGTGGCTTGCATCAGAATCTCCTTCCAAAAATGAGGCATAGGGCAATAGGCCTTTTCTCTCAGAGGATATTCCCAATTTTCAAGGAGGGGAGAGAAAGCCATGATATTGGCCACTTCTTTAATGCCAATCTCGACATGCTCAGTCACAGGTTCATTGGCAAAGTTTATTTTCCACCACTATGTCAGGACTCCCACCACATCATGCCTAACAATCTGAAATTTGACTGTTTGTGTGGCAGCCACAACGTGAGTTGGCGTCTAGGTTTTTCCTGAGACATTTTTGGTTTTTGGTAGAAATCGGGTTCCTTTCAACCAAATTCTTGAGAGGTAGGGGGTAGTTTTGGCTTTTACGTTATTCTCCTTAATCATTTATAATTCTTCTCAGCTGGAGAAATATGTTGGCCCACCAAAAGATGACTTGGTTGTTCACCAAAGAGTGAAAACTGAAAAGAACAAAATGCTGAAGTGAAGTAAAGCAAGTACATTATTTTGTTTTCCTCTCTTAAGTGTTTTTTTCAACAATCTTCTTTGAGCTTGCTCAAATTAAAACTTGCATGAACTTGTAAAACCCCCTTTCCAACCAAAATTTACCCAGATCTAGGATTCAGTTAATCTCTAGTAAAACTTTACCTATAATGAATTAATCAAATTCATATTAATCATCGGAGCTGAATTCCTTTCACTCATACCAGATATTCAGCAAGTTTCCATGGCGGGGAAGGAAAAATTACATGCTATTTGCAGCTTGTATAATATCAATCACTCGCATCAGTTACTTAGTCCTTGGAGGTAGTTACTGCACATCTCTCTTTCCAATTCTCTGTCTCAGAAGACTTTCATACCGCAGCACTCCTCTAATTGGCTTCAAACTATTGCCTTTGTTAAGTGCTGCAAGACTCTTTTCTGCTTCCTTCTGATACTAGCCTTCTTTGTACTAGTGTTAGGCTGTTAGCCGTACCCATAAGGAGGACAATCAAAACGTATAAGCTGCAGCGCTTTTTAAACTAAAAATTTAAAAACCCATAGAAGTAGCAGTTGCACATCACTGGCTTATGACATGACAGTACCACACTGCATTTTCAGTCCACGGTAGTACACACTGCAGAGTGCACTGCAGCGTATTGTGGTGCAATGCGGTGCCTGTCACATCAAATAAAAGAAACGGAAGAAATAAATCAGTGAATATGATAAAAAACGATGCTATAAAATTATTAAAAAAAAAGCAGTATCATATGATACAACTCATACCATATCGGAGTGAGTTGGTGTCCCAGGATACAAAGAGAGGCATACAATGTTATATCATATCAAAATATCATGGTTCTAAAACTGGAACCATATTATGTTTTCTTCACTAACCTACTAGTAAACAGTTAAAGACAACTATATGGAAAGACAACAACAACAACTAAGACTTTTTCCATACTAGACGGGGTCGGCTACATGGATTCTTTGTTTCCACATATCCTTATCGTGTGCCATGTTAGCAGTTAACTCACAATAAACTACATCATTCTTTATTGTTTCTTTTGAACACTTTTGTGGTCATCTCCAACCTTTTTTAATACTTTCTAAAATTAGTTTTTCATACCTTCTTAAAGGTTATTCTTTTGATCTTCTTTCTATATGTCCAAACCATCTTAAACAATATTCTATCATTTTATCCTCTATTGGTGTCACTCCTAATTTGTTTCTAATAACCTCATTATGTATACGGTATTTTCTTGTATAACCACTTATCCATCTCAACATCTTCATTTCTGTCAGAGACATCTTTTGTACATGTTGATGATTAACTGCCCAACACTCAGAACCATAAAACATGGCAGGCCTAATTGATGCTCTATAATATTTACCTTTTAACTTTAATGGTATCTTCTTATCACAAGAAATACCTGATTCTCCTCTCCATTTTAACCAACCAGCATTAATTTTATGCGTAACGTCTCCATCAATTCTTCCATCACTCTAAAAAATTGACCCTAGGTATTTAAAACTTTCCTTTTAGGGGATGCAATGTGTGTCAATTTTAATTTCTATGTCCTCTTAAGTAATCAAATGATCAAACTTATATTTTATATATTATATCTTTGTTCTACTAAGTTAGAAGCTTTTGCTTTCTAATGTTTCTTTTCATAGTTCCAATTTTCTATTAACTTTTTCCTTAGACTCCATTAATACAATGTCATTTGCAAATAACATACACCAAGGTACTTCATCTTGAATATGTTTCGTTAACTCATCAATCACCATTATAAATAAGTATGAAATTAAAGTTGATCCCTCATGTAACCGAATATGAACTTCAAAGAAGTCTGTCATTCCTTCATGAGTCCTCACACATGTTTTTGCACTATCATACATGTCTCTTATAAGGTTAATGTATGTCAATTGGACACCTCTTTTTTCCAAAGTTCTCCAAAGAACCTCCCTCTGTACTCTGTCATAAGCTTTTTCTATACCAATAAATATCATGTGAAGGTCTTTCTTTTTTTCTCTAAAATATTTCATAAGATGTCTCAAAAGGTGAATCGCTTCAATAGTAGATCTGCCTAGCATGAATCCAAATTGGTTATCTGTTGTACTTGATACTTGTCTTAACCAACGTTCGATAATTCTTTCCCATAATTTCATAGTATGGCTCATTAACTTGATACCTCGATAATTCACACAATTTTAAATGTCTATCTTGTTCTTATATATGGGTATAAGTGTACTTGCTCTCCATTCCTTTTGGTTTTTCCATATTTCATTAAATAGTCTTATGAGCCAAGTGATTCCTATTTCTCCTAGTATTTTCCAAACTTCTATAGGAATATTATCTGGTCCTACCGATTTACCACCCTTCATATGTTTAAGAGCCCATTTGACTTCATTCTTTTGAATACGCCGATAGAAATTGTGGTTTATATACTTTTCTGATTTGCCTAACTCTCCTAAGCTAATCCTAACATCTTTATTTTCATTAAAAAGCTTATAAAAATAGTTTTTCTATCTATTTATTATATCATCATTTGCCACTAGAATTTTTTCATCCTCGTCTTTTATGCATTTAACATAATTAAGATCTTTAGTTTTCCTATCTCTAGCCCTAGCTATCCTAAAAATATCTCTTTCACCCTCTTTTGAGTTGAGTTTTTTATATAAATCCTTCCAAATTTTAGCTTTTGCTTCACTCATAGCCTTTTTCCTTGTGAAACCCCACGAAGCTCCATGTATCCTTGCCCATTGGATGCTCGATCTTTGGTACAACATACACTCAATTAGTGTGGGATTAAGGCTTGGTTTTGGTTAGTTTTGGTGATGTATTACTGCCTTGTGGCCATTGTTTTCAAGATTTTTCAATGACTTGTGTATGCATGAAAACAGTTCATTGTAGTGCAATTCTACTACACAAATATTGAAGATTAGATCTGCATCGCTAAAGAATTTTTGAAGGATTCACTTTATATAGTTGAGCATCAAATGCAATATGAGAAAGTATGAAAGGTCCAAGAATATTAAGTGAATACAACGTTCAGATATCCTAAAAAATATGTTATGCTCACAACACTTAGATCGTGTAAGAAAATTGTGGCTGCTCGGATTCAAGCCCAGGTCTTTACGGCCACAATATAGAATTCTTATCACTAAATTACAGCCACATCTGATTATACAGTGCATGAATACATATATTATGTTTATTTATTTAAATAAGAAGGGTAGAATTGCTGAATTCTTGCCAACTTTTGTTTAAGTTTAACAAATGCATGTCCAACTGTATAGAAAATCAATGACAATAATTTTAAGAAGTTTTTCACATGTTCCTCTTGGCAAACAATAGTCTATATTTCTACTCGTAAACTGTTAGACGGATCTAGTTGTGAAGATATTAACATAGACATGTGATTACAAAAGGAAAGACTTATTCATAATGAGGTTGGTAGTAAAAAAATTCAAGGGACACCAATACAAGATAAAATGAGATAAGGTGGTTTGTGCTTGTTGAGAGTCCGAGTAAATTTAAGTGTTCAAATCGAGTATGAGGAATACCTCAAAGGTTATCATGAGATAAAGCTTATAGAAAGCAACATCTTATTTTTTAGTTAAATGCTAATATGACATAAAATAGAGTATAATGGCATCAAGTGATTCGTGCAGTGGATCTACTTAACGTGGCATAAGGCTTTGTTTCTAGTTTTGATATTCAATTGAAATAGCTAAACATCATTTGTGGTATTAAAGAGTATGTGAGGCTCAAGAATACTAGGATGAATACTACAAAATGTTGTTAACTTGAACTAAGCATTAAATAAGTTGTGACTTCTAGGATTTAAGCTGAGATCGCTGTGGAAACAATGTAGAATTCTTAGCGGTAATCTACATTGACATCTCATTATAACTATACAAAAATGTAATAAATGACTATATATTAAACTATTGAGTTTTGTGATCAAAGTGGAGTCCAGATGAAAATTGCAAGTCTAGATTGTCTAAAGTTTTAAAAATGCTGGTAAAAGTGCCTAGAAATCATACAAACAATAATTTAGCTAGTTTTCATATGTTTCTTTTAGGCAAACCATAATCTATATTTTTACTCATAACTAGGCAATCGTAGACACAAAGATGTTAAAGTTATGTTCGGCTACCATAGAATCCATAGTAAGGTTTTATTAAAAAATGGTGTGGCACTAATAAAATATAAAATAAGATAAGGTGGTTTCAATATTTAGAGAGGTTGCCAATTAGAAATCCCATGATAGTATGAAAGAAATTCAATGAACATGTAAAGTGATGACAAAACATTGCTTTGTTTTCTTTTGAGTTAAACTTTAATAACTTAATATGACACAAAATAGAGTATGATGCTGACTTTGGAAGTATCAAGAATGTCAAATAAATGTGCCCTTATCCACACAAATGATAATAGTGAGTAATTTTCACTCCTTAACCATGGTGGCTTGGTTGCCTTTGCAAATATTTATTCAATCATAGCCTATTGCTTGTCATAGGTATTTATACCTTCATGTGTTTTAGGTGGAGTGAAGGCATCTTGTATCATGTTTAATATATCCCAAATATAATTTTTGAGTAAAACATTAGGTCTTTGTTGCTTACCATGAAATATTCATGTAATATAGTTTTGAGTAAAACCATAATGAATAAGGAGAAATTTCACTTGTTAAGGTCTTCCAAAACCTCATGAACAATAGATCCTCCCACTATCTCTATCTTAAGCATTCTGGCCTGCTTGATAACCATTATCACGTATACATTGATTCCCAAATTTAAGCCTATAAATTCAACTTGTGTATGATAAATAATCAACATATGTGAAGCTCATCTATGATATTAACACAATCATAAGTTATAGTCATCAATTAAATGTAAAATAAAAAAGCATAAATTAGTGTTAGTAAATGATCAAGTCTCGATAAAATTAAAAAACATTCATTCACGAACTTGCAGTCGTGAGAGCCTTACCAAGTGAGCTAACACGCTGAGTTCTCTCTCATTTATATTTCTAAACATTAAAGGTGCCTAAATTAGTGCAGGTTTACTAGGCAATAAACTATAAGTACGATCATAACTAGTGAAGCAAATATTTGAAAAAGTAAAATAACAAATCTTTTTCATAGATGACTAATAACAAATCTTATTTAACATACATTTTCATGGCATGTGAATCCCTAATACAACACCAAAACCAAACTAAAGCTAACAATTTTTGGTAACCGGATAGTAACCCTATAGTTTCTTATAGTGGCAGTAGCAAAAGCGGCCCTACACTACATCACTCTCATGTATACTTTATATATAATAGATACCGTAATATAGCATCGTACGCGATAGAAAGGTAGCAACACAAAAGGAATTTTACCATCAATTAGTCAAAAATACAATAACAAAACTTGTGTTCTCTTCCTACAGTGTTTTTAACTTCACCTCACCATCGTGTGCCTTGGATTATATCAGGCATTAATTTTGACATTAACTACCATGGCACCTACTGTCCTCATGTCACTTACTACGTCAGTTTATATTTATTATTATTATTTCATATTTCATATTAATATCTACTAATTATAATAGTAATTATAGAATAAAAATAGTAGTTAATATCTATTAAATAATTATTAATATTAATAAAATATTGATTAAAATATACAAATACAAATTGTAACTCATATCTTAAATATTAACTATAATAAAATATAATATGCATATAGTAGGTCGACATAACAACTGACTATGCTCAGGTGCCATCAATATGTCGATTCCTCATTCGTAAAAGCTAATGTCATTATGTCGGAGGTCCTTTAATGATGAAAGTCTTAAGTTTTGATTTCATTGTGACCAAATTGATGTCCAAAAGTATCAAAGCCGAAAACTATATTATACTTGTGTGAAATTTCTCCTAAAATATACAATGAAAGGTTTAGTTTTCCAATTCCAATGAGTGGGTGCAAGAATCCAATGATGAACAGTTTGAAAGATATAAAGGAAGAGTAAACACTGTAAAGTAGATCATAAAACATCACGTTGCTTCTGAGGTGGATCAGGCTTAGTTTTGGTTTTGATATGCAACTGAAATAGTTAAACATACATTATGATGTTGGAGAGTGTGTTTTTGTCAATAATACTAAAATGAAATATTATGTTCATATAAACTAAAAAAATCCAGATTTGGTAACTAAAAATCAAGTAAATTGTGGCTACTGGGATTCAAGCCCAGGTCTCTACGGCCACAACGTAGAATTCTTACCACTAAACTACAGCCACATCTGATTGTACGGTGCATGAATACATAATATATATATATATATATGTCTTTTTATTTAAGCTATGAAGTTTAACATCATGACTAGCTTCTAAGTCAACCATTTCTTCTAAGTTTTAAAATCACACATCTAATTAGTGTGAACAGATTGTTCAATAGTTTCTCACAGGCTTGTCTGAGGTGATACCCTTTCTCACGTCCAATTAATGAGAACTCTTAATGTATATTGATCTGGAGAAGTGGAGAAACGTTTGATTATACTCCATGACTTCATATACATCAGCTCAGATTAAATCTCCACAGTAACAGAGAAGAAACTCGTGACTTGCAAGCGTGAGTTCTCCCATTCCAATTGTGACCAACGTTTTGGCAAAGGATGAACTCTATGAAAGTAAATGAGAGCACAGTTACAAAGGCAATGGATAAATTAATTAATTCAATCTATTTGATCTAAGAGGAGAAGGCCTTTTACTCAGTCTTAGGGTTTAATTGGTCTAAATGGTAACCAATGCCTAAGCTATATGAGTTGTATAATCATGTCATCAAATGCAAAACTCCTAATAGGCTTAGTAACTGTATAATCATGTCATCAAATATAAATCGAAATCGTTGAACGTCATATATTAGTCTTAAAGCTCAGATTTCATTCTATAGCTTGGTATAATCCTTCTTCCATGAAGGATACTTATATATCTATAGCATAAATGTGTACCTGAAGATGCTCCTTTGAATTAGACAACCCGTTGGGCTGTCAAGGACTGGTATTATGCTCGAATATAAATGTTGGTTTATCTGCTTATTCATTTACAGTAGAGCAGTGCCGTTTGACTTTGAATCACTTGGCACAATGACGCAATTCTTAATATGAAATATAGTTATTGTTATTCACACGCCCACTACTCATAATCTTGAATAAAAACATGGTTCTCACAACAATTGAATTGTGTACTCTACCTGTACAAAGTTCTCACAACAATAAGAATCAAATCTCGAATAAAAACATGGTTTCAACTTGTGTAATAATGCATGATAAAATTATCACATGATATTTTGTCAAGATTTCCTCCCACAAGAACCAACCTATCTTTTATTCTAAATATATTCTATGAAGTAATTAGTTATCGCATGGTTAATCTAAACAAACAAATAAGATAACCATAAAGGTGTTCCAGTCATGTCACAAGGCTCCGACACAAAGTCATCCTAAATAAACTTTTTATGACAACTTGTATATAAAGTGTCCTCACCTTAGAAAAATTTCCATGTCCTTAACATTTTTAAGAATGAATTCTAGACCACGTTTAAACACTTGTAACTTTGTGCCTTCTTATTATCCACATTATATTTGAATCACACAACATCACAGTCTTGCCATATTCTATGCTTGCAAAAAATGTTCAGTTTGCGTTATGGTTTCTAGTGTAAATTATGACAATCATATATCTCTTTATATGCTTAATCAAAAAGGCAAAAGTGGGTTGTAAGGAAAAACATATAGCAATGTTTCCAAAGAACCAAAAGCAGGAACCTTGGATAAATATAAAGGCAAATATGAACCCACATCAAAGTGCGCACATATCATTGACAATAATCTAACAATTTCTCACGTTCCATTGCATATATTGGCCCTCATATGTATGGATCCATGATATGAAGATAGACAGTAAAAAGAGTTGGTTAGACACATATCGACAGTAAAATTACTTGTGGAGAGGCTGTTATACGTAGTTACTTCGGAGTTCCATTGGCACCAAGAGATCAAATTGTCCCTTGGACGATGCAATACTAAATGGTGCATTGAAATGTTTCCTGAATGAAACAAATACAAAAGGCATTGTTAATAGGATTAACAGGTAAGTTGTTCCATTACCCCTACCACATGCATTTTAGGTAATTCCTATTACTTTGATGGCATGAATCAGACTATGCATGCTTGTCAAACCTACAATACTGAGAGAAAAGAAGGCATGCAAGGTTTCATCAATTATAATTAATGTTAAAAGCTTTACATTAACAAGTTTCTTCATTGTTGGTAGTGAGCAAAGCAGTAGCTATTTATGGTTCTCAATTAGGACACTATTATTTGTCCTTCTTCTTGTACCTTTCTTATTGTTAGACTACACATATAGTGATGGTAGATCATACCGGTCAAACCTAAATACTGAGAGAAAAGAAGGCATGAAAAGTTATTTACATTGACAAGCTTCTCCATTGTTGTTAGTGTGCAGTAGCTAATTATGGTTCTCAATTAGGACACCATTATTTGTCCTTCTTCTTCTGCCTTTCTTATTGGGATGTACATGAGATTTTTTTGTATGTCTTTGTAAGATGCTGGACAATTTTAAAATTTTCAATCTGCAGTTCCCAATGCGTATGGCATTGTTGACATGAAAGTTAATGTTTGTTATGGAAAATAGACAATAGAAATGGCGAGTGGGAGAAATATGTGGGAAAGGCCTTCCATGGTTGTCAGAAAAGACAGAATTATGCCTCACTATATTAACCTATGACTGCAAGGTGAAAGCATTGGTGATAGTGTTTATCCATCCTTTATGGAAATTAAACATTTGTGTGTTTTCTCATAGAAGGAAATGGACTTGCATCATTTTTTATATGTTAGGCCCAAGGTGAATCCTAGTTATCAATCTCACCAAAGTTCTACAAGTTTTGTAGCTACTCATGGCTTCTATTCATTTTCCGATATAATAGAAGGATAAGCTGTAGATAGCATTTTTGCTATTAGATTGAGAGTGATGTGACAGTGGAACTGCATGTGTTCAAACCCTTTAAACAAACCTCTAAATAATGGCAGGAAAAGTTTGATTGTGTGATATCATCTATAACAATAAGTACATCTTCAAACATTAATTGATTTCCAACAAAAGGCCACCAACATAAAACACCTTAATCACAAAGGTCTTCAATAAAAGGCCAACAACATGGATCTCAATTATACAAGAAGATACAACTTATTGTTTTTCAACAAATACATTTTCGATCTTATCAATAGTCAAGTTTGAAATCGTTCAAATGTGTAACATTTTTCTTCTAAACATGCCAACAAACAATTTGATGCAACATATAACCAAGTTGGAAGGAACACACCTGAATGGGCTCAAGTATGAATACCATGCACAGTTGAATCAGATTGAATAGCCAAATCTGTTTTTTCAACTCAGCAATGCAAATACTATGCAATAATATTAAATACATCTGAAAAGTTTCATGTTTCCAGAAGAAAGAAGGGAAAGGGAAAGCAGTAAATCAGCAAAATGTTCTAATAATCAAATTGAACCCATGTTTCTCGCCAATAAGTCCATCTAATCCACGTACAATTTAACATTACCAGATCAAGGATAAGAAAAAATGGTTCCCACAAATGAGATGTCAAAAAGACAAACTAATATTCTAGATTTGTCTATTACTATCTCACGTTTAATGAAATCAGAGGGACATCGCATATCCCTACCATCACCACAAACGACCAGAAAAGAGGCTCAATTTCTAAAATACCAAAGTAACAGTATCACTGGGATCAATTTTACTACAAAACAAATCGAACTCAAGGAATTCTAAAAGTATCCATCACAAAAAGTACAAGACTCGCATAATTCACATCGCAAACCCACATATAAAGAAGCAACAATTAGCTCAATACCCAATCTACATTAAACCAATTTTCAAGGACAAAAGGGCAAAGCTATTCCAACCCTTATCAAATCACTCAAATGTCAAAACTCAAACGAAACTACATACGCATTGCACATTAACAATCAAGATCTCAAAATGGATTGTTAGGAAACCGTAAACCATCCCCAGAAAAGGAGAAATTGAGCTAGGATAGATCATCAAGACCCTCAATTCCCACCTTAAAATCATGAAAAATTTATAATCAACAACACAAAATGGGCAGGTGGGTGCAACTAAGAAACCTTAAAATTGAGCACCGATAAAGATTAACAAAGCAAAAATAAGACCAACGAAAGACCAATTAGATGAACCTAAGCACATTCCAACGTGAAAATTTTGTAATAAAAGGTCATGCCGAGAGGACCACAAAATTATAAAAGAAAGATACCGAACACACAGAAGTTGAACACACCGACAAACAGTTAGTCGAAACCAACAAAGAACAATTAGCACATAATATGAGGGACCTAAAATATCAAAACACAGTGATTTCTTCAAAATCCAAGTAATTATTCAATGACCATTTCAAAGTTTTTCTAATAAACATGCTTCAAGAAATCTTAAGGAACCATATTTGCACCAAAATAAATTAAGATTTGTTATACAAAGGGGAGATAAACCAATAAACCGTCCTTAAGCCAAAAATAGATCGCATAATGTTCTTATAACAACCATGAACTAAAAATTTCAAGGGACAATGATTATAAAAATTCATAGCAAAAAAATACCATTAAGTTTTTGCTTTTCTGTATTAGAACTTTAGATGTCATATAAGGTTTTCCAAAAAAGCAGACAAATGCAACTATCTAAACCATCAAAAGAAAGCAAATTTCTATAGAAAACAAAGGTATGGGTAACCAAACTACTATCCATGGACCAACAAAATGAGAAGATAAAATTTGAGAAATAAAGCAATGCAACACAAATGAGTTAATCTATCGTCTTCTTCAAAAAAATAAAAAACTCATTAAGAACAAGACATGAATCAATAACTAAAGACAATGATACTACACAACTCTTTAAAAACGAGAATATCAAACACACTAGCCTAATTCATGTTTTTTAAGAAATACGGTGAGCTTTAAACTTAAATTATCATGCATTAGAGCATCTAAGATGTTTAAAAAAACAACTAAGTTTTCAAATGTTCTGAACATATCAAATATGGCCAAAAAATTATTTTAATCCAGAATCGTTCATTAAAATCACAAGATCAAGTTCCCAACAAGCATATATATACCAAAAACCATAATCATATATTACTAAGAAAAGTTATAATTGATATTTCATAATGAACACATCCAAAATTATCAAAAGTCAAGAAATGTTTAGGAGAATTTTACAGTGAACACATCCAAACACAATGTTATACTAGCAAGATTCAAGAGAAGACAAAATTTACAAGAAATTCCAAAATTTCCATGAAAATAAGGTAATCAATTGAAAACTTTATTCTTTTCCTTCAATTTTCAAAACAGACACATTTTCTAAAGTTACCTTCAACTTCGCAATGTTAAAAAACAAGAGTCGTAGATTTTCCAAAGTTGACATGCTTCTCAATGTGCTCGATTTCTTCAAAACGAGGCTATGATACCATGTAAATAATTATTGATAATTGGATGTTGAATCGCCCAAGTTACAAATCGTCAAAGTTTTTGAAATCGCCAAAATATCAAACCATCCAAACATGGATGTCTCAAGTCAAGAATGCAAGAATCAAGAAGGAAAGAGTCAAATAACAAATCAAAGGTTGCACTAGACAACTTATTTGTATTATTGATTAAGGCTTTATTTATAGAGAAGATATTACATCAAGTGCAAGAGAAATGAAGGAGGAGGAGGACTAGAGCTGGCCGGCCAGCACTAGCCGTTGGCCAGCATCTGTCCAAGAGGATATGGCAGCGGGCCTTGGTGGCCCGCGCCATACTAAATCAGTGCACGGGCCCTAGTGGCCTGTGCCATACCTATTACATTTAACATTAAGGCATGTTCATTCTTATTTTTCACCTTCTCTAAACATTTTCAAGCATTGGAAATATTTCAAAGAAACCCACTTTACAAAAATCTCCCCCAAGAATATGCCATGAATGAAAACGGTAACTATGTTTTTTGAAACATACACCCTTGTAGAAGAAACTTATAAGACAAGAGGAATAGCTTGAGCTCGCCTGCACTAGCAATATCATGAGTTTGTATTTGCTTTCTGACTCGTTTAATGGGATCACACTCCTAACAACCATAACAATTAGAAAAGTTCAGTCAGACCATATGGAAATACAGATCATACAACTCACAAAATTTAAAATCTTTATCTTTAATGTATGAATTACCTGCCTCACACCAGAAATTTAATCACCGCGTCCGGTAAGTACTTCCAGGATCTGACATGGAGTGTCCATGATACCTGTAAGTGTCCATTTCAAGGATCTGAAATTTGTCCAAGTTGAAAGCAAATCAGATATCCATCTTCCAGTTCACTTAACAAAAATATGGTATTCTGTTCATAGGTGCGTGTATCATTAATATGAATTTCTTCTCAAGAAATAGGTAAGTCATGGACATTAAATAAATAAAGTAGAGGCCAAAACCAACTGACACTGCAAGGCAGACGAGCAGCTTAGTCAATGCTCCAAGAAAGAAGGGCACTACTGTGATGACTGTAAGAAACCAGCCAAAGCCCTTGACACCATGTAAGAAACCAAACCAAAACCCTGGTTCAATTGGCTTAAGACATGAAGAATAGCACACAGTTTTCACTTGCACTATATAGCCCAATGCTTGAGCTAACAGCTAAGTCAACATACGAAGGATAAAACCAGCCTTGAATCTCACAGCGATGATCTTATTAACAGTAGGAATATCATCCTGTTGTGTGAAACCTCTCAAGAGAGAGAAAAATCAGTATTAGAGAGGGATTACATAGCTTATTTACATACAACAGTGTCAGAAGGAAAAAAGGGAAGTAAGATATCCAACAGCTAGTCCACTAGTCGTTGGATATTGGCAATAGGAATGGCTAGTTAAGAAAGGCAGAAAAAAGTAAGAAATTAAGAAAATAAGAAAAAGTACCATGAAAAATTACATTTTAACAATGATCACCACACCGTAATACAGATGTTTCCTGACGGTTTACCCCAGCCAATGACGGATACCAAGATCCAGGAATACATGTGAAAGTAGGCTACGAAAATTCAGTCAAAGCTCCTAAGGAACCCACCAAGGAGAAGGCCCAGAACCCCAGGTCCGGTATATCTAAGTCATAACAAGGCCTGGATAATGGAATAAAAATTAAAAGAAAAAGCATGCGCAGAGGATGTTTTTTTCCTAATTTTAGCAGTCATGCTTTTGTAGCATATCAAAGGCAACCACTAAAGCCTTAGTTTAACCTTAACCAAGCCCTTTCCAGCACTAGCTGGGGTTGGCTGGAGGGTGCAACGATGGAACTTCAGATCAAAACGATTCATGCCTCACCTTAACCAAGCCTTTATCCAGACTTGACCGGCTAGGTAGGGTTGAACCCTAAAGATAGATAGCAACTAATGAAAATATAAAAATATGTTTCCCAGAATGCAACAGCAGCAATCGGGTCAAAGACATTCACACGTACATTTGATGGGATCAATCAACCATGAAAGTGATTGGCTCCATGAAGAGTGTTGTAAAGCCATTCTGACAAGAGTTGCTGCTACTTTGCCAGTGTATATTCAGAATTAAGAGAAGTAATCAGGCAACCTAGAGAATACTCTCCTAAGAAACTATATGGGAATGGGTAATGGTCATGGAAGTAAACATACATCCTAGGAGGAATGAAGCTACTCACTCTGAAATCAGCTGCAGCCTCATTGCTGCAAGTAGAAACACAAATGCATCATTTTTGCAACTTCGTTGTTGGGATTTCTAATCACATTGTTCGTACTCACCTCTTTCTGCTTTTTGAGATCTTGGATGCATTGGCAAAACTCGTCAGTGACAAGCTTCACCTAATAAGAATGAGAACACATATACTTCCTCCGAGTGCCGCCAAGGCTCTATTATTCATTGTTATATATTGTTACTGAAGAGAATTTATATGGCAATCAGAAAAGGTCAACCGTTTTGGGGATCAGAAGCAGCGTGATTTTGTGATTAGCTCTCTTTAGTTTTTCTTATTATCAACTTTGCCAATATACATAAATCCTTTACATCTTCTAGCAAATACTATGAAATTTTGTGAATTTCTGCATGCTTGCATGCTGTCTTTTCCCCAAAAGTACACAATTACAAAGTGGATTTAATGAATAAAAAAAGAAATACTTGTGCAATAAAATCACTATAGGTCCATTCATCAAAGCATAATCTTTAGCGAATGTGCAGCCTTGCATCCGCCTGTTGCAAGTAAATTGAACAGGTTGAAATGAAGAACAAGCAACATAAAGTTGCATCAGCATAAAAAGATATTTCTTGTGCCAAACTAACTTAGGTTCACCACTTCATTTGACAAACATTATATATAAAACATTCAGTGGTAAGGTGTTGTAGTTTCCAGTTTCATGTTTCTATCAGAGGATTTCAAATCAATGTTATATGTACGATACGGTGTGATACATATCGTATCGTGGGACTCCATGATACAATACACCTTAGTGTATCACAAATGAAAGAGTATCGGCCTGTATTGTGCGATATGGCCTATATGTTGGTAGTTTAGAATTTTTCAAAGCTTTTTAATCTTTTAGGCCTTTTCGTGATTCTTTTTGAAAAGTTTTGTGCTTTTTTATTAGACAAATGAAAAATAACGATACAATTAATAGGCATATGGAACAAGTCGAAATCAGGAAAACACACGCAGAACACAGAGATGTTGGCCAACAACAGAATTGAAAAATTGAGTTCTTTCTGCAAAAGAAGCATGATTGGTGACTTTCTGCAAAAGAAGCATGAGTGGAAATTCTATTACAAATGAGTCCGAACTCATGTCCTTCAGATGTTCCCTTCTTGTTCCAGAATTATTGCACAAAAGAATGTTCAAATATAATAACACATATAATATTATGCCAAGGATGCAGTAGTTAATAACAAGTTGATAAATTCAGTGAATGCATAAATCTTAATTGTGGAGCAGTGGATGTGCTAAGACACTTCAACGAATAACATAACTCTACCTACAGTATCACAAATTGAAAAGGAAAAACATCAATCTTTCACCTTTAACCCAGGAACATAACCTCCACGATTGTAATAAGCTGGGCTCTTTGCCGACCTCCATTCTGCTGTCCCCACTCTATCTACACATGCGAGGTTCAAAGATCAGTACTTCAGAAAATAAATCAAAATAAGATCAGTGTTGTGCGTATCATACTGTATTACGAACCATATCTAATTGTATTGAAGGGGCCTGTATCGTGCCGTATCGTGCGATATGGGTTCAATGCATGAGCCAAACCCTATTTTCATGAGCTTTGGCCTTTCAAGCTTTTTTTCTTTATTTTTCCTACTTTACACTTGCATGGAGGGAAATTTTTCCAATTTGACTTACGAAACTATGGTTTTTCAGTCGCATAGGTGTGATTTATTCATGATTTGAGATATAACTTTTGTTTTCTTTTATTTTTCATAGTTTTTGGTGTTTCTGTATGAATCACCATTTTCCACTTTTCCTTTACTTCACACTCGCGTACACATATATGTATATAATATATATAAAACCTTTATTTTCCTTTGCTTTGATTTAATAATAAACTAGACTAATTGCTTGACTATTTTTCATTGTGAATTACCTTATTTATTTGTTTATATTATGAACTTATGAATATTATTAGTGCATCACAACTTAATGTAGCCTATGTAAGTGCTTACTACCTTATTAAATAATTTAAATAAGTCATATACTATTGTTTTGATCCAATTTTAAAAGTTGTCCTACGTATTTTGATCCATAACAACTATTTAGATTTTCTATTTTTCTTGATTTCTAAAATCTTAAAAAAATTTAAGATACGATTCAATACGGCTATATCATATCATGAGAAAAGACAATATGTGTTATGATACGCTACAAACAACACCGAATAAGATACTTTTTCTACTGAATCATCAAAAGGTTGCACCCAACAAAATAGAGAAGAAGGGAAACAAAAAGTCCACAGAAATTTCAGAATCAATGCACTCTGCAGGTTTTTTGAAATACAGCAACCTCCAGAACAAAGTAAGAAGCCATCAAGCAATAATGACAATAACGACAACATACAACACACAAAACCCTACTCATGACATATAAATAAGTGTGCCTTAGTAGAGTACATCTTCTCCTATAACGTAATGAACTTTAGTCACACTTACAGTTGAAGGTAGAATCGAATCAATTTAATAAAGATCCATGACACAATAGCCCACCAGAAAACCTAAGAAAAACTAATCAGCAGCCACGCTCTAACCAACATAAACACAAAGATTTTTAAGAAGGAACAACTTCATCATAGAAATAATTATGAATTCCACTGGAATTGGATGCACACAAATTGCAATTAATCAACTGAAAAAATCTCAAAATACATAGCTCCAGTAAAAATTCAACCTCCGGTAACCATTAAGAAAATCAAGACAGCCCAAAGTTTATTGCACCACCACTTCAGTTCTCGTCATAGATGAACCAGAATAATTCATAGATGATGAATGAACTCACAGATCCTAGAAAATTTGGTCCATAAGAAACTAACCATCATCAACCATGACTCAAGATAAGCACAAATGGATTTCTAAAAACAACAATTTCCTAATTCGACTAAGCATGAATTCCTCCAGAATCTTGCAACAGGCAATTAGCAACTAACTAGCCAAAATGGTCCCAAAACTCGTAGTTTCACAAAAAACCAAGTTTCAATAACCATTAACACAACAAGGAATCCCCTGGTCTTTGCACCATTAATTCAGTTCTCCTGATCAACAAACCGGAGCAATTTGCAGGTACGTCACAGGAAAACGTCGATTTGCCGACATGCATCAGTCTACATTAGTTTCAGTAGAAATTTTCCCGAAAAAATGACGTCTTCCATCTCTGATCACGTATTCATTATACAAAGACGATCACCAGATCATCGACCGGACCAGGCCACCTCCAAGATTAAATACATCAAGACTCAAATAAAACGATAACGGTCAATTATTAGAATTAGGGCATCATTACAGTGGTTGTTCTCGCAGACGAGAATGGCGGGAAGATCCCAGAGGGTTGAAATTGAGCGCTTCGAAGAGCTGCCCCTGATTCGCGGCACCGTCTCCGTATAGCGCGAACGTGACAGCTTCTTCCTTCGAGTACTTCTGTGCGAAGGCGAGGCCACACCCGAGAGGCACCTGAGCTCCGACGATGCCGTAACCGCCATAGAACCCGTTTTCCTTCTTGTAGAAATGCATCGAGCCACCTTTCCCCTTGGAGCAGCCGGCAACTCGGCCCATGAGCTCCGCGAACGACTCGAAGTGGCCTCCGCCGCGTGCAAGGAAGATGCAGTGGTCGCGATAGGCCGTAATCATGCAATCTCGTCTAGTTGTTGCGGCCTCCATCCCCACGACGACGGCTTCCTGGCAGTCGTAGAGATGGAAGAATCCTCGGATCAGTTTCTCCTTGTAGAGCGAATCGGCGGCGATCTCCATCCGGCGCATCACCGCCATGTCCCGGAAGAACGCCACGAGCTCGCCCAGTGTCGTCTCCACCGTTCGAGACGGGGGATCGATTTTGTGACCCACGAACGGCACGCTCGTCTCGATCGTCAACGTGGCATCGGAGTCCGTGGAGAGTCGTCGGACGGATGCCGTGGCAGAGGCCGTGAAGGAGGGGAGGTGGAGAAGTTTAGAGCGGGAGTGGTCGAGGGAGTTCATGATTTCGGGTGGGTTTGGTTCGTGATTTTTCTAGAGAGTTCTCGTTTGGTTCCGTTCGAGTCTTCGATCGGGATATTGAGTAGGAAGGACTGATCCCCGACGAGACATGAAGACGACTTAAGAAAGAAGACGACGCTCTGATATACTCTTTTATCGTGTGACCCAAATGTCAAGCTTATAAGCTTTCTCTCGCCACGTAGACATGCCCCACCAATTCGCAGCAACTCCCCGAGGACTGTTGTAATAACATAACAACCATACACTATATTGTTCGTTGACAGAGCGCTCCATATTTGTAGGTGTTGAGTTTGTCAATAAAATAAAAAGAAAGGATTACTAAATACATACCTTTTCACTAACGGCACGCCCCTTAAACATCAAAATTTTCAAACTACCTTCTTACTAAAAAGGCTTGCATACCATCTTTCAGAATAGAGAAGTCGCAATTCGAACACGTATGTCTTTTTTTTTAAAGAGATATTTTGAAAAAGAAACACGTGTCTTCTCTTTAAGAGAGAGACGTGAGGCATGCATTTTTTTAACAAGAGACGCGTCTTTCTTTTTAACGTAGATGCACGACGCGCACATTTTTCTCCAAGTGCATCCCTCTTAAAAGGAATTGTCCACTTTATGCTTCTCCTCTTAAACGAAGATGCACGAGACATGCATCCCCCTTAAAAAATTTATGTTTAGTGACTCACATGTTTCTACCAAAAAAGATTTAGGGTTAAGAAGAAGAGAGGACATTTATTGGTAGATAAGATGAGAGACGGGCTCTAACAAGTGTTGGACGGCATGAGAAAGACAAAGCGAAGGAGAGAGGCACAACAAACAAGTTTTAGTGAGTGAGAGAGGAGAGTGTAAGTTATTGAGTGGACACTTTTAGCCTCAATAACCACATTCATGAAGGGTCTTCTTCTCAGATTTCATGATATGTTTTTATAAAGATAAATATTTAAAAACAAAATTGTTTTTCTTTATTAAAAAAGAAAAACAACAACAAAAGTTTATGACAGAGGTTAATGGCTTTAACGGAAAGCCTAGAGTGAAAATCACAAGGATGTAAACCTGAGTATAAAATAAATACTATATTTGTTTACAAGGTGTGTGTTATACACAAAAAAAATAGGAAACTTTTCTGTTGTAAAACCTTCTTCAAGTAACCGTGATCATTCATCATCTTCTTCTTTCATCCCCAGTTCAGTTCAGGCTTGGCTTTTGTTGTGCATCCAGTGGCCCGAGACATAATGAAATCCTTTACTGGTATCAAATCATACAAAATCATTTTTGCTTTCCTTGGCTTTGACAATTACAGAAACGTAACAAGACAAATATATAATTTTGCCCTGAACTGTTTATTCAATTTATAAAATAACCAAACACTCAATTTTACTTTTCTATCCATAAGACTTTGACAAAATGACTAAAAATATAAAAAGAGTTAAAATTACTAGTATGCCCATTTATTGCACAAAGATTTATGGAAATAGACGAATAGGAAAATGAGTGTTATATATACCTTGATTTTTTACAAATTTCATGTATCTATCTAAGCTCTATTTTTTCAAATTGGTACATGTAGTTTGTATGATATTGGAGACATGTACTTGAAAATATTTGTAGATTAGTGCATGCATGTTTTTATTATTATAGTTTAGTGCTTGGCCAGTTTTTATTGGTTGTTGAATGGAATTAGATTTTATTCATTTTATTTGTTATTTTTTATTATTTCCTATTTGAAAAGTATAGACCCTCTGATTGTTATGTTTGTTAAATATTTAAAAATAACAACCAAAATTTGTTTTTCTAAGTTAACAAAGATTGAGAAATTAAATGTCTTAAGTTTTTAAACATGGAAAAGAAGAATTCTATTGGCCTTAACCATAAAGGGTATTAACTATGTACTTAAGAAAACAATATTGCTACATATACCAAATGCAACAGACAAGAAAAAAAAGTATAAGACCTTTTTGAAAGATGATATAATAATTAGGATTATTATGCTCACTTACATGGAGGATGATCTTATTAGGAACTTTGAAAAATATGAAATTGCTAAAGAGTTGTTTGATTTGATAACAACTAGATACGATACTACATCTAGACTTCATGTTCAACTATTCCTTCAAAAATAAAATTCTCATAAAATAAAAGAATGAGATAATGTAGTTTGACATGTAAACCAAATGTTGATTATGACTAAGGACTTAGTTGTAACGAAATCAATCGTTCATGAACCCATGAAGATATCCACTATTCTAAATAATCTTCTCTCTTGGAATACGGTGAGCATGCCCCTTAAACTTGGATATAACTGTCATTTATTGTGACAACAATGTGTCAATTATTCTTATTAAGAGTGAATCTCATAACTCTAAAAATAAGCATATAATGGTTAAATACCATTATTTTCATAATATGCTTAAGAGAAACGAGATATCTATATCTTATATGTTAACTAATGATATATTGGTTGAACCTTTGACTAAAGAAATCTCTCAAGATCTCTTTACAAAGCATGTTACACACATGGGTTTGGGCTATGCCTAGTTTTTTAGTATGGAACTGTGATGATTGCTATGTAGAAAAAACACATTAATTATGAAAAAACGCATAATTTGTGTAAATTACAACTAGAAATGGTACAACTTGGAATTTCTCAAGATAGTGGGAGGTAAAACTAATGTATCATAATTTTAGCTCAAGTAGCTAAGTGAGAGATGTAAGTTATCAGGTGACCATTTTCAGTACCACATCCACGAAATGCTACAAGAAGGGTCCACTTCCTAGGTTTAATGAGATTCTTTTCATAAAGATAAACATTTGAAAACAAAATCATTTTGCTTTAATGAAAAAGAAAAAAATAACGAAAATCTCTCATATAGGATAATGGCTTTAACAAAAAGCCTAGAAAAAAACCTCGAGGATGTAAAGGTGAGTATAAAATAATACTATATTTGTTTACAAGGTGTGTCATACAAAAAAAGAAGAAACTTTCCTGATGTAAAACCAACTGTGGCCTTCATCTTCTTCCATCTTTGGTTCTCTAAGCTTCCGTGCTGTCAGAGGTATGTCGGTTGTCTTTGGAGAGAACATGAGAGAGAGAATAGAGAGAAACAAACATGAGTAAAATGGGAAAAGAGGCATGTGTTTAGTGATTCAGGGTATGCGATTAGTATGTATGTAAAATAAGTACAGGTTCGGACCTCAGATGACTTGGGTTTATTTGGGCTCCGAGTTTCGCTTCGAAGTCCAGTTTAATGAATCTACTCCCGTGTGATGAATATTCACACAAGGCCGGCAGATGGTTCGTTCTATTGGACGACTTGAACATGAAACACTCCTTAACATTCAAATAGTAATTTCTGTCTCACCTGATGATTTTTGTTGTACGCACGCGCACAGAGCCAACTAAAATGATATAGCATAATGAGCCAGCCTGTTACAAACTCAGCATGAACAAAACCAAGAAAACTGCAGGCAGCTTAAGTTTTGTTTCCTTGTGCTTTGGTATTGTTAGGAATCTCCGTTTGGCGAAACTAGCAGAATTCGAGGTTTATAGAGCTCGAATCAATTTGTATGATCAAAACCAAAAGCAACAAATAAAGGCTTCTCCCACCTACCGATAGGTGGCCATCTACATGGAACCCTAATCACCGGTGTGCTCAATCTTTCATCATAACTTTTAACTCTAGAAAACGTAGGATAAGGTGTTATTGTTTTCTTCCGGTGTTCATTATTTAATTTTTCATGATCTCTCTCTCTCTCTGAGCCGGATTAGAAATGGGCTAGAACCGAAACCGATTAAACTAGACCTAGAACCAGAATGAGCGATTCCAAACTGCTGGTTACATATTTCTTTAAATTTCGAACTCTTTAATAATTTTTTCCGGTTCCAAGAGATTTAAGACTCAATTCGGAACTGTAAGTTTCTGCTTCTAAGAAAACCAGAACCAATCGTGTGTAGTTTTGCTGGGCCTGGTTTCAAGCTAGCCAGCCGAACCTGTACGGCCGATATGCTGACCGAATCCGGAGTGTCAATTTGGAGGCACGTGCCAGCCTAGTTTCAAAGTCCGGGTAGGTGTGTGTCGTTGACAAGTGTGCACCTTGTAGGCCCATTCAATGTGGAGTGCGTTGAGGATATCTCTCTTGGTATTTACACATAACTAAGTTACTCTTTCAAACTTCAAAATATCGTCAATGTTACAAAGTTTTAGAAAGACTGCAGTAAATGGTACTTTTATATTCTTGTACCTTTGTGAGTTATTTATCGTTAAAAACTGGACTTTGTTTATATATAATCTGAGGACAGCAAAAGGTGTTAATTTTATTCTTTCGGAATTTCAGAGTTGATAGGCTAGATAAATGACAGCTCCTCTTAATAGAGTGTGATTTAAAATTTTATCATCAAAACTCTATTAAGGGACAAGCCCTAGATCATGTGGTTGAATTGCCTCTTGGAGACTCCCATACTTGATCAAATGCTCGATGAAGACATATTTTGCAAATGAATTTCAAAACCATGCTTTAACAAATTGTTTTAAAGAAAATCAAGTATGAAAAATGTATTTCGATGGGACAAAGAATCATCAAGGGGTAGGTATAAGAATCATCCTCATATCTCCCGAGAAAAGAAAAATCCCAAATGCTATTCGCGCATATTTTGCATGATCAAATAATGTTGCCAAGTATGAAGCACTCATACAAGACCTAAAAATTTTGAAAATCTAGGGACATCATGTATTGAAGTCTTTGGAGATTATGCACTTATTATAAACCAAGTTTTCGAAAATTTGGCAAGCCAAGAATGAAAACAATATGCCATGAATTGGCCATTAAGGCTCATCAATTCTTTCAAATCATGCACATTTGACACCCACTCATGATTTGGATGGCTTGCCAAAATGACCAAAATTATAAATACCTTGGTTTCAAGACATTAAAAAAAATTTACAAAAGGGAGGATTTTCCGAATTTGCTTCTTTCAAAGATTAGAAAAATTTCAATCCTATATATGATTTTGAGAGGAAAAGTTTTCAGCATCTTGTTGATATATATACCTTGATGAGGTTAGGATACAATACATGAATTCCACGATAGAGAATGTGGAGGTCATGTCAATTCAAATATGATGGCCATGAAGATACTTAGGGCTGGTTATGTTAGTCCACCCTTAAGCAAAAATTGTCATGATCATCTTAGAAATATCATAAATGTCAAGTGCATGGACATGTCATTCCATCGTCCACCTTGCATTCCCTTGTAAGTCCATAGCCCATTCACCATGTGGCCGTGTGACATCATAAACTCATATCAAACTAGGGGCATTGGAAATATATCCCCTAGACACCTTTCATAGAGACTCAATACATTCGACATCTCATAAAATATGTATCTTTATCATATTATATGCACATCATTTCATAAAGCATGTATCTCCATCATATCACATGGAATACATTTTCATTCACCCAAAAGTGTGGCAGCCCAAGTAGGAATGTCCCCATGTCATAAAAGGGGCAACAAAAGAATCGATAATACATGTTGATTGATTGATGTTATGGGTAGAAATTTAGTAGACCCTGAAAATACCCAATACTTGAAAAAAAATATTATGTATGGGGTCTATGATTAAATTCTTTCGAAAAGATTTTAAAATGGATCTCTTTTGAAACTTCTTGAAAGAAGGATCAAGATTGATTGTATGACCCTAAAATGAAGGAATCGATGCTTTATGAAAAGTAGAGTTTTCAAAATGAATTTGTGACATTTCAAAAATCCTTGGCTTACAAAATAAAGCCTTTTTCAAAATAGCAAAATATTTTCAAATGGTAGATGCTATTAGGAAATGGGATGATCTTGGTTGAATCGAGTAACCAAAGGGATAAGTTTTCCCCCCATTTCAATTCTCTCTCCAAAAAGGAAAATTGGTAATATTCAAAAGAAAAAGAGAATACAGAAAACTCCTCCAAGAAGAGGTCTTTCCCGAATAGACAGAGAGAATACAAAAACTTCTTTGAAAGAGGTATTCTCTTTGAATGAAAAAAGAAAAGAAAAGAAAAGAAAAGAAAAGAGAATGCAAAAACTCCTCCAAGAAGAGGTTTTCCTCGAATAGACAGAGGGAATACAAAAACTTCTTTGAAAGAGGTATTCTCTTGAAAAATGAGAAAAAGAAAAAAAGATAGAAAAAGAAAAAGCCAAAGCTCAAAAGAGCAATTTTCCGTCTCTTTGCCTTAAACCACGGGACGCTTCAGAAGGAACCGCGGTAACTCTTTTCCATATCCCTGCAACTTATCTCAATAGGAAAAGGTTTATCCATGAAAATCCTAAAGTAGAAATAGAATCTACTTGTTTGGATTTCATTTTGTTTGAGAATTAAACTTTGTTATGTGGGAAATAGAACTTTGAAATGTTTTCCAAAATTTCCTACAAAAACCTCTACGAAGTAGTAGGTATTAAAACCCGAATGAAGAAAAGTATGAAAAATTGGAACTCTTTTTGATAGAAGATAAAAGGAGTTCCTTTTGAAAAAAAAAATTTGAAAACCCAAAATGTCAAAAATGATGTGGGATCATTCTGCTTGGGGCAGCCGGCCTTTAAAGGCTCTCCCCAAGCTCATTAACCCCTCAATTGAGTCTCTAAAAACTCACCTCACATCACTCATACCATGCATGCATATATTCAAAAGTCAGTCATGCATGATCATGCTTAGGAAATATACCCCATATAAGTCAAGTCCCTTTTGGCCAAAATCCCTCTCCTATGATCCAAGAAAAAGGAGTTTACGAAATAAAGAACGATTTATATTCTCAAGAAAATTTGAGAAGTAAATCCATAAAGGGTGTTTTCTTCTTTGCCATTATCCAAATAAATTTGGATTAATGCAAAAGAGAGGCATATGTAAACACCCAAAATTTTTAAAATGTTTTTAAGAACTCCTAAATTTTGAAAACCAATTTAAAGCCTTTATGAAACTTTAAATTAAAAAACCCTAAATTTTAAAGTTTAAGCATTTTGGGGAATATTTCAAAATAAAGGTTTTAAATTCAAACAACCCATGAGTTTCGAAGCAAATAAACAGGTAAGAACCATTCTGGATCCAGATCAATTAAAAAAAAACAAAGAAAATAAGGTTGAAGCATATCAGAATCAAGATCAAGTTCGAATTTAGATATGAGATCAAGCTTATCAATAAAGATCAAGTCCAAATCCAAAGATGGATCAAGCTTGGATAAAGCCCGATCAAATGCAAGCATGTCAAGATCAAAGTCAAAGCTCATCCAAATCCATATAAGTCAAAAGGAGGATCGAGCCTATCCAAGACCAAGTCAAACTCATCCAAATTGAGCTAAGGATCATGGTGGAGCTGAACCAATTAAGAATCAGATGCAAATGCAAGTTATGGCTAAAGTATTGAATTGAAAGAACCTAGTTATACCCAGCCATTACAAAGTATGTAAAGATTGTCAAAGTATGCTAGAGTCGGCTGCACCAAGTTCAAACCGACTGCACCTAAGACCAACCCACATGGGCTGGTCTAAGTCAACAATAGAGGGACCACGTGAAGTGGATCAATTGGATCAAATGAAGCACAAGAGCAAGTCCAACCCGCCCCATGGAAGGAGCTAAAAACCAGCCCCCTTGGCCGCCAAGGCGGGGGTGGGTGGGTTTCCCTATCTTGCAACTTGGAGAATTTGGTGAGGCTTCCATCTTGGGTGAGAGACTAGTTTAGGGAGAAAAGTTCCCAATAAGAGGGTCGAGAGCTTCAAGCTTTGGGTGAAGAAAGGGTAGCTAGGTGAGTGCCAAAGGAGTTTGGAGAAGGAGTTCAAGTGGCCGGATTCACTCTTGAATCCCCGACCTGTTTTGATAAATCGTGTAAGTATATTCTCAATTCTCTCTTCCTTCCTCTAATTCAATTAAATTGGGGTTGTATTAATGGAGCGTTGTAATAGTGCTTAGATTCAATGCCTTTACATTACATTTGTTGAATTTTCACTATTGCACACACGTACTCTATGTGTTTGCTTATGTGCTTCTACTCCAACATAATCTATAATCACTCTATATTCTCTACCCCCTCTATGCTTATGCTTATAAAGATAATTTCCCTTCATTTCATTCTAGCAATTTAATTTGGGATTGTAGAGTTGTTGTACTTTAAATTCGGGTGAGTTTGCATCATATATTTTCCTAAAACCTGAAACTGAATTTTCAGCATCTGATGTTTGCTGCAATTTTAATTTTCGAATGCTTACTCCAAATTCTCTGAAATTTTGCTCACTTGTTATACACACATAAGCCCACATTAAGTAAATTTTTTAAGAATTTTAGGGCCGTCCAACCACCAAATAAAATTGGATAAAACCAAACAAAAATCTGTCAACTGTCTGCACATACAGTTTCCCTGCAACAGAGTTTGGGTTTTTATCCCATAACTCTGTCTGTAGGAGTCCAAATCAATTAATTTTTTATTTATTAAAAAGATGACACCCATAGATTTTCAACAATATCAAAATCACTAAATTTGGAACTCAGATCATTGACATACAGACTCATCTTTGAGTCTCTGTATTTATCTGACAGGACAATTCCAAGCACTTTACAGGGCTTGTTTCCCGAATTGATTTGAACACCTTCCAGACCTCCAAAAATTACCAAAATTTTATCAGGCATAGTCTATGGTGTGGAGGATTTGTAACAATTTACAGATCTAAAATCGGAGTTGTTTTGAACCAAAATTAAATCAGTGAAGCAGCCTTGCTCAGGTGCCCAGAACTGTCATATCACAGAAATACAGAAGCTTAAAGATGAGCATGTATCTCGATGATTTGAGTTCCAAATTTAGTGATTTTGATATTGTTAGAAAGCTATGGATATAAGCTTTCCAATTAATAAAAATTCAACTGATTTGGACTCCTATAGACAGCGTTATGGGATAAAAACCCAGGCTCTATTGTAAGAAAACTAAGTGTGCAGACAGTGGACAGGTTTTTGTTCAATTTTTTCCAATTTTATTTACGTGGTTGGACGACCCTAAAATTCTTGAAAATTTTATTTAATGTGAGCTTGTATGTGTAGAACAAGTGAGCAAAATTTCAGATAAATTGGAACAAGCATTCGGGAATTAAAATTGCAGCAAACAATATATGCAGAGATGCTGGAAATTCAGTTTCAGGTTTTAAGAATATATATGATGCAAACTCACCGGAATTTAAATTGCAACAACTCTACATTCCCAAATTAAATTGCTGAATTGAAATGAAGGGAAATTATATCTATAAACATAAGCATAGAGGGGGTAGAGAATATAGAGTGATTATAGATTATATTGGGGTAGAAGCACATAAGCAAACACATAGAGTGCGTGTGTGCAATAATGAAAATTCAACAAATGTAATTGAAGTGCATCAAATCTAAACACTATTACAACGTGGGGGAGACTATGCTCCATTAATACAACCCCAATTGAATTGAATTAAAGGAAGGAAAAGGGATTTGAGATTGAATCAAGAATGTACTTACACGATTGAGTAAAACAGGCCGGGGATTCAAGAGTGAATCCAACCAAGATGCTTCTTCTTCTTCCTCAAACTCCTTTAGCACTCACCTAGCTACTCTTTCTTCACCCAAGCCTTGAAGCTCACGACCCTCTTGATGGGATTTCTTCTCCCTAAACTAGTCTCTCACCCAAGATAGAAGCCTCACTCAATGCTCAATGTTGCAAGATTCTAAGCTACACTAGATGAACTCCACCCATGAGGAACCCGCCCCCCCTTGGCCCCATTTATAGGCCAAGGGGGCTGGTTTCTAGCCCCTTCCATGGGACAGGTTTGGACTAGCTTCCTTGCTCATTGTGACCCACTTGATCCACTTCAAGTGGTCCCTCCATAGGTGACTTGGACTAATCCCATGTGGGCTAGTCTAGGGTGCAGCCGTTTTGGACTTGGTGCAGTCAGTGCAGTCGGTTCCATGTATTGACTTGATCCTACAACTTGATACCAGGTAGTGGCCGGGTATGCCTAGTTAGGCTCTTCCATGCCATGTTTGATATTTGAATGGTCCGGTTCCATCATGGTCCTTAGCTCAATTGCTTCTTGATTTGATTCCACAGCTTCACCATGGTCTCGAGTTCAACTTGAAATGTTCTTGAATTGGATGAGCTTGTCACCATGGTCTCGAGTTTTGGTTCCATGTTGACCCCATCTTGATCGGACAAACTTGGATTTGATCGGTCTTGATCTTCCACCTGGATTTGGATAAGCTGTTGAATTTGATCTTGATATGCTTGCATTTGATCGGGCTTTATCCAAGCTCGATCCATCTTTGGATTTGGACTTGATTTTTATTGATAAGCTTGATCTCATATCTGAATTCGAACTTGATATGCTTCAACCTTATCTTCTTCATTTTTGGGAATCGATTTGAATCCGGGCTTGGATCTCACCTGTTTATCTGCTTCGAAAACTCATGGGTTGTTTGAATTTAAAACTTTTATTTTGAAATATTCTCCAAAAGGCTTAAACTTTAAAATTTGGGGTTTTTAAATTTAAAGGTTCATAAAGGCTTTAAATTGGTTTTTCGAAATTTAGGAGTTTTGAAAACATTAAAAAATTTGGGTGTTTACAAATAGACCTCCATCTCTCGATATATAACATCTGCTGTACTCTCATTAGAGACTAATATGTCTATACAATAAGGGAGAGATCTACTGGAAGATGCCTTTGAGAGAAGTGAAGAGAGGCGAACAAAGGCTAGAAACTAGCAAAAAAGTTAGTCCCATATATAAGAACAAGTGAAACATTCAGAATTGTGCGAATTATCGGGGTATCAAGTTAATGAGCCATACTATGAAATTATGGAAAAGAATTATCGAATGTAGGTTAAGACAAGTATCGAGTACAACAGAGAACCAATTTGTATTAATGTAAGGCAAATTTGATGTTGAAGTGATTCACCTTTTGAGACGTCTTATAGAACATTTTAAAGTAAGAAAGAAAGACCTTCACATGATATTTATTGATATAAAAAAAGCTTATGATAGAGTAACAAGGGAGGTTCTTTAGAGAATCTTGGAAAAAAGAGGTACCCCATTGACATACATAAACCTTATAAGAGACATGTACGCTAGTGCAAAAATATGTGTGAGGACTTACGAAGGAATGACAAACTTCTTTGAAGTTAATATTGGGTTACATCAAGGATCAACTTTAAGTTCATACTTATTTATAATGGTGATTGATGAGTTAACAAAACATATTTAAGATGAAGTACCTTGGTGTATGTTATTTGTAGATGGCATTGTGTTAGTGGAGGAGTCTAAAGAAAAAGTTAATAGAAAATTGGAACTATGTAGAGAAACATTAGAAAGTAAAGGCTTCCGACTTAGTAGAACAAATACAGAATATATGGAATATAAGTTTGATCATTTGGTTACTTTTGAGGACATAAAAATTAAAATTGGCACACATTACAACCCCTGAAAGGAAAGTTTTAAATACCTAGGATCAGTTTTTCAGAGTGATGGAAGAATTGATGGAGATGTTACACATAGAATTAATGTTGGTTGGTTAAAATGGAGAGGAGCATCAAGTATTCTTTGCGATAAGAATATACCATTAAAGGTAAAAGGTAAATATTATAGAGCATCAACTAGACCTGCCATGTTTTATGGTTTTAAGTGTTGAAAATCAAATCAAGATCTTAATATGTTTATATTTTTTTATTTGGTTATATGTGTAAGTAGTTGTTCGGGTCTTTCTGTAAGTGTTTGGATCTCAATAGATCAGGATCTGATCCATTGAGTATTAGGTAGTATTAGTCATTTAAGAAGGGTAGTTAAGTCATTCAAGTTAGGTTGAGTCTATATATATCAATAATTTATAATTAGGTTAACGATGATGAATGAGAAAAAGGAATCGGTAGCCATATTGGCCCCGACCTGCATCTTCAGGTGCATGCGTCTTGTTTGATGTGGTTTTATTCAATGTCTAGCATGATGTCCCTTTGAAAAACGACATGGTATTAGAGCTTGTTTAGGGGGAATATTGGTTTATACGCAAGGTAATTAGAATCTTGAGAATATCTAGTAAGTTTCCTTGAAAGTTTAAATTTTATTCAAACATTGTACAAAGATTATGTTGGCACAGAAAGTGGTTCTATGGGCTACCGATTCCTCTCGATATCCATATTGAAGGCTGCCGATTTTTCCTATTGGCACCAATATTTATTTTGAGTCGACATCAAGTCAACGGATGGAAAAAACGTAGATGAAAACCTCTGTCCTAGTGATCAACCTCTGTCCCAGTGATCAAGATTAGAGATTGTTGCCATATACATTGATATTAAACATAAGACGTATTGTATTTTTTGCCTTTTTGCAAGAGCAAAGTAAGGCCAGCTTCTGATTATGAGAAATCTTGAAAAGGGTTAGATAGTGAAGACTTGGAGTCCACAAGCACCAAAATCACAGTAGGAAGTATTAAGTCATCCCAATAGTTGAATATTCACAAAGGGTTTATTCAGTGAATCATAATGGAAAAGAACAAAATTGGAGATGGAAATGATAACAGTCTCTCAGACAAGGGAGAGAGATTTCAAATTACAAATTTGAAATTAGATGGAAAGAACTATATTCAGTGGGCCAGATCTATAGAATTGATAGTGATGGCCAGGGGGCGATAGGACTATCTAAATGGTAAAATATCTCAACCACCTACTTCAGATCCTCTGTACTCTAGATGGCGTAGAGAAAATGCACTGGTTAGTGCATGATTAATTCAATCAATGGTACCTTCTATTGGTAGTACATTCATGTTTTTAGAAACAACTAAAGATATTTGGTTAGCAGTTCATGACGCATATGCTCAGAGGAAGAACATAGCAAAAAAATATGATCTTATTGATAAAATTTGAAAATGTAGACAAGGTGGAAGATCAGTGAGTACTATACAGAACTCAGAGGTCTTTGAAAAGAACTGCAACTTTATTCCAAAACTAAATGTCAATAGTGCACACAAGAGCGCAATGAAGAATTCGAAGAACGAAAAGTATTTGATCTTCTATGGGGCATCTCTTCAGAGTATGAGGCTGTTAAAAACAATATTCTGAGTAGAGAAGAACTTCCCTCTCTAAGTACCGTGTATTCACTTTTACTCCGAGAAGAAGACAAAAAACTATTAGAGAAGGAAACTAAAATTAGCTTCGAGATTACAACATTTGTGGGCAAAAACAACACTACTGATACTTATTCTCGTGGAAGAGGAGATTATGGACGTGAAAGGAGTAGATCTACACTTACTCTAGAAGAAAAAGAAAAACTACCCTGTACTCACTGTGGAAGATCATGACATACAAAAGAAACATGCTGGAAATTAGTTGGCAGACCAACATACTTCCAGAATAGATCTAATAAGCCTATTTTAACAGTTACCAGAGTGATAAACAGAACACTGAAAACAATGTTATTTCATTGGTAGATATGAAAAAGGAAATTGAACTACTCAAGGCCCGATTAACAGACTCGCATACTTCCTTCACTTCTTTTAATCTAGATTCTCAAGCAACAATGGTATATCCATTTTCATTCATGGCCAAGGATAATACATTCACTCCTCACTCCAGGACTTGGGTTATTGATTCTAGTGCCACAGATCACATGGTCAGTAGGAAAGAATATTTTGACACCTATGAGTTGATTAAAAAACAGACTAATATAAGACAGGCAGATGGCTCACATACTCCTATAGCTTGGAGAGAGAATTATTACATTTTTTGGCACATTGAGAAATATTTTACATGTTCCAAATACCTCAGTCAATTTACTATCAGTCTTTGCTTTGACACAAGATTTGAAATGCCATATAATGTTTGATACTATTGTATGTTTATTTCAGGAACTGAGGACGGAGAGGATCTTTGGTCAAGGTAATGTGAGACAAGGCCTTTATTTTTGCGAAGAAAATAATGAAGCTGCAATGCAATCTATGGTCATTAGAGAAAAACAGAAGGAAGAATTACCTTTATGGTAGCAGAGACTGGGTCATTTACCGTTATCAAAGATTATGATGTTATTACCTAGATTTGCTCATTGTAATGATTTTAATTTGAACTGTGAGACTTGCCAGAAGGCAAAACATCATAGAATTTCTTTTCCTTCAAGTAAAGAAAAATCTTCCATTCCATTTGAAATTGTTCATTCCGACATTTGGGGTCCTTGCTCTATTATTTCATTGCATGGATATAAGTATTTTGCTTCATTCATTGATGATTGTACTAGGTTTACGATGATATACCTCATGAAAATGAAAGATGAAGTGAAGAATACTATTCTCATTTACCATTGTTTTGTGCAGACTCAGTTTTAGAGTACAATTAAAATATTTCACAGTGATAATGGTGGAGAATATATATCTCAATCACTCTAGTCATACTTCTATAATCATGGGATTCTACACCAAACTTCATGTGCCTACTCTCTCCAGCAAAATGGTGTATCTGAAAGAAAAAACAAACATATTCTACAGGTTGCTAGAACCCTTTTAATAGGGTACAATGTTTCAAAATATTATTGGGGTGAAGCAGTTCTAACCACTGTCTTTCTTATAAATCGGATGCCAAGTAGGATTCTCAATGGCAATACTCCATTTCACTCCTTATGTCCTTCCCAGAAACAGTTTCATATACTTCCTAGAGTATTTGGATGTACGTGCTTTATCCATATTCATATGGGCTCGAGAGACAAATTAGATGCAAGATTGGAAGAAAATCATTGTCATTCAAGTAAAGAGGTAATTAAATACGTTATTTGACTTAAACGATTTGGGGAGATTACATTACTTCTTGAGAATAGAAGTCATTCATAAAAGAGATTGCTTGTTTCCAAGTCAAAGAAAGTATATTCTAGATCTAATAAAGGAAACCAAAATGGAAGATTGCCGAGTGTGTTCTACTCCCATTGAAATTCCTAAGAAGAATGACAATGATTTGATCGAACCATATGAAGACATTGGCAAATATCAACGACTAGTGGGAAAACTGATATATGTTACTATCACAAGACCCGACATTAATTTTGCAGTGGGATATGTCAATAGATGGATGCACTCCCCATCAAAACATCATATGAATGTTGTATTCCATATCATCAGATACTTGAAATCATTAATCACTTATGGCTTACTATATACTCCATATCATACACTTGATATGAAAATCTATACAGATGCAGATTGGGTAGGTTCAAAAATTAACAAAAAGTCAACCTCTGGATATGTGGTGTGTCTAGGAGGTAATATTGTATCATGGAAAAGTAAGAAGCAGACTGTAGTAGCCAGATCAAGTGCTGAAACAGAATATTGGGCTATCGCATTAGGCATGTGTGAAGGTTTATGGATTGTATCTCTTCTTGAAGAGATAGGCTTGAGAGGGAATCTTCCAATTGACTTCTTCACTGATAGTAAAGTTGCTCTTCAAATAGCCTTAAACCCAATATTTCATAAAAGAACCAAACATATTGAAATAGACTGCCACTTCATAAGAGAAAAAATTTCCCAAGGAATTTTCAATTTAATTCATGTGCGTTCTGGAGATCAATTGGTTAATATTCTTACCAAAGCGGTTAATGGATTTAAAAGAGCTCTTGGCAAGTTGGGAGTTTCAAGTCTTCAAGACCCAACTTGAGGGAGCGTGTTGGAAATCAAATCAGGATCTTAATATGATTCTGTTTTTTTATTTGGTTAAAGAAGGGTAGTTAAGTCATTCAAGTTAGGTTGAGTCTATATATATCGATAATTTGTAATTAGGTTAACGATGATGAATGAGGAAAAGGAATCGGCAGCCATATTGGCGCCGACCTGCATCTTCAGGCGTCTGCCTCTTGTTTGATTTGGTTTATTCAATGTCTAGCATGATGTTCCTCTGAAAAACGATATTAAGTGTTGGGCAGTTAATCATCAACATGTACAAAAGATAATTATGACAGAAATGAAGTTGTTGAGATAGATGAGTGGTCATACAAGAAAAGACCTATACTAATGAGGTTATTAGAAACAAATTGGGAGTGGCATCAATAAAAGATAAAATGAGAGAATATCGTTTAAGATGGTTTGGACATATAGAAAGAAGATCAAAAGAAAAACCTATAAGAAGGTACGAAAAACTAGATTTTAAAAGTATTAAAGAAGGTAGAAGACGACCACAAAAGTATTGGAAAGAAACAATAAAAAATGATCTTGCTTATAGTGAGTTAATTGCTAACATGGCACATGATAGGGTTGTGTGGAAACAAAGAATCCATGTAGTCGACCCCGTCTAGTATGGGAAAAGGTTTAGTTGTTGTTGTAATAATTAAAAAGAAACCTCAAAGTCAATCAATTGATAACTTAAATGAATATCAATAAAAAAACATAATACCTAGTGGCATTTGGGAGCGGAATTGGATTGCAATTAACCCTCTAAAATCTCGAACACTTTGTATATACTTGGTTAACTTTAAACGGATATTGCAACGAGTAGATGAATCTTACCCTTTTTTACTTCTTCGTCATCCACAAAATTGAGAGAAAATCTAATAGTAGGGTTAAGGAAATATGCAACATACAAATCATGATGCATTTGGCAGTTTCAACTTACATCAATTATCTTCCAAACTTTTTTAGAAGTGACCGCTTGAAGTCAAGGTTTACTTGTATTTCCAATTTAGCCTTATCTATAGCATCATATATATATAAGGCATAGCAGGCCTATCTTCACTGTCCAACATCCTCGTTACCTTAAGTAAATGTATAGTCATCCTAAAAAATGTTGTAATTTTTTCAAAAATCAGCATTGAAAATAACATCCACCATAATAATTCCCTCACTCTTTCTGGACCAACTAATAGAGCCCCATTCATCATATGCAAACAATTTTTTCAATGCATTTTTCTGTATGACAAGACTTTACACATTAATAACATTCGTAGCAAATCTTGTCAATGAAGGCCTAGTCAATTTTCTTTCACCAGTATGGATTCACATCAAATGCAATATGAAAGAATGATTATAAATAAACTTTATGACATTTCTACATGCATCTATAGTCTCTTATTTCATCTATTGCACTCAAAACTTCAAGCATTAAGTCTATGCAATGTGAACACATGGAGTACATACTAAGCATGGATGGTTCGCCTCAGGCATCTTACCAACAACTATAAAATTTGCAACATTATCAGTAATAAATTGAACAACATTTGAAGCACCTACATCCTCAACAATTTTCTCAAAAATAAGAAGTAAATTATCTGCAGTTTTATCAATATGGAACAAGTCATATGATAAATAGTATCTCCTTGGGACAATAGACCAGGAAGTTCACCAAAGACTTACATTGACCATCTTTTCAACCATCAACCATAATAGAACATCTAGTGTCCTTCCATGACTCCCTAAATTCAAAACTCCATGCATTAACAATATCAACCCATTCTACAGTAATGTGTCTCTCAAAGTATGAAAAATAGGGACTCTATAACCCAATCCCACATTGGTAATATCATTTGTCATACTTTAAAAAGAAAATGAGTTTGCAACATTGAAAGGGAAGCAATTTTCATAAAAAAAATTTGGCACACTTCAATTCTACTTTCTAAATTACCTCATTTGAAGTCATAGCTGATTTAATGACTGGTTGAGCTCTAGGAATCGTACGTGAGAAAAAATGAAGGCATCCCACTACTTTTGGCTCTAGTTCCTCCTAAGTACCCCTCGTAGGCATCGAGCGAGTAGGATCTCTTATAGTGGAATAAGAGTCAACTCTACTACTACTACCACTAGAACTTACACTCTTTCCCTTTTCTCGCCTTCTCCCCTCTTTAGCCGTCTCTTCTTTCATCGAAGCTGCACCATGAAATTCATCACCATACATCCCTTCATAAGCATCCTTAAATGGTTGAGAGATATCTCAACCACCTATTTATACCCTCTCTCACTCTTAATCTCTTCTTCTCCTTTGAAGCCTCCAATACCTTCTCAATCTCATATTTATGCTTCGAGAACACACACTCGTTCACAATCCTATTGGTGGTGGTGTTTCATACGAAAAATATCACCATGCTTAAATGTCCAACATCCTTCTTGGTTCTTGCATGGTGGTGTTTCATACGAAAAATATCACCATGCTTTACTACATTACAAAACACACACTCGTTCACAATCCTATTGCCTTCGTACATCGGGGTACAATATTTCTATATTGGATCGACCCGATCGAAAGCCATTAAGACGAGAGTGGACAATCAACAAGAAAAAAAATGCTTTTTATGGGTTAAGAATCAGGAAAACTGTAAAAACCCCAAATTTTTAAGTGAAAAATCGGGTAGAATGGAAAAAGAAAGGGGTATGTCACAGATTTGACAAAAACCCTAGAGATGGAGAGTTAGATTGGGTGAAATACTTAGAATCTTGTAAATAAACCACAAAATCAGCAAGAACAAGGATGAGAAAAAGATTTGGGAGTAAGGGAATGGCATGAAAAAGGGTTTGAAAAGAAGCATAAATGATTTACGCAATTTCGGATTCTCAAAATTTATATACAAAAGAATCAACATTGACTCGTACAATACGACACGATAAATCGCTTATTACGACACATGTACATGTATTGTATAGTATACTCATACGATACACAATAAAATTGTATCTATCATACAATATGATACAATTTTTACAACATTGGCCTTGGGAACCAGTAAAATCCACAAGAATCTTCTCCTTCCACTTGTATTTGTTCTCGAGGACCTTCACCCAAAGTGTTGAGGCTTTAATCAGATGTGGTTTCAAGAAGCATTATACGTATCATAAGTATCAGTAAGGTTTGTTTCGCAAGTCTCCTACTACGGTAAGCTTATAATAAGGTCCCTTACAGATGTGGTTTCAAGAAGCATTATATGTATCATAAGTATCAGTAAGGTTTGTTTGGAAAGGCTCCTGCTACGATAAGCTTATTAAAAGGCATCTTATAATAAGGCATTATACGTATCATAAGTATCAATAAGGTTTGTTTCGCAAGGCTCTTGCTACGATAAGCTTATAATGAGGCATCTTATAATAAGGTCCCTTACAGATGTGGTTTTAAGAAGCATTATACGTATCATAAGTATCAGTAATGTTTGTTTCGCAAGGCTCCTGCTACGGTAAGCTTATAATAAGGCATCTTATAATAAGGTCCCTTACAGATACTAGAGCAAATAGCAGCCCCTTATGTATAACTACTTAAGCCAGATGAGAGGAAACCCTCATGTCCAAATATTCTTTTCCTTATTTTTGTTGTTGTCGAGGGATAACAAAGAAGTTAAAATTGAAATGCAATTCATTCAATTTGAAGTGTGTAGTATTAGTGTTGCAAATAGATGCAAGAAGCGATGGAGAAGTTAAAGACAGAACTAATATTCTATAACTGAATGAAGAGGCACATAAGGTTATTTGTGACACAAGATGCTAGATAAAAGGTAAATACTATAAAGAAGCAATAGGACCATAAAAGCTTTACAATGACAAATGTTGAGAAGAAGATGTCTATAGCAGAAACAAAGATGTTGAGATGGATGATCAGAGCCATAATGAGACTATTGGTAAGAAAATTGGTGGGACACCTATAAAAGGCATAATGAGGAATTAAGATGGCTTGGACACTGGAAGAGATGGCCATGTGGAGCCCTATTTAAAAGACATGAGAGACTAGATGAATACTTCAAAAGAGGGAGAGGAATGCCTCAAAAATGTCAACAAAAAAATAAAGCATGGTCTTGCTTTTGAGAGTTACATGCTAATAAATAGAAGTTTGAGCACAATGGTGACTAATAATTGATATAGCCAACCTGCTTAGTGTGGGGAAGGGCTTGGATTCGATTTTGGTTTTCCAGAGAGAAAAAAGAAAATAAATTACTCTTCAAAAACGAGTGAACAACAACAACAATAACAACAACAACAACTAAGCCTTTTCCTATACTAGACGGGGTCGGCTACATGGATTCTTTATTTCCACAGATGCCTTTCGTGTGTAATGTTAGCGGTTAACTCACAATAAGCTAGATCATTCTTTATTGTTTCTTTCCAACACTTTTGTGGTCGTCCTCTAGATCTTTTAATACTTTCCAAATTTAGTTTTTCATACCTTCTTATAGGTTCTTCTTTTGATCTTCTTTTTATATGTCCAAATCATCTTAAACGATATTCTCTCATTTTATCTTCTATTGGTGCCACTCCCAATTTGTTTCTAATAACCTCATTATGTATAGGTCTTTTCTTGTATGGCCACTCATCTATCTCAACAACTTCATTTCTGTCACAACTATCTTTTGTACATGTTGATGATTAACTGCCCAACACTTAAAACCATAAAACATGGCAGGTCTAATTGATGCTCTATAATATTTACCTTTTACCTTTAATGGTATATTCTTATCGCAAATAATACCTGATGTTCCTCTCCATTTTAACCAACCAGCATTAATTCTATGCGTAACATCTCCATCAATCCTTCCATCACTCTGAAAAATTAACCCTAGATATTTAAAACTTTCCTTTTGGGGGATGTAATGTGTGCCAATTTTAATTTCTATGTCCTCTGAGGCAACTAAATGATTAAACTTACATTCCATATATTTTGTCTTTGTTCTACTAAGTCGGAGGCCTTTGGCCCTTTGCTTTCTAATGTTTCTCTCCATAATTCATATTTTCTATTAACTTTTTCCTTAGACTCCTCCACTAATAATGTGATCATCTTTTTCCTTATTCATTTGAACATGGATTTAGGTAAAAGGTAAGGTAAGGAAACTTGCTCTACCTGACATGATTTCCCCAATAAATAGACCAAGCTAAACTTGTTGGTTAGATTTAGTTGACATCACAGGGACACTTCTAAACGGCAGTGGCACCCACACTACTACGTCAACATTAGTGCATTGACATATTGAGATGGCAATGAAGTCCCTTCCCTCATTCCCTCTCGCGATTTAACTTCTAAAATGGTCTCAGGTAGATGGTTTGAAGTTCCCAGGAGGCACCAATTTTTCATGAGGGTGATATAATATCCTTTTAGGATTTAGATATTTTCCTTTGTTTGCAAGTAACATAGTAGTTTATATTCAGGAAGCAATTGCGCTTGAGTTAGTTTCTGGTTGTGATGTCTTAGTAACTTGAATAGAACTTGCATTTCTTAAAGTGGCCTATTTTGATGATCCATTTCTAACTTGATGCTTAACGGTCTGAAGCCACCACAACATGGAATCCACTAAATTCACCTATATGCACCTTTTTTCTAATAAACTTATAACAAACACTAAAACAAATCCGTGTGCATTTGAACCTACAGAAATTACTTGGGTAAAAACTCATTACAGAATCTCTAAATGTGTCGGCTTTTAGTTAGGTAACAAAACATGACACCAGAAAACCAGGAAATTCAAACAACCAACTCTTGCCAACAAATTTCAAACATGGGTGAGACTTAGCAAAGAACAGAAAATTGATGATGGAAAGAAGTTTCTTTACATAACAGGACTTGCCTAATTCCTACAAGAGAAAACAACAATAACTAAGCCTTTTCCCATACTAGATGGGGAGCTACAAGAGGAAACAATGGACAATAATGTTAAGATATCCTCAGTATTTCAAAGCACCAATATTTTTGCTGTTGTTCAACAAAAAAAAGCAGGAAATTCCTAATGATGCCAATGAGAAAAAGACACCTCTCAGCATATGTAGCACCTAGAATTGTTTTTTTTTTTTCAAAGAAGGAACTTTTCCTGCTTTGTTGGTAAAGAAGAAATTTGATGTATACGGATATATCTTGAGTTTACCGCTATAGGGGAAAAAGATTATACTACAGTTCATCCCGAGCTTTTGCTTCCAGAGATTCTTCTATTCATAAGCAAGATATGTTACAATGCCATTAACAGGGTCCAAATGAGAGTGAACTAAACATCAACGCCAGAAGTGGTATCCTCGATGTCTGATAAACTTCATCTTACTAAATGTGAAGGAAAAAAGACACTACGAAGCAATGGAGACCAAAGGTGCTTATTGCAATAATTCTGAAAGGCTGTAGATAGCAAAATATACCAAAGGTGCCTATTGCAGTAATTCTGAAGGCTCTAGATATAAACTAGAGGGCAACTGAATGAATCCAATAGCTTAGATGTTGAAGGAGAGGTTAAACCGCTCATCAGAATTTGAAAGCAGTTTTACAAATGATGAACCATTAAGAATACACAAGATTTGTGCTTAATGCCCAATCTACTTTCGATGACACAGTCCTATACACTAAGAAACAGGCAAATTATTATATTTACAGCAAAGATATGCACATCCCCATATATTAAACCTCTTGAGTAGGCAAAGTTTTCACTGTACTAAGACTTCTTGTTCTCAAAGCCAATTTAGTCCCTGCCGGAATGTCGATATATGGGGGAGAAAATGACCCATAGACTCTCTCCGCTACCGAACAGTTTCAGAATACACGGATCATTTACACTAAAAGAATGTCACGAAAGTCAAAGCTAAAACCAAGCAAACGATTTGAAAAGAGAAAAATAAAATAGCAGGAAGAAGATCAACACTCACGAGAGACCGCGAGACTCTTCTCATCGACTGAAGGAGCCGATTTTGGAGCTCGTTTTCGATTGCCCATTTGCGTTATCTCTCCCTCATGAACAAACACAAAACACCTCGAGATCGCCCGTTACGCGAATCTTACCCGTAGATTCCAATATCGTCAAATTCTGCAAGTTGGGGATCGACCACCCAGATTAATGCGACAGCACGAAGGAAGAGAAAGCCCAAAAGAAATTCGCTGTTGCTTAACCGTCGATCTAACGAGAACAAGAGTTGGAATCGAAAGGGAGGTAGAAAGACGGCAGCGTGGGCGGGTTGCTTGCGCGCAAAGGGCAAAGGAGGAGATCTCAGGGAATTAACAAAGAGGGGGAGATGGTGAGTGTTCGGCTCTCGCTCTCTCTCTAAATAGAAGTTGCCTATACGCAAAACATAACTTGGAAGGAACTGAAGCTTGGGTGCCAATTTAGTTGGAACGGAAAGAAAGATTTCGCCCACAGTTATGTCAGGTTGTAAAATCTCTCTAACTGCCTTCCAATCGTGGGGTTTGCATTTCCAATAGCTTCCCTTCAGAGCACATAAAACACACAGGCGTATATATAGATATAGATATGGATATAGATATAGATATAGATGTAGATGTAGATGTAGAGAGAGAGAAGGATAAATTGCATGATCGTTCTAACTTCTTTTACCGTTCGATATTTGAAATTAACGGTAAAAATTTAAGTTATCACATGTGATGTAGATTATGTGTTAATACAAAATATGATATTTTTAATTCAATTTTTTATAGTTGATTTCAAAAATTGAATTATAAAAATATTTATACAAAATTACCAATCAAAAGATATTATTTATTTACTACTTATATATATATATATGAAGGAAAGGCTGAAGGAAATGCATGCCACTGACAAGGAACTCGTGAACTTTTAGCTTCTGAGTCTAATCCCTAGTCAGGTGAGTTATTGTTGTTTGTGCTAAACTGAGTCAAGTATCCCGAGTATCCTATTGTGGTCGCCCTATGCGAAATCTAGCAACCATATCCTGTTTGATTCGAAACTTTATTCACACAAAAACACATTAGAGAGAGATACGCACATGGCACACTAAGTTATATTATGAAAAGCTCAAATACCCTAAAAGGTGATGATATATTTGCATATACATTATTATTTTGGAGAACGAAATGAATACTTTTTTACAATTTAAATTTAAAGGACCTTTCTAAGTAATTTTTAACTTTTCTCCTTTGACATTTTTTTAAACTCAAAAAGGCATCATATATTTTCAGAAAAACCCTTTGTTTAAGTTATTCCAACATCTCATAACGAATATTTTTCATTGTCACGATGATTCAAAAGGTTGGGCTTTTTGTCAATTAGATCAAATGACGTGTTTATTTGAACTTTAACAAGTTTGTTATATATTGCCTTGAGTTAAAGTTAACCAGCGTTAATTGGACAGTTTTTGAAGGGAGGGATTGTTTGTCAATAAAGTTCTCTAAGATATTAGAGTTATCAAAAGAAAGAAAATAATCCTCTTTTTGTGAAATTCTACCGGAAGCAAACCGTTCGCCTCAAGTGACTCTTCGTCTTATTTGAGCTTTCTCCAACCATTCGTCGTGAATCAATCAGCTTATGTGCTTGACATTGGTATCAAAGCTTCAAACGGTCCTCGGCAACCTGAAGCAAGTTAAATGACCCCGTTACATTCGCATAAAAATAGAGAACAATCTATAAGTTTAAGTGACAATTCTGCACATATTCTTTTGCAAAAGTTTCAGAATTGTATACAGCAAGGATTTACTGTTTTTGCCTAGCTATAATAGAGATATTTCTAAATTACTTAACATGCAAATTTACTTTTCTACCCATTCAACTTGTAGAATATTTCAAGAACCTGCTAAGCCGGAAAATTAATCTCTGACCAAGGTATAAACTTTTTTCATTTTTCTGACCAGAATTGTAAAGGTAAGCCTATTTTGTCTTAGATTTGTAGAAGAAACCGCACTCTTATTGATATAATATTTCCTTCTGTAACCCTTTTATTTTTTTTCCTAACTGAGTCCTAATCCTTTTTTCTTGTGAAATATGAAGGCGCACCTTTGATTCCCATGCATCTCATGAAATCAATTAAGAGGGCCCTTCTTCCTGGTTTCTCAAATGTTTGTTATCAAGGGATGAAAGTGACCACTAGATAACGAATTCAAACTCTCCCATTGCTTGTTTTCTCTATTCATAGGATTCGAGATGGAGACCGTTTTAAGAGAAATCTGTTGACACTTGCTGAAAAACTAAAAAGTGGTTATATGTTATGAGTTGTTGAATCTTGATCCTATTGAAAGGGACTTGTATGGAAGTTAGGTCGTCAACGTCCCGAGGAAGACGACGATCTTGATCCTGTGATCCCTGGGATATTGTAATTCAGACGATCTCATCATATAACATACGAATTATTTTCTTAGATATAAATCTCAGGAATCATAAGATCATTGAAATATACTAGGTGACAACATGAGAACAATCATATGTCAAAGACATGAATAATATGATTATCATGATATATATTATAGGATTCCTATTATATATATATATAGAGAGAGAGAGAGGGAGTGGTTCATACTCAATTTATTCATCACTCAAAGATCTTCATTGTTAGATCGACGAGATCAATTGTGAAAAATCGAATTTAAAAAGGTGAAATGTATAATTTGCATTAAATGTGAAATACGAAAAATATAATAATATATTTTTCTTTTTAAATTCAACTCCTACTATTGATCAAGTTGATCAAACAGTAGAAATGTTTGAGTAGATTTAAGCATATACCACTATCTCTCTCTAATATATATATAATGTCTTTTAGTACGTAATCTTACATAAATAAATTCATCATTCAATCTCTTAGATCAACCGTGGAGATGTATATATAAGATTTATGTACCAAAAGATATTATAGATTTAGGACTTCTCTCTCTCTCTATATATATATATAAAGAGAGAGGGGGAGAGAGTGGCATAAGAGAAAACTTATATTGTTGGTCAAGTTTACGCTCTTAGAGATGTCATGGTCAAGTTTTTATTTTATTAGGAGAGATGCCTTTGGCAAGAGTTACTTCAACGTAAAAGGTTCATATTTATTTATTTGTTTGAGTGCATCATGGTTTCTATAAAGCCACTACTCGTAGTGCAATCTACGTTTATTGAAATTGTATATATTTTAATAGAGTTTTTAAGCATAAAGACCTAACCCAGTTGCCACAAACCTCGCTGCGTGGTGAGGTTATTGGTTTTTGCTGTCATTTAAAAATCTATTACGGATAAAAATGTCGCAATCAAAGATTAGTTTTTTGAAACAAGGTCACATCATTTTCTCAACCTAAGGAAATAATTGGGTTTTAGAAGTATAATTTCACAGCGGCGTATGCGGAAAACCTTTTAAGATGAGGCAAGTGGGTTATAGTTCTACCCAACCGTGGGATTTACTGTTACTTTTTCATTTTTTTTAATGTATAGACCGCACAAATAGCCCAAGGAAAGGGCGAAAATGAATCAAAAAGATTCATGTGAGGTTCACGAAGAGAGAGTAGAAGTTATTGAATTATGGGAAGATAATCTACCTGCATTATTAGATAATCAAAAATGATTTTGAATACTGTTTGTAATTCAGAAAAAACTATGTGGAGGAGTGTTTGACAGTTTGAAAAAACGCAGGCCCATTTACATAAAGTGGAAACGGAGGTGAGCTTCGAGCGAATGGATACATTGAACAAGGAAAGAGGAATTTAATAGCTTATAATTGTATCGTGATCTCTCTATTATATGCAACAGATTCAACCATGGGCACCCCACCTCAATTTAGATCCATGAAGTGTTTTTCGTTTCGTAATACCAATTAAAGCATCAACTTGTCAAAGTGATGCATTTCCGTACAAACCTGCTGATGCTGAAAAATTGAAAGGATTACGTGACAAACATTCCAGAGCCTTAAGAGAGGGAACACATGACAAAACCTCGAGAGACAACAATAAAACCAAAATTAGTGTACACCTCAGTCATTCCTCCCCCGAAGACAAAGTTATTTTCTTCATCTTTTTGGTGCTTCTATCTTTTCATTTCTAACTTGAAGAAACCACAATCCCAAAGGTTCAAAACAATAGTTGGAATCCTGTAACAGGAGAAAGTTAGGATCTATAACTAATGCTTGTTGGTTGATATGAACTGCTTCACACCCAAAAAGATGAGCCAACTAACATCAAGCCGAGCTTCCAGATGGAACTCCTCTTTTGTTTCTCAACAACGAAGTCAAACCAAAACTGATTGCCCTAGATTGGAATAAGTTGATAGGTACGTTCCCATGCCCCTCCCGGGTGGCAAGACGGGAGGAATGGCCTCACGACGTACAGGTAGAGAGAGAGAGAGAGAGAGAGAGAGAGAGAGAGAGAGAGAGAGAGAGAGAGAGAGAGAGAGAGCGATTTGATTTGTTTTTGCATACTCTGGCACATGCACCCTGTTATGCACTCATTTAAAAATGAAAGCACAACCATTATTTGTGTGCTCTTTTAACGTTTCTAATACCCTTTCCAAATTTGTAAATGACCTACTGATCAGCACTTTTAAATGGATGCACAACAGTGTGCATGTGTCAAAATGCACAAGAAACCATCATATATATATATATATATATATATATATATATATATATATATATATATATATATATATATATATATATATATACATGTACATATTGTCACATGCTTGACAAAAACGAACTTATACAAGCCTAGCAAAATGAAAGAAGTGGTATTCATATTTAGCTCAGATAACAAGCCAGCTCGCTTCAGTTACACAGATCACAATGAGCTCCGATAGCTGAACTGAGCCTAACTATGAGCAGCTTGGTTTGTGTCCTACCTCTAACTACATTGATCTACATGGTGGGTGTTCAGTAACAAACTTTTTTGGACCATATCAGTCGTGATGCATGTGTAAGAACATCTTTTAAAGGCCTAAAGAAAACGACCACTTGCAGCATACTGACAGTTTTGTTTTCAAATAAGAACAATGCACCATTTCTTCATGGCTTGAGTTATGGTCAATTATGGAGGAAGAACATTATTTAGAAATATTTTAGGAAACATCTGCTGTCACATCTGTAGCCCTAGATTCATCGCCAGTGCTCATTGTTATGGCACCACCACTACCAACACCATCATCTGCCGGCACCACCGCCACTCTACCGTTGTCACCAACATCTGCCACAACCTCACAACAACCTTTACCACCAGTTTTTGCAGCCACTATCACCAACACCATTACTTCCTATCACCACCACCTCTACTTTCCGTTATCTCCATTCACTATCCTCCGTGTTGCACGAAAACGTGTGGCGACAACCTTTTTCTGTTTTGAAACGACAAGGTCACTTGGGAACATGTCTGACACGGTTTGTTTCCAATTTGAATACTTTTACATAAGAAATGCATATCGAATGCATTACCACTTTAATAGCTCGAATTGTTAAAGTGCCTCCTCACCAAGTGGGTGCTTTCTTTTACCGTTTGTTTCTTTTTAAACATGCCTGCCTGTACAAATAGATATTGTTGTTTCCCCATTTCCTAATTTTTGGAGTCTTATCGTTTTCCATATCACGCTTTTATTTCCGTACTCTTTTTTTTTAAAGTACAATATAGGGGGTCATCATTGTTTATTTATTAAAATTAGAAGAGATTTCAACATACATCTAGAACTCTTTAGGAGGAGAGGTTGACCCTTCCCTTGGTATGAAGTGCTCTCTTCTTTTTCTATCTTTAATAGAACCTAGAACATAAGCTCTAGTTTTCTAACTTAAAAGACAAAGATACCCTTAGTAAGTAGTAGCCTCTCAAATATATCCAAATGCACTTGTTTATTCGGTCTTCTATACTCCCCTCAAGTTGGGTAGGATATATTTATAACTCCCAACTTTCTACACATTCGGTCTAATGTACTTTTATACATTGCCTTAGTTAAAATGAATGTTATCTATATCGTACTGAATTGTATGATACAGTATAATATGTATCATATCGTGAGATTATATAATACAATATATCATGCTATATCGCATGACAAAACTTATCATTCTGTATCGTGCGATACAATACGTATCGTACGATATGGGTAATACACCCTGGACTTTATAAAAAATTTCGAGCGGAACAGAATCTCACATTTCTACAAGGTTAGGTTCCATCCGTGGGTTATTAATGCTCCATTGCGACTTTCAGCTTGCGTGAGAAATCTCTAACGGTTTTGCAAGGGTCTCCAACTCCACAATCACTCCAATTATAACAACATCAACAATCTGGTGGTTGTGGTATAACGTTTTCTGTTTTTTCTTCGTATATTTGATATTGTATTTTATTTTTTTTATTTGTTTTGAATGACAATATATGAAGTGCGTGAATATCTTTTCATTGTATTTGTGAAGTGAGAGACACTCTATTTGAGTGTTTTGGTGGTTTATGAAGTAAAGATTGGGGATTTACGAAATACTTTTATTTTTAGGTGAATTAAGATTGAAGTGTTAAATTAAGATGACAGGAAGGGGGCGTTAGAGACTCCCAATCTCGATCTAATGATCCGACATGACAATATTAAGATTGAAGTGTTAAATTAAGTTGACAGGAAGGGGTGTTAGGGACTTCCAATCTCGGTCTGATCATCCAGTATGGTAGTGGGGTATTGCAGTTGAGGAAAACAGATTAAAAATAAAATATGTTTTTGTAAGAAGGTGATTAATGGTCGAATTTTTCGTTTGAAATATCACCTAATAAGGACTAGGAAAAAGGTTGCTCCTTGCCCGGGCAAAGTAAGAAGAGTGTCACAAGTAAGTAAATGACAGTGTTTACAAATGATTGAAAGTATAATTAAGAAGATACAAAGATGTTTAAGGAAGAGGATGTTAGACTTGATGGTGGTGATTATAGCATTCCTTCTGATACTAGAACAAAGATTGGTAGTAGTAGTTCTCAATCATCAACCAGGAGAAAGAGGGTTGTTCAAGAGGTTGTAAGTGGTAGAAGAGAAAGGACTAGAAGATCTTATTCTGGCATACATTCTTTTTTTCCTCATAGTACTACACTTTATACTCAATATGAAATTTATGTTGCTATAGCTTCAAAGAAATTACATGAGCATGCAGACCTTAAAGTAGAGAGATGGTTTTATGATGTGATATAAAAATCCGACATAGTTTTACGCTAGTTGTCGGAAGCCTAACATAACCCTCCTCCTTTATCCAGGCTTGGGACCAGCTATGCAAGGGTGATCCCTTATATGAGTAGAGTTATTGGTGTTTAACAACTAATCCATAATTTTTATAATGTTAATGTAGATCATTGTGAAGTTCTTTGAGGTTATTGAACTTCCTAGTACCCTTTTCTCTTTTTAATACCTTTTCTTTTTCATGAAGTATTCAACTCTGACTTTGGTTGTATCGTTTTTTTGTCTCTATGTTTCTTTATAAGTTAGAAGTAGAATTTGTTTATTTAGTTTGATTCATATTTATTAAATAAGTGGTTGTGTTTCTTAATATTTCTTAAAAATTAGAGAAACCTACTATATATATATATAATTTTTAATCATAAATAAAAGTATATCGATAAATCCACTATATCCCCATTAGCGCTATATCAGGGTCGACCACTAACAACCCACTAATCACTATTGATAACATAGTAAAACTTAAAATATGTAGAAAGATCTTATCTCATTATAGATTATAACCAATTATTTATAGCAATCAAACACTTATTGCTGCATTCCAAAATTACTAAACTAATGAGATGATGACAACTAAAAAACTGAACTTGGAAACAAAAAAGTAAGGATATGTTCCTCGGATTATACTCAGGTAGAACAAGTATATAGAAACTCACCATCTTATGCTTGGAAAAGAAATGTCCCATAACACATCAGATACAACACCTGAACAAACACCATGATTCATATAGTAACGAAACAAAAGGCTTCAAGTACTTGGATAGGGATCCGCAGCCTGCATCAAAAAAATAACAAGATGCCCTCAGGATTTCTATACCAATTCATAAACATAAGCAATTCTCAACCACAATAAGAGCATTTAACTGTCAAGATGAAAAGCACTGATTTTGATGACCATAGAAAATGCATTATCTCGATGTGTAACATTGCAAGTGTGATGTAAACAATAAGCAAAATAAGCTCTTATAATCAGGTTATAGTTTCCTTTAGAAACGAAAAATTTAAAAAGTAAACATATAAATTAAAATTACCAACAACTAGGCCTCTTTTCAGTAAAATGGTGACTACTCTTTCCTCCTATAATATTGTAAGCTTTTCACAAATAACCTTAATGTGCAATGAGAAAAATATTTTTAATTATGAAATTAAAGTCAGAGATCAAATATAACAAAGACAAAAACAAAAGGCAATTATGCTCACCTTTATGTTCTTCCTTTCAGTCTACGTTTCATTTTTCTTTTCTCCCACCTCTTCTATACTATTTTTTTTTCTTTTTTTCTTTTTCACTCTTCAAATTTTCTCTTTTTATTTTTTTTCTCTTTTTCCTTTTTCCTTTTTTGCATTCTCCTCTTCCACTTTTCTTTTCTTCATATTTCTTCTTCTTTTCTTTATAAATCTACACTTGTAAAAATGAGATGCAGAAATTTGAATGTGGAGAAAGATCTGATCTCATCACATACCATAACCGATTATTTACAGTATTCAAACGCTTGATACATTCCAAAGTTACAAACTAATGGGTTAAAAAAAAAGAGCTTGGGAATAAAAAAAAAGTAATGATATGTTCCTCGAAATGTACTGAGTTGGAACAAAAATATTGAAATTCACTGGAAAAGAAATATCCTATGATGAAGACACCACATTAGATACAAGACCTGAACTGACACCAAGATTCATATATGGACAAAATGAAAGACTTGTAATTCCAATTAATATAAACATAAGCAATTCTCAACCATAATAAAAGCAAGATACCACATCAACTATAACACTAGAAGTGACCCAAGATTCATATATGGACAAAATGAAAGGCTTCTAAATCCAATCAATATAAATATGACAATTCTCAACCACAATAAAAGTAAACTTGCAATAGAATAAAATGGTTATCCAGTTGTCCAATATAAAATCCAAATAATAGGACTCATTGTTTAACCACCAGGGTGAAAAGTACTAATTCTAATGACCATAGAAAATACATTATTTAGATGTGTAACATTGCGAGTGTGATGCAAACAAAGAGCATAATAATCTTTTATAATCAGGTTATAGTTTCCTTAAAAAAGAAAAAAAGAAAAAAATAAGAACATAGAAATGAAAATTACCAACAAGGCAACTAATAAGTCTTTACAAAATGGGAACTACCTTTTCTTGCTATAGTATGGTAAGTTTTTCGCAATTAAACTTAATCTGTAATGAATAAAAAATATTTAATTATGAAACTAAAGTTAAAGATAAAATATAACAAAGACAAAAACAAAGAACAATTATGATAACCTTTATGTCCTTCCCTTTAATCTACATCTTCTTTTTGTTTTCTCCATCCTCTTGTACATTTTTTGTTTCTTTTACATCAACAACAACAACTATCATGTGTCGTGTTAGCAGTTAACTCAACATAAGCTAGATCATTCTTTATTTTTTCTTTCCAACACTTTTATGGTTGTCCTCTACCTCTTTTAATACCTTCAAAATCTAATTTTTATACCTTCTAATAGGCGTTTCATTTGATCTTCTTTCTTTATGTTCAAACCATATTAAATGATATTATCCTATTTTATCCTCTATTGGTGTCACTCCCAATTTGTTTCTAATAACCTCATTATGTATACGGTCTTTCCTTGTATGACCACTCATCTATCTCAACATCTTCATTTCTATCAATTATATCTTTTGTATATGTTCATGATTAATTACCCAACACTCAAAATGGCAAGTCTAATTGTTGCTCTATAATATTTACCTTTTAACTTTAATAGTAGCTTCTTGTCACAAAGAATATATGAGTCTCCTCTCCATTTTAACCAACCTACATTAATTCTATATGTAACATCTCCATCAATTCTTCCATCACTCTGAAAAATTGGCCCTAGGTATTTAAAACTTTCATTTTGTTTCTTTTTTATTCTTCAAATTTTCTTTCATTCTTTATCTTTTCTTTTCCTTTTTTGTATTCTCCTCTTTCCTTTTTTTCTTTTCATCATATTTCTTCTTCTTTTCTTACTCCTACACCCGTAAAAAGGAAATGCAGAAATTAAAATATTCATAAAGATCTTATCTTATCACATACCATCAATGTTATCTGTATCGCATCGTATCGTATGATATGGTGTGATACATATCATGGAGCTCCATGATATGATACAGTAATGTGTATCGCCTATAGCCACTTATCGGGTAGTATTAGGCAGTACAACTGTATCAACTGTATCGTACGATACGGCCAAGAACCTTTATAAAAGGTCGCCAGATTAACAAAAACCTCTATTTTTGTAGGTTTTTGCCATTTGTTGGAGTCTGTTAAAAGCTCTCAAGGTATTCAAAGCTCCCAAGGTGCTCTACGACATCTATGCAAGGCTCTCAACTCAGTTTGTGGTATAGTTTTTGTGTTTTTCAAAATTGTTTCTTTGTATTTGTTGTTTTTTTGTGTTATTTATGTTTTTCTTTTTTGAATGACAATATATGAAATAATGAAGTGCGTGGATATGATTTTTATTGTATTCATAAAGTGGGGGACATCCTATTTGAGTGTTAAGTGCAGAATGAGATTTATGAAGTGCTTTTATTTTCATTTTTTTATTAGATTAAAGTATTCAATTGAGATGGTAGGAAGGGTGTAGAGACTCTCAATCTTGGTCCGATGATCCAACATGGTAATGGGGTATACCAATTGAGAGAAACAAATTGAAAATAAAATATTTATTTTGTGAGAAGGTGGTTAGTGGTGGAATTTAACGTTTGAAATATCACTTAGCAAGAACTAGGAAAGAAGTTTCTTCTTACATGGGCAAAGTTAGGAAATTACCAAAAGCCATTAAATGGCCATGTCCATAGATAATTGAAAGCATACTTGAGAGGAGACAACAGAAATAATTTAGAGATGTTTGAGGAAGATGATATGATGTTGGATTGGGTGATAATATTCAGAAGTTGGTAGTAATAGTTCTCACCACCAACCAGGGGAAAGAGGGTTGTTTAAGATATTAAGAGGAAATGGTAGAATAGAAAGGAGCAAAGAAAGAGCTTACTCTAGCATATAGTCATTTTTCTTCCTAACACTATACATGGTGCTCAACCTAAAATTCGTGTTGCTCAACGTAGAATTTGTGTTGCTATGGCTTTAGAGCAATTGCATGAGTAAGCAAAACTTGTAGTGGGCAGATGATTTTATGATTCATAGATTCCATTTAATGTAGCAAACAATTTTTATTTTCAAGCAATAGCTGATGCAATTGCTAACATTGATATAGGGTATAAGATATCTTCTTATCAAAAGTTTAGAGGAAAACTATTAGATAAGATTATTCTTCAAGTTCAGGGGTATTGTTCCACTTTTAGAGAGTCATGAAAAGAAACAAGATGTGCTATTATCGCAAATGGATTGACATATAGACGAGAAAAAACTTTATTAAACTTTTTTGTCTATTGTTCTAAAGAACTTATGTTTTTGAGATCCCTAGATATGTCTAAGAAGAGGCATACTACAAAGGTCATAAGGCAAGATTTTGATAAGTTGATATCCAAGGTTAGGCTAGAGAATGTAGTCTAATTCATTACAGATAATGCAACTAACTATAAAGCAGCTGAGAAGGAGTTAGCAGATACTTGTGGGACTTTCACACCATGTGATGTTGATTGTTTAAATCTCATCCTTGAGGATATTGGTGAGATGGACAAGATAAAGACATAACTTAGTGTTGCCAAGGTATCACCAAATTTATCTATAACCATGCTTTTGTATTATGTATGTCATATAGTTGCAACTCAATTTACAACTAATTTCTTATTTGTACAAAGCATTGTTAAACAAAAGCAAGCCATGAAGAGAATATTCTTCTCAGATGAGTGACAATAATTTATAGAGTTGCTTCAAAATATAAGAAACAGATACCTAAATGAGATTTCAGAGACAGTCTTTAAGAGTACATTTTGGAACTTGTGTGTTAAGACAATTGAGGATTACATGTCCTTTAGTGAGACAGATTAGTCCCTGACTATCTTGCGCGAGTACGTCAACATGGGCGATGTACTTGTATTCGGTACATACTAGGTATGGGTACGCGTATCGCTATGTGTGGTACATAACGATACCCCAAACAATATACCGGTACGCGTACCCAATATGGGTACGTCAAGTACCCGTATCGGTACTTACTGGATTGGGTCGACCCATACCTGATCCAAAAGTTAGCTATAAAAACAAGAAATTAAACCCTACACCCATTCCTAGTGTCTCTCTCTACTCTATACCATTTCCAGTGTCTCTCCCTCTATGCTCTACTCATCACCGGCGACTACGAGCTGTAGGCGATCGACTGACGATGGTGGTCCGTGGATGACTTACTGACGATGGCGGACAACCGACGAGCCCCAATCCCAACATCTTTGCCAAGAACCAAGAAAACCAACCTGAAGGTCCATCCAGCAGATTTTTTGACTTCGTTGTGATCCCTTTACTGAATGTTGAACTAGACTTGCTAATTCTTTTATGTGAAGGTGGCGATATGATGTGAAACCATTACTTTTCTTTTGGTTGAAAACTTTTTTCTATTTTTGAATCCATGTTTGTTCCCGTTTCAATTCTAAATCCATAACACAACCAGGATAATGCGATACCATTATTCTATGCGGTGAAATTAACGACAAACCAATTTTGGTTATGTGTTGCCACTTGTCAATTCTACTCTCTTACTATGACACTAGTTTAGGTTCAGTATCTTGATGTTCTCAAAGTATGTTTAAAGAGGTATTGGTTAAAGAAGAACTTGACTTGTAATAGTTTCACTTTGCAAATTAACAAATAATACGATTAGAGCTATACCTAGATTTGCTTATACGTTGTTTTGGGATCTTTTTAGTTGACAGTACATGAACCGATAATTTAGAGCCTCAGACACTACGAAGTGTCCATACAATTTCCATGAGTTTCCTACTGTGCCTTCCCCAAAACTCTGAAGTGGTCCTAAAGCCGAAATTAACCCATTGGAATTTCCATGGGCATCCAGATAACTCCTTCATTTTGACTTAAGTGTCCCAAAGCTAAGAAAAAGTCTTAGTTCTATATTAAATGATTTTTATATGATTGGATTATCAGCATAAAGTGGCATTCATCTTCATGTTTGTCTAACATGATCTCTTCCATTTTCTATTCAGTTTCATCCCAAGAAATGATTTTAATTGAAGTACCCTGCAATTATCTCCATCTTCTCTGATTCATTTTTTTCCAACATTTATCTTTGGCGATCATGCAATATTTTTGCTTGATACTTGTAAATCTATTTTTGTTTGTTAATAGTTAAATTTTGTTTATTTTCATATGTCTAATATGTCTGCTAGTGGTAGTACTTTGTCCGCTTCTATAACTAGTAAATTTGCATATAGACCTGAAAAAGGTTACCTGCATTGGGCATATATATATCCTTGTTACATGATAAAAAGACAGGAGGTAGAAATTTAAGTTGGCGGTGTAACTATTGTGGTTTAAGTTACAAAGGGTCTTATTTTAGAGTAAAGTGTCACTTATTAAAGGAAAAAGGAAATGATATAATTGTTTATTTGTTACTCATGAATATCTTTCAAAGATGAGACAAATTAAGAGAGAAGTACATGAAAGAGTTAGACAATTGCAACTTCTCTTACCTATTGGAACTAAAAGTTTGAATCCACTTGCAACTTCTCTAACCTATTGAAACTACAAGTTTGAATCCACCTACATGTGAATTATTTGATGGAAGTAAGAAAAAGAAGTGGTGAAAGCCAATTAGCAAAAGTATTTAACAACGAAGCAAGAGATCATTTGACATGTGAAATAGCAAGGTTATTTTACTCTGGAGGTTTGCCTTTCAAAAGCCAATTGGCAAGTATTATGTTAGTGCATTCAAATATGCTTCTAATACCTTAATTTTAGGTTTTGTTTTACCTAATTACAATGCTATTAGGACCACACTATTATAGAGAGAGAAAACTTATTTAATGAGATTGCTTCAATCTATCAAAGACACGTGGTCAGAAAAGTGAGTGAACATAGTTACAGATAGATGAACGGATGTACAAAGAAGACCTTTGATTAATTTTATAGTTATTTCAGATGCAGGGCCTATGTTTATAAGGTCTATTGATTACTCTGGTGAGGTAAAAGATAAGAACTTTATTGCGGATGAAATTATAAAAGTTATTAATGAGATTGGATCTCAAAATATTGTGCTAACATATAATGTACCTTTTTGTAGAGCAGTTGGGATGGTTAGTGAATCAGTTTATCCTAATGTCTTTTGAACACCATGTATATTGTATACATTAAACCTTGTTTTGAAAAATATTTATCAGCCTAAGAATTCTATAAATAATGAGGTTCCTTATAACGAGTGTTATTGGACAACGAATGTTGTTGATAATGTCATTGATATTAAAAACTTTATCATGAATCATTCTACGAGGTTAGCAATGTATAACCAATTTGTGCATCTAAAGTTACTTATTATTATTGAAATAAGATTTGCTTCGATGATTATCATGTTAAAAAAGGATAAGAACCATCAAGCATGATTTTCAAAGAATGGTTATCAATGACCATTGGTTTCATTATAGAGATGATGTTCCAAAAGTTGTTATTGTGAAAGATATAATTTGAATGCTTTGGTGGGATAAGAATGATTATATTTTAAACTTCACAAAGCCTATTTATGATATGCTTCGACTATGCAATATTTAAAAGTCAGTCCATCTGGTTTATGATACTCCATATATCAAAATAAGTAGTGAAATACTATGCCCAAATGAACTAAAGTATGCAGCTAGTGGATTTTCTAGAAATAGTTTACATATATGTGTATATATATCTAGTAACTAGAAATAGGTGCAGCTAAAAGATTATGTGTATTTTTTATGTAATCAACAAAATCGAGTTTTTGGCTAAAATTAAATGGAGATATTTTACCAAAATAAAATAAACAAATTCCTCTCTTCGAGTGGAGTTGTAGTGGAAAAGCTCCACATAAGAAAATCCATTGGCACAAAAACTATTTTAGAGAGAAAAATTGGTTTGTTGGTCATCCAAACCCATTTATGTTAGATGTTTTAATATCACATTGTCTTTTAGCATGTCATAACCATCTTCAAGCCTAAAGTTGTAGACCTTTACATAGTAATCATACTTTACTTAATTGACAACAGTGTTATAAGTAGACCATGGTTGTACTTGTTGAACCTCTCACTACGAAATAGTTTCGTGCACAAATAAGGTATTAGTATTAGTAGCAGTACCCATTATGCTTTCTTGTAACACTTCGGCTTCTACCAAGGATGATTTTCCTTCTATATTCGAACTGAAAGCACCATCACTACGGTGACCCATTGATTTAGCAAAACAATGAAAACATAGAGTTCAGGGTAAGAATGAAAAAAGAGATTGATAAATTGACAGCTAAGTATATAACAATATAAATATTAAAAAATAATAATTATCAAGCAAGATACAAAGAAGCACCTAAAATCAAAGAGTTAGCGAGAAAGTACAAAAAGAGAAAAACAAGAGATAAATAATCAAGAATCATAGAGTTGAAATCTTGTGCATTTGTGGTTGAAATCAATTAGGTTATGGGTTATTTTATTTATAGAGAATGAGAGTCAGGAGCCCCTCGAAATGTCAAGCAGGCTCTTTAATTTAATGTTTAAATTTTACAAATATTAATCAATATTACTTTTCTATTAAAAACTAAAATTTCACTATTTATTCATAGTATTTTTTTAACTAATTTTTTTTTTACCCGAACATTCTGTTTGGTCAATAGTCCAACTATTTATCCTTTGCCCATAATGGTTGTGAACTCATCTCACGGTTAATCATTCATGTATAATATATTAAATATATATTTATATTTATATACTATAATTATATCTCATAATATAGTTATTTATTTATTTGAAAATGTTCAAATGACCAGCCATTAATGGCTAGTCATTTCATCATTCATATATGATATATTAAATGTATAATAGTATATATTATCTATAATATAATATAATATATATTTCAAAACATTTTAAATAACCGGCCACATTTCATCTTGCACACAACCAGCTGCATGCCCATTTACGTTATAAATTATCATTTTTAAATTTGTTGGGATGAGGGGTGGGTCGGGATTGGGGCAGTTTGGAACCATCGGTTTTGAGTTATGATTCACATCCAGTTTTCAAATAGCACAAACCGTAACCGGTTCAAATTGGTGGACCACTTACGAAGTGGCCATGTCTAATTAGGAGTCGCACATTTAGACTCAACCTAATAACCTGACATGAAAATTCCGTGTTAGGGTGAGGCGTTAGATATCTCAAATTGTGTTCGATTCTCCCAAAATTGACTTGAAAAAATCGGGTAATAAAATGTGTTCTCATCTAAAAACAGTTGGAGATTATAGAATTACCTTTGGTGAAAGATGGTCTTTTAGGATCGTTAGATTTTACTAATGTTAAAACTTGTATTGACATAAAACAATCAATACATTCACAAAACATGCTAGAAGATGTCAATCAACATCAGATCTGATGCATAAAGGTATATGTGGACCTTTTAGCTCATATTTTATGTCATAGATATTTTTTACTTTTATCAATGACTATTCTAGGTTTATTTATATTTATCTCCTTTAAGAAAAATATGAAGTCTCTAATGTTTTTAAAAATTTCAAATTGGATGTAGAGAAACATATCGAGGTTAAGTTATTGATTGTGGAAGAGAAAAATAGAGATCGCTTGGTGTCTAATGAACATATTAGAATTGATTTCTTGCTAACTGATCCCCTCCCTTACTAAAGCATTGTTGCCAGGTATCTATAAAAGGCAAAGATGGGTATAATCTGTTCTTTTGAGGTTTTGCTCTAACGATTTTATATTGTTTTATTATATGATATCACACTTGTACTAATGATCTCTATTTTTATTTTCTTTTTTGTTAACTATAATTTATCATTGGATAAATTTAGGTGAATAAACTTTGTTATTTTATCATGACATTTGATTTGTGTATTCATAAAGTTTTATCGCCACATAAAGCATTTCATTATAACTTCAATCTTGGATATTTTGACACATGGAAGGGACATACAATATAAAGTTTATATTATCGCTGTGACTAGTATTCATGAGGATGGTTATTTTCAAAGGTTAGTGAGTTTCATTAGCGGTTGTTCCACATAAAGTGATTCTAACATAAGATAAGTTAGATAAGTCGAGTGAAAGATTATTTGACCCAAAGTCCTAATTTATAGCTTAAAATAATTTATTGAACTTAATAAAGTTTTTCCAAATCACAAGAAACCCTCTAGAAACTCTCTCAAAATAGTGGTTCTTGGGAAACACCATACTATCCCTACCTATATTTCAATATACAATCATACAACTCTTCTAGTTCTCAATATACGAGAAACTCCCTCTATAGTGGTAGGACACTCTTATACATCAAGGATCAACGACATGACGTATCAAGGTACTCATACGGTTCAAGATCTTTCACCCATCACTACCTGCATGAGAGTCGTCGGGTTATACTGGTCTTGTTGGAGTTGATGTTATCCTTAATTTTCCTATTGTTAAGATCACGATAAATCACTACAACAAAGATGAGTATTTATAACCCTGAGGTGTGGCGCTCTGACTCAAGAACGCCAGAGACCCGGCCTCGGAGCAAGAGTTGGAGGAAGCCTACTTACAAGATGAAAAGCATTGACATGCTAAGTCATGAATTCAATGGTTAGCGAAATTCGAACTTCTTTCCTATGCGTTTCAGGAATCGTTGCAGAAAGAACAGAATGTATGGATTAAAAGATGAGAATGGGTTGTGGCTTACCGATGGTAATAACATTCCTCCAATATCATAAAAGTATTTCAAAGACCTTTTTAAGTCCGGCAACCTGATAGATCCATTGCCGTATTTTTGACGATTTCCATTCCAAGATCGCCACAACCATCGATAGGTAATTGGTCAGTCCCATCACTGAAGATGAAGAAGAGCAGTGTTTTGAGTTACAGCATAAGGTGCATTAGGAGAGCATGGATTTACGGTAAAGATCTTTCGGAAAAATTGGGGTGTGGTAAATTCAGCCACGATTCTTTCAGTGGGAAACTTCTTCTTTAAAGGTAAAACTCTAGAGAGTTTCAATAACTTAATCCCGAAGACTTCAAATGTCACCTCTAAGAGAGAGAGTACAGACCTATAAGTCTATGTACAACAGTCTGTAAACTCATTTTAGAGATTCTTATTCATAGACTTAAAGTCTTGATGAATAGAGTCACTAGTACCAAGAGGGCGTTTATTAATGAAAACTCGATTTTGGGTAATATTTTAGTAGCTCATGAGTTCATGCATCATTTGAAAAACAAGAGGAAAAAGAAGTCATATGAGATGGCCGTCAACATGGATACGAGTAAGACATATGATTGAGTCAAGTAAAAATTTCCTTAGTTCATCATGAGAAAGTTGATTTTATCGTTTCTGGTGAAGCATCAAGAACAATTTGAGGAATTCATGGAAATGTTGAATATCTATGAGAAATCAAGTGCGCAGCAAGTGGATCTTGCTGTATCAGCTTTTTTTTCAGCCAAAACAAACCTAATGAAGTGCAGTTTTAGCTAGCCAAATCACCTTGTATTGGCTTCCAAGACAAGTATTTGGGACTCCTCTCAATATTTAAGAGATCAAAAAAGGAAGCTTTTGAGTTCATTAAGATGAAAGAAACCAAAGCTTTTACATTGGAAAAGGAAGAAAAGTATTGGTTAAAGTAATTGGTTCAGCCATCCCAATTTACTCTAGTCTGTGTTTTAAACTTCTAGAAAGCCTTCTTGGATAAGGTCGGATATGGTCCAAAATCTAGGTACTCCACTCCCCCTGCAACACTGCAACGAGCTCACAATTGAGCCCGGCATACGAAACCTGGGGCTGGAACCCTGGGTCCAGACCATCTATTTCAGTTCCCGTTCTGGTTTGGTTCTCCAAGGTGGAACAAGAACCAAACCCGGTTTAACGGCTGGTTCAGGTCCTCTTCAACCTGCCGGGCTGAGTCTACTAAACCGGCCCTCTAGTTGGTCAGAAATCTCAGCGTTCTTCATGGAAAGCAATGAAATTAATTATTTTTAACTAAGTATAGCAGTAGCAATCACTTGCCTCAAATGGGCATGGCACTGACCGAGGAGCAGGTCAGAAGTTCAGTACCTGAGTGTGCATCTCGTAAGGGCAACCCTAGCTTGTCGAGAAAAAGGTTATATCTATCAAATGCATAATCTTTAACGATTATTGTTGGCAAGTGACATTCTTTGTTGTCTCTGTAATTTAACTGTTGGTATTTGTTTCTCTCGAGCTCGTTTGAACACTTGAAAGTTTTGTCGATGGTGAGCTCGAGTAAAAATGGCATGTTTGTACCTGCGTGCATATATAATGTATATGCGTGTCAACGGTTCACAGTCAAGTTTGACCCGATTTGCCACCGCCAATGTTAGGGCAGTTCTTACGAACCCGAGAGAAAGACCAGGGAGAGAGTTTAATTTCTCTGGTTTCATGCCTAAGTGTTAAAATCCAACACGTGAGCTTTTGAGAGCTCGTGAAGAGACCAAATGAGGGTGGTGGAGAATATTGATATGGAACACGTGTCATGCTCTAAAGTCCGAAGTACTCCTTTGCCCTTGCTGTTTTTCTTAAAAATAATATAAAGGAAAACCCTAAAAGTTCATCTGAGAGCTGCAATCTTTTTCAAGAGGTCATTTTTTATGCAACATTACCCTGCATTTCTAACATCATGATCGCTCATTCTTTTGCACAGTGTTGTTTAGCTTTGACAAAATTTTGTTAGTTCACTTGTGCATGAGCATATCAGGAGGTACAAATGCTTGTGCCGAATGAACCTCCGAAGGTCTTGAGATATGAACAATACCCCCATAATATGATAGTTCAAGGATTCACATTCAGAGCTTCCTTGACACAGTACATCTAGATTGGGAATGGAAAAGATTTTTTTGAGGGAGCACCTAAAGAAGTGCCGAAGCTAACCAAAACTGTTCAAACCAGACCCAGAACAGAAACCGAACCCCAGTTCGGTTTCTAAACCAGTTTCTTGGTTCCACTCTTTTGTATTATTTTACAAACTTTCCTCACGATTTTCATGCTTCTGGTGTCAAACTAGAGTCCAAACCCACTGTTCTGAACCATAAAGGCCTGGTTTCATATTAGTTCCGATTCTTCATTGCAAGAGAACTGGAACCGAGCATGTCAGTGTGTGGTAACGAAAAGTGTCTCCTTTTTTTTTCTAAAGAAATTTCCCCAGCAATAACTCGATAAAATTTATGAGGGCAATTCTGATATTTAAGAGTCAAAGGCCATCGTCATCTTCGAAGACTTTGAAACTAGATTTCACATCAATGAGAATCTTTTGCCCTCCCTCTTAAGTCGTAAGCGGCCTGGGCAAAGTGCAACGGGCAACATGCACTCTCCAAGTATCACCCTAGCAAGCAACGGTCGCATGCAAAGACTCAAACGTGATTGCATTAATCGATTCCACTCCTCTCGCGCTACATATGGAGAATCCCCTTCATCAGAAACTCGATGCCAGAAAACTGTATCCTTCAGTCCCATTACTAGAGAGAAAAAAATAATATTCTCTCTCTCAAAACAGCTTCCTTTGAATATAGCCTCAGAAAGTGAAAGTAAAAGAGAATGTGCCTTGATATATATCCTTGTAAATATAGAGAGACTTGATCTTTATACCTTTTCCTTTTACATTTAGAGGGAGAGTTAGAGAGAGAAATCTTGATAGCTCTCTGTTTTTATTGATTTCAAGTACTAGCCAACCCGTTGACAGACTACCCGCTTAGAGAATTTCAAGATATTTTCCCGAATGCAAAAATTTCAAGATATTGTAGAAAGAGATATTTATGATATTTGTACTGGTTTTCACTAGAGAGAGGTCTCCTTTTTCTTTTATTTTCATTCTTAAAGGTTTTTTAGTTCCTGGGCAACCTTATGAGAGAAAGCCCCCATGGAGAATTTCAAGAAATCCCGAGTAAGATCCTGGAGGAAAGGCCCTACCAGGGGGGGGGGTGGTCTCCAGAACTCCACTTGCGAGTAGAGGGGAGTGAGGCAAAGGACCTGGGGCAAATGGGTGTTTGAGATCAGGGAAACTAGGCTCTGGGCTCATTTGCCACTGCAGAAGAGGCAACCATGGCATATGATGAGGCTGCACTCCGAACCTGAACCCTACCCAACTAGCATCACTGAATCCTTGAAGAACTGAATGATGTTTACCTTAATGTACTCAAAGGAAAATCGTTCCTTTTACGTAGCAAAGTAGTTTGTCTAGAGCTTGTCAATAGGTTCTATCTGGATAACGAGTGTATCTACTCAACATATACATAATAAATACAATATCTAGTTGTGTATAGTTGGTTAGATACATCAAACTACCAATAATCAGAGAATATCATAGTTGAGACACAGAAATACAACTTTTATTCTTATACAAAGCCTTAGATGAATTATATAGGGTTTTAACAGGTCTATAGTTTGTATATACAAATCTCTCTAAAACTTTCTTAACATAGTGAGACTGAGAGAGTACTATATCATCATTAGACCTTATGATTTTAATCCCTAAAATCACATCAACCATGCCCATGTCCTTCATCTCAAACTTATTATATAAAAATGACATAGTCTCATTTACTATTCTCGTTTCGGAACCAAACAATAATATATCATGTATATATAGGCAAAGAATGACGAAAGCATTATTGACTGACTTACAGTAGATACATTTATCAAAATAATTAGAAACATAGCCAAAAGATGATATCACATCATCAAACTTTTCATGTCATTGTTTAGGAGTTTGTTTCAAACCATATAATGATTTAACAAGCATAACCTTAAACTCATTCCCACAAGCCACAAATCCCTTTGACCGATCCATATAAATTTTTTTATAGAGATCACCATGCAGGAAAGTAGTCTTCATATCCATCTGATAGATAGTGAGGTCATATACAAAGACCAGTATTATAAGCACTCGGATGGTGATCATTTGAGAAACTGAGAAATAGGTATCAAAATAATTTATTCATTCCTTTTATGTATATCACTTCGCAAATAACTTGACCTTGTACTTATTGATTGTTTTATCTACATTTAGTTTCTTCTTAAAGATCTACTTGCAACTCACATTAGAACAATCAGAAAGCAAATCTACCAATTATCAAGTACCATTGAAAAGAATTGATTGAATTTCATCATTAACGGCTTCCTTTCAAAACTTAACCTTAGGTGAGGGCATAGCCTGCTGAAAGGTGATAGGATCATCCTCGATATTGAAAGTAACAAAGTCACTTCCAAAGTCTTTTGATATCCTAGGCCGTTTACTTCTCCTTAGTTCAATTATTTTTTCAGAGTCATCTGATCTGGAAACAACACAATAAGGGTCACCCACATATTTGTCATCTTTTTCACATGATTGAGAATAAAATCAATATTAGGACCAGAATCTATTAAAGATACACTTTGGATAACTCCAGTCTTCATTAGAAACACATTGTCAAATAATGTAACATCACGAAGCTCAATAATTATATTGATGTCTATACCAAAAACATAAGATCTATTGACCAAGAATATGTATGCATAACTTGTCTCTACGTAACCGAGAAATATAACATTAACTGTTTTAAGTCCAAATTTCTTTCTCTTGTGTTTAGGGATGAGTACTTTTGTAAGACACTCCTACACTTTGAGATATTTGAGATTGATCTTTCAATACTTTCAAAACTCAAATGGACTACTTTCTTTATACTTATGAGGAACTCTATTAAGAATATGGCAAGTAATATTAAAAACTTCCCCCACATATAGGTAGGTAACCCAAAACTTTGAAGTAAAACATTAACCATATCACAATGGTTCTATTATTCAGTTAAACTATTTCATTAGATTGAGGAGAGTATGGAGCAGTAATCTCTTGAACAATACTGTTGTTTTGATAGTATTCTTGAAAAAGGTTTGAGGTATATCTCCTCTCCTATCAGACCTTCATTGTTTAAGTACCTTTCATGTTTGAGTTTGTACTTTATTTCTAAATATTTAAAATTTTTCTAAAGCTTCATCTTTAGTTTTAAGTAAGTAAATATAATAGCATCTACTGCAATCATTAATAAACATAATAAAATATATTTTGTTATACCTTATAGTCATTTCATTGAATTCACACCAAATCCAAAATCTAGGATTTATTTTAAACAGTATGGAAAGGTTTCTTAGGTTGTTTTGCCTACACATATACCACACTTGTGTTTTTTTATCTATGATAGTTTTAGGGATAAGATTTAAATTCATCATTCTTTTCATGGAATCAAAGTTTACATGACTGAACCTAGTATATCATATATTAAATAATTCAACATTGCACAAAAAAGAAGAAGATGAAACATAAGTAGAAGCTTTATTATCATTAAAATTTATATAAGAATCAATAATTAGTTCTATATGAATTTTAAATAGATCCTCTATATCACACAAATAACCCTTCCCAAAGAATCACCCTATACTAAATTGTGTGTTGATGATTTTATTATATTTGTAATATAACCTTAATCCCTCCCTAACTAAAGTAGGGTCACTAAGGATATTCCGACGAATCGTTGTAATGTGTCTAACTCTTGAGAGAGTTAAAACCTTTTTCGAAAGAAATTTTAAGTCCCACACCTTTCGTCCTTGACTTCAGTAGTTCAATGATTCTCTAAGGTCACTGTTTACCCATAGACAGCTTTGTGAGACACAAACAAAGATTAGTCAGTACATACATACACATTAGCCACAATCTCTATTATCCAATACTGTTACTCAAAAATATAAAGAGGATGGGGTTTAAGGGATAGATACCCGTCACTAGCAAGTGTAGTGGTCACTACCATGTTCACCATAGCTCCTTTAGCGGTTATAGGTTTCTTTGCTTTCTTTGAGGGACAATCCCTCATCCAATGTCCAACCTAACCACAAAGCCAATACGGTTTGCTTTGAGGTTCTTTTTCGATCTTGGCTTTTGGTTTATGCTTTTCATGTTTTCTCTTATGATCACTAGGTTATTTCTTTCTGACTGTTAGGTTAACCTTAGATGTTATGTCTACAGTTATAATAAGTTTCTGACTTCTATGCTCTTCTTCTATTGCTATATCTACCATTAAATCATCAAAGGTCATCTTATCCTTTTTATGCTTGAGATCTAAGCTCAAACCCTTCCAAGACTTAGGAAGTTTTTTTTTATAATAGACATAATAATAAACTTGTCAGGAAACTCCATTTGGACTTCCTTCAGACTATGGCATAAAACTGAAACACGTGGGCTTGTTCGGTCATAGATTTCTCCTTTACTATTTGATAATTAAGAAACTTAGCTATGAAATACTTTTCAAGACCGACTTTAGTATTGTATTTTTGATCTAAAGTAGTCTATATATCTTTCATTGTTGTAAAAGGGTAATAACTATATACATCAAATAAAATATTTGATAATATCGATAAAATACAATAGTGGTACAGGGTGTCCTCCTTTCACTCAGTGATTTTATCCGAGCTTCTAGAGTTAGTATCATCGAGTTGGGGACAATCTTACTCAATATATAGATGCAAACCCAACATGGTTAACTAAATTTTCATACGTTGCTGATAGCATTTAAAATGAGGATTAACAAACTTTTTTGGCATCAAGTTCAAGTTGACCTTAGGTCGAAGGGTAGCAATCATAGACATGTTCACTATGGTAAATAATTATTTCTCTAAGATTGTTAGAAAAAATCATAGACATACATGTATAATAAAAAAATATGTAACAACGTAAACATGCCCCAATCGTAAAAAACAACCACAAATTCAAAATAAGTCATAATCAAATCGTATAAAAAACAAAAGAAAAACAAAAATCAGAAACTTATCAATGTGAGTCACCATTGCAAACTTACCTTAGAAAAATCAATACCCTGCTATGAGTACATGCGCCTTCATATAAGGATAAAATACACATACAACTTCAACAACACGTACCTTGCTTCGAGTCAACCTTAAACATGCCTCATTCATCTATGGTTGGGGCAGAGAGACTAACCACGGATACAAGGACTAGAGCAGTACCACGAGCAGAGAGACGAAACCAGGAGACGGGAAGAGAGAGAGAAAGCTATGTGTTTAGGGAGGACCCCTAATCACCTATTTATAGGGTGCACGTGTAGATCACAGATCGTGAATCCAATCCAAACGTGCACTAATTTATCCACAATCGCCTCGTCTTATCTAGAATCATCCTACCTTATCCAGAACCGTCTCAGCTTATCCATATCCATAACCGTAAAATACTCTTAACCATTAGATCAAAAGTTTTTTGTGTAGAAAGATAGACCAAAGCCAAGCCCGACACGTGCGTGTGGTATAACATGTCCTTCCCAAGCTCTTTGAACTAGGTTCATGAGCTATCAACTATATAAAAAGACATGTGAGTTTGTTACATTCTTCAATATGGCACTAAATTTTGTCTTCTTTTGGTTATTGCATGCACGAGTCTCTCATATATTACTTTTTACACTTTAGAACTTTCACATATATCATTAGGGATACCAACATGAATTAAATGTCATTAATGCACATTAAATCCAATAGATTCTACATTGATACATACCTTGGGTAGAGGTGTCTGGCTCATATCCAGCCCAACAGGAGTAACCAGACCCGAAGCAACCCTGAAACCATAACCAGGAGGAAAGGAACTGAACCAGAACTGGGGACCCCCATGGTCCAGTGCTGGTTCTACATATAGCTAGAACCCAAGCCGGAAGTTAACAGTTTCATGTACTTTTTTCTGGGTTATGGTTTTAAAATCTCATCTTTCACAAAATTTTCAAATGAAACTAAAACCAAACCGAAATCGGCAGAGCTGGAACAGAACGGGACCCAAACCTGGAAGGAAGCTGGTTGGGTTTCAGGTCCAGAATTTGCATCAGGAAGGTTTTACCTGCAGAACAAATAACCGTGTCCGGACGAGGTCTTATCTACAGTGAGGTTCTTGTGGGTAACAAAACAAAACTACTAGTTGATTAAACTCAATCCACATCGCACAACTTAGTCGAGATATGCAATAAAGGGAGCATGCATAAGTCCAGTACGTGAATTCATGTCAAGTAAGAGATCCAACAAAGCCAATAGATGAGTTATTACTGTGCTTCCCCGGCCTCTGTGACTACAAACAGGGCTGCTAAACCAAACAAGACTGTTTAAATTAGTATTCATATTCATCTCCCTTTGCCCATATAAGTTGCACTAAGCATGAGCCAAGACGAGACATGAATTGAGAAGTTAAAGAACTAGGCTGGTTAGTAGAGTTAACTTCACACCGTATCGTCCCTTAGAAAATAAAATTCTTGTTCAGGCCAAAATCAATTATACAATTTTTATATCATATCATACATAGCTCTTGTCCACTGAATACACAAATGACCAACCCAACTAGTTAGGTTGGTATTGTTTCAATGTCATATATATATATATATATATATATATATATATATATATACATAAGATGGTATATGTTTTGATTGCTGATTTTGGAGAATTTGGGGGAATCGGCTTTTAGTGGAGAAATCAGCTTTTTCTTTTTGAGGAATTGGCTTTTCAGCGAAAGATGCCCGTAAACTTAGATCGGGCTTTTCACTAGTGAACACTTGGAGATAAGAGACTGCAACAAAAGAGTTATTGCACGACTCTCTTCGGCAAACTTTTAGGCTTTCTTGGATTTGAATCTCTTAATGTAATGAAACCCAATGATTGTCCGTAGGATACAATGAAGAGCCTTTGACTCTCCTTACACAAAAAAGTCAAGTCTTTCACAATATTGACATACCAAGATAGCTAACACTATAGTTCCTTCGCACACTTAAAAAATTGTAGTTACTTAGAAAACTTAAGAAAAAAAGACTCGGTTAAAAGAAAAATCAGTAAAACAAAACCAATATAACACAATTGGTGCGAAGACTAAATTGATATTTATAAAGAGCCCTATCAAGCTACAAACATTCATGATGTCATCACACATTGGGATGTCCACAACCTTTGGGTTATATAATAGCTCTTGACCAACCAACACTGATACAGTTAGCATCTCTTCAAGAAACATTGCTTAGAAAATCTTCTAACATGTTCAACCAAACAAGCTTTCTTGAGTAAAACAAAAAACAAGAACATATGCAGTCTGTCATGACTCAAACACAGATGAGCTGGAAATGAGCCAAGCAGAGACAAACAATGAGCCACTTGATTAAGAAATTAAATTTTTTAATTGTCTCAGTGCAATAAAAGGCAAGCATGTATGCAGTTCGCTGTGACCTGAATGCTGAGATGCATGCATGTGTGTTTGGCTTCAACCTCCCGTCGTAGCCCAAAAAAAGGAACACGGTATGAAAACCCAAGTGTTCTCTCATAGTCATATTATGGAGTTCAAGGGAAGATATATACTAGGTTCAATTAAAAGATGTAAGTAAGCACTAAAATTGCACTTGAATTCCATGAAGTTTTGTTGTTTGGTCCAATGGGGAGGCCGAAGCCAGATGCACACCCTCTGTATCGAACTAATGACCTTCAACTTGTGACCCGATCCCCTAGCCATAAGCTCTTTGTGCAAGATGAGTTGAGTAATATGCATAGAACCCTCCACACTCATGTCAGCATTTACCAAAAAGGATGGAAGGCTAATCTCAAAGCTACAGTGCTAAAAACACAATAAAAGATTATTGAAGAAAATGATACCTCAAAAGTACGCATTTGGCTGGTGGTTTTCTAGGTTTTTAGCCGACTCCAATTGATGAAAGTCATTCCTCGCGCAGCTCAACGCTCAGGATTCTGTAATTGTCCACCAGATGCATCTAGCAATCATTTAGATTTTATAAAATAAAAAACTATACACAACATGAGGAACTGACAGTTCTGGTTTTAGGTTGGAACAACCAGGTCTGACCCATCAGTTCCGGTTCTGGGTGGTCCCAATAAGCATCAATAAATCAATAAAAATCATCGATCTTTTTCCGTCTAGGCTTCCAAACAGGCATTTTCATGACAAATAGATACAAGTAGTTGACATCTTAGTAGAATAGATTCCTTCCATAAGTTTTGCTGTGGGATTTCAATAAGGGTGTCTTGGTGACTCCTGGAGAAGCTGGGTGACTACTAGAAAAGCTGGTTCCATCAGCCACAGCATAGGATTTCTGATTCGTCCAGGGGGAGAAAAAAAATGAAACAGTAACAAAACCATATGCTACTATTACTATTAACTTAACTTTAACTTAACTACTTTATTCGATTATAATAAATAGTAGTATAGATCATATTATAGTAATATAGTATACACAGAAATATAAATTAGGAGAATTTATTCATTGTAATTGCATTGAACAGATATACACATAATTCGTGAAAGCACTAACTACCTAGCAATAAGAGAATGGGTGGGAAAAGCATACACGGTCCCAGTTCTCATTCCCCTGGTTCCGACACCAGTTCGGATTCAGGGTCGATCCATCGGGGCAGGTCAGAACCGGAGAGATCTATCACTGGTTGGTAGTTTTTTGGTGAAACATTTTCATTTGTGAAAGTTCTACTTTAACGCTGGTGAATCTGGTTAGTCCTCAATGCTGAAGGTTGACGCCAAGGACGAAAAGTTCCAGACTTTTTTTAGTAGTTTTGAAATTTCTAAAGCAAAATATCTATCCCTATTTTAGCTCTCTATTTGACCAAATTAGCAAGTTGGCTGTGGGAAAAGTACAGAAGGGTCATACGCCATTGATTCCCATGTCTTGTATAATAACGTATCTGGTAGGGTTTGCCTAACCTCCTCTTGAGAAGGAAAAAAATGGGTAAGACAAAGACAAAAATGGTAAACGAACCGAGCTTCTTGTGGTTCAACTCGGTTGAGCTCGTCATGAGCTCGTTCACTTTCAATTTGTGATTTAAGTGAGTCAAACACGAGTTGGCTAGTTAAGCCCTACTCATGAACATGAACACTAATTATGGATACTTTTAAAGTACATGTATACAAGAAAACCATGTTAACAGAACTAATTGGTCAGGATAATGTAATTAATTCATCACAACCTTGAAGCCGTACAAATTGTACAAACTGAAGTTTTAACATGAAAATCTTGATTAAGAAATTGGTTGTCTTTAACTTCAATGAGGTTATCCGTTTAACTCCCCTTGTGCTTGAATGGTTGTGGCTCTATGAGAACGAGCAAACAAGCTGACAGACAAGAATTTGAGTTTAAAAACGAGGCTCATACAGCCCCTGTTCCATTGCTTCACTCCTTTACCAGCCCTAATGCCCTATGGCGGATGCACTCCCTTCTAGCATCCATTTCCATTCTCGTATCCTCATGGCTAGGTGCAAGGGGGACATCAGGCGCTGTAACAGGTTTGTTCAACTTAAGCAAGAATCCCTTTAAGTTCTTCGGAAAGACTGGTACCCAGTGCCCATCTTCCCCATTTTGTAGAAATTCACCCTGAACATCCCGAAAAAAAAAAGAAAAAATCTCGAGCCCAAGGTTGAAAACTCTTTCTAGTCACAAGTGCCTCGTTCTGCTCACTTAGCATGACAATGTCTCCTTGTCCTCTTGATTCCTGTGTTTTAATCTGATCCACTCCCAACCAGAGTTCCCTTTTATGTTTTCTATTGCTCTCTCTCTCTCTCTCTCTCTCTCTCTCTCTCTCTCTCTCTCACACACACACACACACACACACTTATAAAGATATTATCACTCTGCTTGCGAACACTAAAGCAGGAAAACATTTCAAGCTATAAGCTATAAATGTAATTATTCAAGAAAAACAGTTTACAAGCGGTGGATAGGGATGACAGGAGAGTCACCCTCTTCATAATTTGTATCAAATGATACATATTGGGTCATAAAAATATCTTCATTATTCATTGCAGGTTGGTTATTCGTCAGCGCCCCATGAAAGCAGCCCAGTGGCCATTTGGGTTCATTGGAAGGATTCGACGACTGCAATTTTTTTAGGCGGCCTAAATGACCATAGAGAGAACCTCCCCAATTTTCAGAAACCTTAACACTTTGCAACCACAACCAGTGTTCGGGTGTTTTCTACTGAGCATTAGCCCCACAAAATTCTCATATATATGGTTTGGGGGGAGAGGGCGTTTACGGTTCTTAGAGGCGGTTGCTTCGGGTTACCCATCTTAATAAAGTATATGATTGACTACACAAGTATCTTGAGATTCAAGCGAATATAGTACATACATTCATAGATACATACATACAATACATACATATATATACATGTAAACACCTCCTAAAGCCCCAAGCACCTGGTAAATCATACAAGCCTACAGAGGAAAACAAGAGACGAAAATAACCCACAAAACAAGGAATGAAAACTTAAAACATCGCATATAGGGGCTACATAAGGGACTAACTCGCTTTTTGTCACTAGAATACCCACAAGAATACAAGCAGAAAGAATGCCCATAGGAATGAAAGACTCCCAGTCCACGTTCACTTGTGGCAGATACCCATTTCTTTAACAGTATCTGTGGAATTCATGTTTTTGCTTTCAACAGGATGATACCAATTAAAGAGTTCAAATCATGCGCAACCCAAATCAAATTTGTCATTATATTACTCCACCGTCCACAATCTGTACTTCTATCAACCACTCCTTTGGATGACACTGTTCTCCATGAGATACTCAACAAACTCGTCGATCAAATATGGCCACGCACCCTCAGCATCATAATTGGATAGCATTGGATCAACTGTCTGCAAGAAGCAAGAAATTCAAGGCATAAATAATTCAATCTCTCGGGGCAGCATATGATAACCAAGTTGCTAACTGGAGGCCAGACTCGATTGTCAAAAGGCAGCTAATACAATATAAGTGGGTACCGTATACTTGTAAAAAGTTAACACGATTTGAATTAGAGATTGTGAATGACGCATCCAAATAACCTCAAATCTTATTCTAGTTAATGACGAAGGGAATGAAAGACAAACAAAAAGGATGCTCTACATAGTAGTGATCCAGTGTCCACCTTAGTTTCATTAGGAAGTAATCAAGGCTGTTAATTGTTCAGCTATACACAGATCAATACAACTTTAAAGCCTTGGGAGAAAACAATTACTAGGTCTAGCAATAATTGAGTTGATACCTTTGCAAATTCTAAAAGCTGAGACCAAGTATCCCTTGAGATGGCCTTATTATGCTTTGCCTAAAGATCATCATAGAGCAACCAAAGTCACTATCAATTTCAAGGTTTAAGATTCAAAATAGTTCCAAGCACAGGAATGAACCTACTGATCAAAGAAGAAAATAAGCTGAAGATTTACAGAAATATTAGATTAAAACAGCAAAAAAATGAAAACCACAAGTACAAGTAGTTCAATGTAGGTAAAAGCTAAGAGCTAATCCACCTATTAGCATCATGATATGTGCATGAAGAATGCAGATAATCTCGTTATATAGTTGTCACCAACTTCAACTCAGTGGATCAACACCTAACACAAAAGACGTTACAGGTGATATGATATATACCTGGAAAAGGGTCTCATCAAACAGGATGTACTGTTTCTATTGAACTTGTTAACCCAAACTGGTACTCGTTCTTATCCCAATAGGGCTCCAATTCAAAAACAAGCCAGGATTTTAAGAACGCAGGAGTGTGACATATCTAGTTGATCGAGTTCTTGGGAACTTTGTGTCTATAACAACGGAAGGGAAAAAGTGAAAGGACATCTAGTGGATGCACAGTAGAGGAACAGGATCATAGCTCACTCAGTTCTTGTCACCTGCATTTCTCTATTCTGTAAACTAGAAATAGGATAAGATCAATCGTGAAGTCCAACCATGGTTGAGGAATAATCAAAGCAAACTATATGGGGCCAGTTTGGTGTAGATGGTCTCGCATGTATGGGAGTCTAGCAGCTCCCACTCATTATATATATAACACGAAACTGGATTTTAAAGGGGCACCACTGTATACCAAACTAAGCCTGACTTTTTGTTTTGAAGTACCTTATTAGGGTTACTTGATCCTTTCACCTGGTTCAATAGAGAGCTGGACCGTGCAAAGCGTGGGCTGGCTTATTGCATTGTACACCCCAAGCCTGTCCCCATACTATCGTCTCACTAAACCAGTTAGGGAATATTGTCACCAACTATTCACTGCATTATCACCATCCCTGGTATTCAAACCCTTTATGCACGAACCGGGATGGCCTCTCCTATCAATCTAATCATATTGATTGACTAGAGAGGTGATGCACTCAGGGGGTCACTGAGGTTACATACTGGTTCAATAACATAACAATCTAACGCTAGCATTGCCTATCCCTGGTTCTCCCGTGAGCCTACATCTCTGGTTGTCATCACCCACTTGGCCTATAAACCCTTTTGAGATTCTGCTCAACCCTCTATTGGGGCATTGTTGTGCTTCTTATCAGAAGGTGACCCATCTTAGAGCAATCACTCCATTAACCTCTACCTCATTTTGTTTGATTTACATATCTGAGTCACTAGCTATATCTGGATTGATTTGTCTATTGTAGGGGTTGGTAATCTAGCCATATCAAATCATCCAGAAGACATTCAACCGCAAGACAGGTTGAACATTGGTAGGTGGATTAGCTCTTAGCAAATCAACTATGATAAAGAAAATATGTCAATGAAAATGAATAAAAGATTTTACCAACATCCTAAGGTTTCAATGACTACACTGATACCGAAAACATCATAGCAAGACACGTGATACATTGTTATAGAAACAAGGTGAGGCAGACGAAATTTTTGGCCAAATGTAGCCTGTTGTTGAAAAATGAAGTACCAAATCCAAAACAAAATTTGCAATCTAATGTACCTGCAAAAACTGACACCAATAATCAACCAAAGGCCACTGCTTTTCAGCAAATAATAACTGCCACATGCCAATAGCTGTATCAAGTGCCAATGATTTCTGACCCTATAATCAGAAAAAATACTCCCATCAAACTTATCTTCTTGAGGAAATTGAAATGACGCGTGCACACACACACTTCTGGATGAAATTGATAGGACAGAAACGAAGATGGACAGCTGTATGTATGTGTGTATACATAGATACACACAGATACATACATGAGTATTTATTTATTTATCTATATCTATCTATCTATCTATCTATATATATATATATATATATATATATATATATATATATATATATATATATATACAGAGAGAGAGAGAAGCGTAAATGCATAAGCACAGTGCATATAAATTCTCTGCAATAAGATTAACAACGCACTAGGAAATATAATTGATTCCACTAAAAAACAACTGCTTCTTATTCTGCAATAACTCTCATATCCATGAAAAATAGCAGATAACATTCTAATAGCCACTCCAGAACCAAAGTTTGATGTCCCTGTGCATACATTGCACCAGTTTTTTTGGCAAGTAAAAATGTTTATTTGTAAGGATCATCTGAAGATGAATTAGCCTCAGTAATTAAGTATATCATCATCTTTGGCATAATGAAATAATAAGAACAAATACAGGAGTTATGTTAAAAGGGAAGTGAATCTGCAAAGTTTACTATCAACATTCTTCCATGTAAACTGAGAGAGAGAAAGGGAGGGAGAGACCTTTTCCTTTGCCCAACCAAATGCAAAATTGTAAATCTCACGGAATTTATCTGCATAGATTGTGTAGGAAACAGTAAAATGTATTAGTAATCTAGACATGCTTGAGTTTGTATCCAACAAATGAACCAATATATGGAGGAAGGAAAAAAAATAGCATGCATGAAAGTCTTCATTGCATATGATTAAAAATTGCAGTTTCAAAACCAAACAATAAAGAATAATAAAGCACTAAGCAGCCCAAAGCTTGGCAAGACGACAAGATGTTGCAAGGTAGTCTAAGTCTGAATCTTCAACAGACAACTAACAGTTTTCAACATAGCTAAACTCAGCTACTCTTTGATCTGTTTATTGACAGTAAGGATAGTCTGGATGAACACTTTACACAAATAACTTTTTCAACAAAATTTCAGAATTTAGCAACCCTACAGCATAAACCTATGGTTTAAACAATGACTGAAACAAAAAGAAACACAAGCAGTAACCTCTTGTCAAACTCAAAATTTTGCAAAGAGTTGAACGTACGTTCATCTTTGAGTTCATTACGCATAGAAGGTATCTTCTCCCTGAACTTGTCAACAGAATCCACCCTGACAATAGATGCTTTTCTGTCAGCCATTTCACCAGCAGATAAAGTACAATGAAAATGCATTGACGTCAGATCTTACCCAAGTGCCTGCAATCCACCTACGAACTCCTGCCTGGAAAATTCACACATTGTTGCCGCTTTCATATGCCAACTCACAACTAACTGTGGCCAATATATATAGTTCAACATATCCAGCACAAATAAGCTATTTTGTGAAAATAAATTAGGAACATGATGCTGAAAGAAGTAACCTAATGGAAACCCATGCATGACTTATAGAAGAATTTTACTGGGATAGCTTTACCTATCTGACATTGCAGTACATATCTAATTTACATAATAAATATATACTTAATAGCATATTTATTTTCTAGGAAGATTAGTAATATTACAGTTACAAAAGAGTGACAAAGGGCAGATTGTTAATGCAAACATTTACTTGTCAGTAAACATACATATGTACACATGCAGGTTTTATATGTCATGCATTAAAATGCATGAGTTCGTTGTGAATGTGCATATGCATTCGGGTGGACAGCACGGGAACCTAAATGTGAATGTGGGATGTGCATGCATGCTGGTCAGTATTATCCGTATCGCACCGGTGCGATACGTAACGATACAATACACCCAAGAGTATCGCAATTCAGAAGTTATCGCTCCGTATCGTACGATACAGAGCGTATCGCCCATATCGTACGCCCAGGAAACAGAAACCCGCATTTTTATGGGTTTCCTTGGTTTGATCAGAGCTCCCCAAGCTTCCCTAGCATGGTTCTTCCCTCCTTGGTGTTGAAGGCTCCAAAAACGTGCTCTACAGTGTCCGTGTAAGCCTCCTAACTCGGATTTTGGTATATTTTAATGTTTTTCTTTATTTTTTCCTTTGTATTTGTTGTTTTTTTGTGTTATTTGTATTTTTCTTTTTTTGAATGACAAAATATGAAGTATTAAGTGTGTGGATATGATTTTTATTGCATTCATGAAGTGAGAGACACTCTATTTGAGTGTTATTTGAAGATTGGGGATTTACGAAGTGCTTTTATTTTCAAGTTTTTATTTAATTAAAGTGCTCAATTGAGATAGCAAGAAGGGGTGTTAGAGACTCCCATTATCGGTATGATGATCCGGCATGGCAGTGGGGTACACCAGTTGAGGGTTCCAGATTGAAGATAAGATGTTTATTTTGTGAGATGGTGGTTACTGGTAGAATTTCACGGTTGAAACACCACCTAAAAGAGACTAGGAAAGAAGTTGCTCCTTGCACAGACAGAGTTAGAAGTTTGTCAGAAGGCATTAAATGGCAATGTCTTCAGATAATACAAGATAGGAGACAACAAAATGATGATTTGGAGATATTTCACGATGATGATATTGGATTCACTGATAGTTTACCTTTAGATGCCAAAATAGATATTGGTAGTAGCAGTTCACGACCACCTAGTAGGGGAAAGAGGGTTGCTGAAGACTTTGGAAGTGGTAGAAGAGGAAGTTCAGGAAGGAGTAGAGGAAGAGTTGCTTCTAGCATACATTCATTTTTTCCTCCTCCACTACACCTAGTGCTCAACATAAAATTCGTGTTGTTATAGCTTCAGAATAACTGCATGATCAGGCAGACCTTGTAGTGAGGAGATGGTTTTATGATGCATACATTCTATTTAATGCAACAAAACAATTTTCATTTTCAAGCAATGACAGATGCAATTGCTAACATTGGTCTAGGATACAAGATGCCCTCTTATCAGAAATTGAGAAGAAAGATATTAGATAAGACCATCATTGAAGTGCAAAAATATTGTTCGACTTTGAGAGAGTTATAAAAGGAGACAAGATGCACTATCATGGCAAATGGATGGACAGATAGGCGAGGAAGGGCCTTGCTAAACTTTCTTGTCTACTGTCCCAAAGGACTTATGTTTTTGAGATCTCTAAACATGTCAGAGGAGAGAAACACTACAGAGATCCTACGACAAGAATTTGATAAGGTGATATGCGAGGTTGGACTAGAGAATGTAGTCTAGTTGATTATAGATAATGCAACTAACTACAAAGCAGTTGGAAAGGAGTTAGCTGATACTTATGAGACTTTCTATTGGACACCATGCGCAACCCATTGTTTAGATCTCATCCTTGAGGATATTGGTGAGATTGATGAGATAAAGGCAGCAGCTGAGTGTTGCCAAGATATCACCAAATTCATCTAAACCATGCATTTGTTTTGTGTATGATGAGGAGATATACAGAAGGTACAGAGCTTCTTCGAATAGCTGCAACTCGGTTTGAAACAAACTTCAGACAGAAGCAGACATTGAAGAAAATGTTCTCCTCAGATGAGTGGCAACAATTTGCAGAGTTGCCTCATAATAGAAGAAACAGAAAGTTGAATGAGATTTTTGAGACAGTCTTCAGGAGTACATTTTGGAATGCATGTGTTAGACTGTTGAGGATTACTATTGGAAATCGAATCTCAAATTTAAAGTTTTTCTGTTAGGTATTTGTTTGGTTATATTTGTAAGTGTTTTGGGTCTCTCTGTAAGTGTTTTGGGTCTCAATGGATCTGATCCATTGAGTATTAAGTAAGAATAGTCATTAAAGAAGGGTAATTAGGTCATTCAAGTTAGGACAAATCTATATATATCGATAATCTGTAATTAGGTTTTATGTTATGAATGAGAAAACAGAAATCGGTAGCCATATTGTTGTCGACCTGCACCTTTAGGCGTCTTCCTATTGTTTGATGAGATTTTATTCAATGTCAAGCACTACATCCATATGAAAATCGACAATTACATGTCCATTAGTGAAGGTTTTGAGATTGGTTGATAGCGAGGAGAAACCATCTATGAGCTACCTTTATGAAGCCATGGATAGGGCAAAAAAAAGCAATTAGAAATAATTTTAATAGAAAAAAGAGAGATTATGTGCTCGTGTGAAAAATTATTGATAATAAATAGAATAGACAATTGCATCAGCCTATTCATGCAGCAACATATTATCTAAACCCATCATTCAGGTACTCAGCAAGCTTCAAAAGGGACGATGAGGTTAATCGAGGCATCATTGATTATATAGACAGATTAGTCCCTAATGAGAGTATAATAGATGTTATACACCGAGAAATGGAGATATATGATAATGCTCTTCACTTGATGGGTTTGCCTGTAGCAATTCGCAACCGCACTACTATACGTCCGCGTAAATTGTTTATCTTCGTATTTAAGTTTCTTAAATCAATACATCTTATATTATTGTGGATTATGTCTCTAATGTTTGTCTTTTCCTACAGATGTTTGGTGGAATAGGTTTGAAAGTGATTGTCAGAACCTTAGGGATTTTGCAGTCAAAGTTTTGAGTTAAACCTGTAGTGCAACTGGTTGTGAAAGGAATTGGAGTGTCTTTGAACACATCCATACAAAAAAGCGCAACAGATTGAAACATAAGCTACTGAATGATTTAGTTGTTATTCGTTGTAACATGCGGCTTCGCGAAAGGTAATGTTGTATTAGTTAGAACTTAAATGTTCAATTGAATAAATTGTTTGACTTCAATTGTTAATATTATTTACTAATTGCTTATCTTTCTTTGTTGTAGGCAATTAAAAAAAGTAAATAGACAAGAAAGTCAATTTGATCCAATAAGTTTGGATAATTTTGATATATTAGAAGACTGGATTATATAAGATAGTGAAGAAAATGCCCTTCTAACTGAAGAATACATTGCATGGATTAATTTGGAAGGAGCGTAACAACAGTATCAAGGAGATGAAGAATTTGATTTACAAGCAGAAGGTGTTGCTGCTGCTGATGATGAGGATCTTCAGCAAGGAGAAGATGAAGATTGTTTAGTTGATGATCCTGATTGCAATTTGTAAAATGTAAATGTATTTCATTTTTTGCTTTAAAATATGTAAAATTGGATGTAATTGTTGAATGTTGAATGTTCAATCCGTACTAAACTTTGCATTATATGAATTCAAAGCAATTACCAGATTTTTCTTAATTTTTCCTGATTTTTTTGATTTTTTTCGGATTTTTACTAATTTTTCTTGATTTTTTAAATATTTTTCTATTTTTTTAATATTAAAGTATGATACGATACGCCCGTATCGTGGAGCCCAGCGATACATGATACGATATGCGTCAGACAACACTGATGCTGGTAAGCCTGCAGATGTACATGTATGTAAATGTGCATAGATGCCGGGTTTGCATGGGTGTACATGTGCATGTTTACTTATGCCTGTATAAGTAGTCCGTGTGCATGCATGCTCATGCGTTCATGTGCGTAGGTCAACTGATCACCAGCCACTGCAGCAAATTGAACGTACAACAATCAAACCATAAATTCAATTTAGAAAATCTGAGGAAAGTTTTTAATTAATCAAAGGTTCATATTAATCACCAGCACATAATTGTGTTGCTAATACTACCTCAATTTCCACATTTGGTCTAGACGTACTATATTATCATAAGGTTGTCGTTTAGTACAAAGGCAGCCAAAGTATGAAGAGCATCACTAATTTACCATGACAATGTCTCCAGGATCCACCTGCACAGAATCATGAATAACGATTACACCTTTCAGCGGTAAAGGATGCCAATGAGAAAAGACAAGATTTGAAACAAAAGAAGCTGCATCGGGTAAGCTTGAGTATCAAAGTTTTATATAACGTTTAGGAGTTACAAGGACTGTTTTTCAGGCAGGCTAACAACGGAACTAGAGAATTTGTTTTTTAGAAAACCTTCTCTAGTAGGTCTCAAAGAGTAAAACAAAACAAGAAACATGTCTAGCCGTACCATATTTTATTATTTCATGGTCATCACGTCCAAAATTTTATTGTTAGCTATTGATTTGTACAACATCAGCTAAGCTAGATAAAGATTGACAAACCAATAAGGTAATTTCAGATTTTGTCAGAAACTCCTTGCTTTCCTAAAAAATCTAGGATTCTGAGTTTAAATTCTTGATAAAGTATTAATCATAACAAAATTGAATTAGATTTTCCACAAGCATTAGCGTGCTGCCAGACTGTATTAGCCAACCAGAAGACCAAAAATTAGGAGAAACCTCTAACTCTTAATAGATCATGGAACAGAAGATTTACTCAATATGAGAATGAAGAACAATTTACAACTATAGCATGAATATTCTCTTAAAGATTTAGAAGTAAATTAGGATGTTTCTTCTAAACATTTAAATATAGTTAATAATATCTTGAAATCTAGATGAATGGCTTTTGATATCACTTTGTCAAAGTCTTTATATGTGATCATTTATGTAACTTTCTGATAACATAACACATAGCAAGACCAGCTGACAACATTTGAGTTCCCTTCTAAGTGTGAGGGACTATAGATTCATACAATATAACTTTGAACCCTATATTCAACCAGCTGACAACATTTATGCGAAGCCACCGAGGAATAAGCATTAGTACAAACAGAATGTCTAGCTTACTCGTGATCATCCTTCACCCACCTGTAAGTCATTGCAGAGCAAAGATATTCCATCTGCCATGATCATATCAACATAAGGGTCTGCAGAAATTAAATGTTGACAATGATATTAGACGAATACTAACATAGAACGGTCAGAACCAAATACATAGAAATAACTATTATATGGAGTGCCACCGCAATAAGTTCATCCTAGTATGCATTCTTATTCATTTGTCATTCTTGGAAAAACCTTATACACTCCTAAGCACCTCTTTATTTGTGCTTCTCTTATGTTTTGTTTCCTTTATTTGCTCTTTCAATAACTTTGCATACATTTCTGATTTGGTTGAGATGCGCAGTTAGAGTCATTTTATAGCTACAAACTGTCGCATAAGTTATTGTAAAATAGATAATGGCAAATGCTGAAGGAGTAAAAGAAAACTTTATGATAAATTTTTACCCTTAAGTTCTACTATGGGACAAATACGACACGAATATACTTCAGAATTGTTGTTGAATCTGGAGAACGGTCTCAGATACAGCAATACATTATCAACAACACCAGTGTGATGGGAACTTAAAAAACATTCAGACTATTGGCCCTTTAAGAGGCACCAATGGAGTTGTCCTAGTTTTAGTGTCTTAGTCCTTTTTATTCTTTGTCTCAAAAATCTTAGTGTTTCATCCAAACTTCTGCATATATTAACAAAAATGCATCATTTTCTGACTTGACTTCCCTTTGATTTTCTTTGAAAAAATTGTCAAGTCTTCATTGATTTTACATGAGATTCTTGGATAATCTTAACATTAAATTAAAGTGTTGCATCCAGAGATCAATATGATGTAAACCCCATAAAGACAACATGAAGAAAGTAGGCAATACTTGTACGATGTCATGTACATTAAAAGCATTTATAGTACAGAAATGCTTCTACCAGAACAGCTGGTAAATGATTTGACTCAATAAGGGCCAGATAAATCAAACAAATGTTGACATGAACCAGTTGCTTTCTCTAAAAAAAGAAAAACTTTGATGTTGAAAAGTTTTACTTAAATACCAATCATGCAGAGTTGCAGACTCGCAGACACAGTAATTGTCATGTCAAACATGCAAATCTAGAAACTATTAAGGGTTGAAAAAGGGAATATTTTCAGTTACAGCTCAAAGAAAAGGTAAAAGGTGCTTGCCCTTATATCTCTGATAAAGCTCCTCAAGATGCCTTGAATCAGTTACTGCTCTAATTTGAGGCTGACTATAGAATAGGTCCAAAGCCCCTTCTAAGTGCCAGTCACTAGCTTTCAATGCCTGAAGAGCAATCTTTTCACTGCAAACGTAATATCAACAAATAAGCAGGTTTTCCAGTAAAAGTGAAAATGTTGGCACATGACTGAGGGACAATCGTACGCTACATAATGACATTGACAAAAGAGCTAGTATTCAAGGTCCTATCTACTAACCAAATAATATTACAAAGAGAAAAGGTCGGTATTGCATGTGAACCCAAGATCCTTTTGCTTGGGAGATAATGCCAGTCACAACCCAGCAATATCACATTCAACCCTTTATAATCTTCATCACATGAAGCTTGAAAATATCTAACTAAATGAAGAGAATTTAGTGAAAAAGCTTTGCTGAGGACATCATTTTTTACAAAAGTATAATATATTCAGCATGGAATAGAAAAGATATAACAACTCTTCGGGAGGGCACACAACTTCAAAACTGGTGTCAGATGGCTGACTTCTACATGATAAAACAAAAGTATATATTTGACAGGACGTAATTTTTAACACGTGAATACTTGTCATTTTCAGAACTAGAACAAGCCCAAGATGATGTAAATTTTGAAAGGAGGAGATTGCTGATTAAGCATATAAAACTTTTGAAGAACAATCACCACATGGTCACTCTCTAAAATATTATGAAAAGCATGACCACATATAAATAAAAGTAAAGAAACTTATATGTAAGAGAATTCCATCAAAACAAACTTTTACATGCAAACACTGTTGCAGTAAGCATGGTTGGAGAATGTACTAGAAACAAATGTTTGGTTGGTAAGACTATAGTAGCACTATAAAATAACATGCTCAACCCTTCTAGGAAGAGGAAAGACAAGAGTCACATGCGTCAAAACGACCTCAACTAATAATAGGTACACCTGGAGATGAAAATGGACCATTTCAAGAGGACTTCACTAAATCTACAGAGAAAACCATCATTTGGAATATTAACAATTGTTACTCCATTAGAATTAGCAGTAATGCTAGGATAAGATTAATGAACCCAAATGATGCAGAAAATCCCTACCTTGTTCCTGTTATTGCCGTGAATTGCTGGACCTTGTCCTTATGTCCCCTACCCAACTTATGCTGTAGAGAGAAATGCATGCAAGGCAATCAACATATTAGTATGTAATATTGACATGAAAGGCTAACCATTATTGGAATGAAAAGGTTATAGAAATTAGAAAAAAAAATTCTCAAACTGGATACATGAGAAGAACAAATATTCCATGAAAAGCCAAAGAAAAAGATAAAATATATGAAGAGATGGCCAAAGGAAGATAAGAGCACAAAGATCATGCCCTGTCTATGATAACTAACAGATGAATCTTTAACAGGACCAGAATCAGGGGTCTCTTTCTTACATCGGTTATACCTCACAAGGGAAATTACACTCATGGGACCTCGTATTCATGTTAAATAACGTCGGTTACATAACAATACCCCAATTACGTAATACTTTCTGTATGAAAAACACGAGAAGAACTACATCAGGGTCGTGCCACTATGAGAAAATGATCTGTTGAGGCATTGACCCAAGCAAGAAAAGGTAATTCGATGTAATTTTCAGAAACCAAAGAAGCCTGTGACGTTTTGTCAGTTGAATTTCCACCCCACACATTCAAATCCCTGAGGGAAAAAGAAAATCCATTGCATGTTTGACTATTAACCGCACTGTGATTCATTACATTCACAAATCCAATCAACATCTGCGTAATACATCATCTTAATCACGAACACTATCCCTGGTGCAGTTAAAGAGAAACTATACAGCTTGACTATAAGCAAATTATTAACAAGAAAACGACTGGATGAATGACCATGAACCAGATACAAAAGGGAATATCTTTGGCAATTCAATAGCCCCCAATAACACATATACCAACCAATTCTTCACAGACCTTGTAGAATGCAAATCCAATAAGGAACAGTTTTCATCAAATTAAATTCCAATCATCTCTAAGTGAATGCAATGGAGTCCCCACTACAATAAACAAACATGCAACCAACCATACATTCTCATCACATAAACCAAGGTTAACCAACATGAGGAAAAACCAATAAATCTCAACATACATGTCACAAACAATGAAAGCCTCGCAAACGAGGAATTCGTTAGAATGAAAAGGAAACGTCATTCGGACAGAAAAAACAGATGCACCAAGAATGAGAAAAGGAGCGGAAAGAGGAAGACCCAGCAGAGAATCGACTCACCATCTTCGATCCTTGCGTTGGGTGAGGGTTTTCTTTGTTGTTTTAGGTCCTCAGCACGGCAAAGGGAATAGGGCTCGACCCAATTCGCCCAGAGGCTTTTCTGCTTGGGGAGGAGACTTTGGTGAATGAAGGGACTAGACCGAATCGGGTCTCTCTTTTTCTTCTCTTTCTCATTCTGTGCTTTGGTATTCTCTCCCGTTATTAATTCAGAAAAATATAACATCTAGGAATTTTACCCAGAATCTCGATAGTTTAATGCATTTCTTTCTAAGAATATTATCATATTTTCCATAATTTATTGAATGGAGATGATGTTTCTTGTACTTCGTCTATTTCATAGTTTATTTTGTACTATTAAGCGCATAATATTCACACTATAATGGTCATATCTCGATAGTTTAATGAATTTCTTGTGCGTATTATAATATTCACACTATAATACTCACTACGAGTTGGGGATTGACGGTCTCAAGTTTCCTCAGGTAAGATGAACTTCAACTGTGTGAAATTAAGGTGAGGTAATTGATATAGTTTTTCAAAAACTTCGGGCCTTTAACAAATTATTTTGGTCTTCTTAAATTTCAGGCGAGGTGGTTGCCGCACCTCACCCATGAATAGGTCCGCCATTGGTCATTGTTTGCTCGAGCAATGCGTGCCAGTCGGACCCTTAAAAACTTGGGCCCCTTGTATTCAGGGCATGGGCCTGAGCACGGCCCATTTTCCAATGTAAAATGCGTGACTAGCAGTAGACCTCTCGACTCTCCGGCTGCGGTGCAAGTTCAATTCCAGAGGGTGCTCGTGTGTGAGTGTGGCCTCCTGAAACGAAAAAGAAAAGAAAAGTGCATGCCTGGGTATTAAACATCACGAAGTGGGGTTGTTTTAAAAGGCAAATTCTCAAAGAAACATAATACATTTAGAAAGGAAATATATGGAAATTGAAATTACAAAGGATTATGTGAACTTAATCAAAGTTGAAATAAAAAATAAATAATAGACAAAAAGAAAAGTTGCATGACATAGTCTTTTAAGTGAGTTAATTTGTATAATATTTTCAAAGCAGAATTGATATGCACACACCTTTTTACTATCTACACACTCTTTTTTTATCATGATTATGATTTTGCTCCTACTAAAATATGAAAATTATCTAGATATGTTTGATGCTTGAAAATCTTTCTCCTCTCTCCTTTTCTTGGTCGACTTTTTCCTTACGATCGACCATCCCATCCCATTTTTTTGATAACCCACGACTTGAAGCTTGATCCAATACACAATATTGAATCATCCGCTATCTCATAAGGCTTCAAATGCGATTGGAAAAAAGGAAAAAGAAGGAAGAAGAGGAAAAATAAGAGAAAGGGAGAAGGGAGGCAATTCAAAGAAGGTTTTAGTGATTTGGTGTGGTGTTTCATTGATTTGATGTATTGATTTTATTTTCAGTCGAAATAAAAAAATGAGGTCAAGTTCTCAATAAGAGAGATGTGGTTGAGGCGCATCTCTCCCGTTGAGAACTTGACATAGTTTTTTATTTTTTTATTTTTTTGTATATTTCTTGATTATTTTTTTCTTTTGTTCTTGATTCTTATTGTTGTTGTTCTCTTTTTTTTCTTGTTATTGATTTTGTTTTTCTTTTTTTCTCGATCTTTTTTTTCTTTTTTTGATGAGATTCATAAGAATATGCATTGTTTAGTTACGAAGAAAGCAACAATACTAAATGAAACATCCATCACCATAGCAAAGAAATCCGATGAGATAGACCCTTATTAGAATTGGGTGGAACAGGGGAGAGAAATGTGAGAATTGAGTGTAAGAGGAGAGAATCTTTATATGAGGGGTAAGTTTGGTATTTTTTTTAAAAAGGGTGTGGATAGTAATGTGTTGATATGCTCACACCCTTTTTACTATATACACACCCTTTATTTCATGTATTTTTTTATTTTGCCTCTCATTCAATCAAAAAATACCCATTATACCCCTAAAATCAACCATCTCACACCATTCTCCAGTGACCCACAACTCAAAGCATGACTAGAACACACAATACCTCATCCTACAATGCTTTGGATCGAGCCACATAGAAAGAAGAAAAAGGAAGGAGGTTGATTCAAAGAGGGATTTGGTGATTGTTCGAGGTATGTCATTTATTTGGTATACTTTTTGTCATTTATTGGATGTATCGAGTTAGTTTTTTACCAGAATTTTGGTGGAAAAAGTCATCAAGTTTTTGGTTTAAGACATGACACAAGCATGTCTCTGCGCTTGTGCCACTTGATGTGGTTGAGCCTTGTCTCTCTTGTTTTGGGTGACAAGTAATGTATGCGCCAACTCTTATTCGACTCACTCGTTATTCTTTTTTATATATAGGTATGGCTCATAGGGCAAGAGCAAAAGGATGTACCATCAAAAGAAGATGTAATGTGATATCATATAGAGGATGACCATGCAAGCGTCGTCCAGTAGAAAATGAAGATTTTTTGGTCGATACTCATGATGAAATTGGGCATTCACAATATAAGGACGATGTAGATAGTTCAAAGGATGAGATAGATAGTGCAAAGAGTGATGGTGACAGAGTCCCTGATATGTTGTAGTTATTCCCTAGTTTTGAAGGTTACATTACATATAAAGTGTGGTAGGAATATGCAATTTTGAACTTTATTAAAATTGTAAAATTCAAATTTAATACTCATGGTTCCAACCAATTATGTAAATATAAATATACACATAATGCAAAAAGTGGTAGTAATCCACATATAGTGCAGTGTTGAAAGAACATGTTTAGCCAAGTGAATGGATGTGAGACTCGATAATTGGGTTGAGATTGTAAATAGCAGTGGGTTGATTATGCATAGAGATCTGTTTATGAAGTTATAGACTATATGTTATTGAACGCTTTTATAAGTGTTGGCAATGAGATACAAATAACTTCTGCATGCCAAGAGGTAAGATTACTATTACCCTTCATGATGTTCATTTTGAGTGATATATTAAACATGAGTATCAATGAAGTAATGTTGGAGATCAAGTCCAGAGTTATTAAGTTTGAAGTGCTTTAAACCCATATTAGGAGTAGAGGACTCACCAAACAAAAAAAGTTGTATTATATTTATTGTATTAACTTCGATATACATTATATCAACATAAATCTAGAGATAGTGTACTAATAATGATCATGCATTTATTAACTCATAATATTTGGAGGGTTCACAATTTTGCTTCGGGTGCATCAATGTTGACATGCTTGTACATGAAGCTAGGAAAGACATCCTGCATCAAGGCACAACAAACTTAGGGGGTATACTATTGTATTTTATGTAACAATTTATATTCATAGTGTTTATTAAAGTATTTCCGTACAACTAGTTTTAAAAATTCAACAACTAAATTGTATTTTGTAAGTATACACATGGATTGATAAATATTTTCAAGCCTTCAAAGTCAACATGGGATCAAAATGGGTTGATGGAGAATCACGAGCATGCAAGTGGATTGGAAATGTCAGTGCATTCTCATACCAATCGGCTTGCTAAGTACCATAAATAATTAGATTTGATGATGATGGAGTAAGTTATCAAAAACGCAACTATGTATTTTGTTTTTATATTAAACGCATCATGATATGTTATATAAATGTAATTTTATCTTTCCTTTTATTTGATCATTGTTAAAGCATCTCAGTTACATCATTTGTTGTAAATAGACTAACAAAGCTTTATGCATATAAGGTATAGTATAAACCACATGGCATCACTAGGAAAGCATAGTGCTTGCACTATTTTTAGCTTGATAAGTTTGGCACCCCAACAATGTATCCTTATGAGTGCGACGAGTTCTACATAGAATAGTATATTATTTGGATGCATCAATTTATTTTAAGAAATTTCATCAGTCATTTGCATCCAACTTGTCGTCCTCCAATTAGGTAATATGATATGTTATTATTCACGCATGTAAAATAATAATTATCTATATTATAGTGGTCTTTCTCTTTGTTATTATTGGATAATAATACTAATGGTACTCGTAATTATTGTCTCTCTTCAGTGTTTGACATCGTACATGACACATTAGCACTAGCTTTATTTTACTTAGAGTACGTACCATGTCTATTGTCAAATGATCTTGAATTGCTAGAGGTGATAGACATACTAGCAATGCTACCAATGAGCACATCACTTACGATATTTGATGAAATGAAAGTAAATGATGGTGAGGATTTATGAGTTCAAGATTGCAGTTGATCCATGCATTTACATCATGTATCAGAAGGTTTTGAGATGTTCCTTTGTATTATTCATTATATGCGTATGTGTATGACATTTGTAATGAATAATATTTTGGTTCCTCATTCTTTGTCTTTAATTTAATCAAACAAATGCATAATTTGATACAAATGGATTGAAATAATGAGTTCATTTAAATTGAAAAATAAGTATATTTACAAAATACAAATATCATCTAATCATCATCCTCAATATCTAGATGGTAAAAGGGGTATGTAGATAGTAATTGCCTAATATTTGGATGAAAAAATTTAAAGTCTCTTTCTTCATATGATATATTGAAACTCATAATACTCAAAGTTCTTTTTATAATACTAAGATCAAATTAGGCCATGTTGACCTAGAACCCAAAACCGCATGGAGGGATTCTTATTGACCCCTTGCCCAGCAACCATGATGCTTCTATAGTCATTGCCTGGGGTGCATGAGCTTCTAAATACCCAAGAGAGTGAAGGAAAACGAGAAAGAGGAAGGGCGGAAGGGTTTCCAACCATGTTAGGCATTATTGGGTTCAAAATTCTGAGGTAAGGGTTTTACATCTTCTTTATTTCATTCTCTCCCGTGCAGATGTTGATAATCACCTAAAAAGAGAGGTTAAAATGAGAGAGGGATGAAGAGTCGGAGACAGAACCAACAATCTCTCCTTTGGGTGTCGTTGAACACTTGCATAAGAGGAAAAGGGTGGACTCCAATGGATTTTTTTGGATTTCACCTCTTTCCTTTTTCTTTTCCTTTTTTGACAAAACCGTCACTGTCCACCAATCGCTGAAGGGAGCAATTGTTCCATGGAATGGAGGTGGATCAATTGATAGTAGTGGTCCGCCAAAAAGATGCCATAAAATGTCAATTTTGCCAGTGAGGAACCAACTGATGGTGTCGTGTTGGTCCATACCATGTAATGTCGGCTAGTTATAACACCAGGCCATCCTTGGAAGGGACATGAATCCGAGTTCAGTCAGGGATCGTAGAGCCTATACCAAGATCCATTTAAATACAAGTAGGGTTTCAGACCTTTTGTTTGGATCCAAACATAACTAAATGGGTTCAAATTGAGTTTCTAAGTTATTCGAAAGTCGTTTCAAGCCCGATTTTGATTTAGTTTGAACCAATGAGTCCATAATTGAATATAAATATTAATGTTATATTTTATCATGATTTAGAAACTAAATCAAGGTGATTTAAATCAATAAGAATTACAAGAGTTAGATCCATATAGAAGCGACAAGTAATTGGATGTGTTCTTTTTTCAGATACATGCTAGAGATATATTTGATTGCTTTTAAATAATGCATATTATTATGAATTATTTTGTCAATGCCTTCAAATGAATATTGACTTCTTTAATGTATGTATTTGAAACTACTTTATTATCTACATTGATGCATTACATGAGTGTGAATGAGTATAAGTGAACATTATTGGATATAGATCTATTATTTTTGTCACAGTATGAAATGTTGAATAATGTGGATGGTTGTATCTTGTAGTGCCAACTCGTGGGTTGAAACATCAATCAACATGAAGTTGTGGTATGTAATTACGACTACCGAGATGTATTGTGTCATGAGAATGGGAGGGTTATGGATTCTCAAATGGGTGTGTCAGGTGATACTAACCTAGTAGCTATTTTATTGGTTATACATGCGCACTTCTAGTTTGCATTTAGCAGCTTGTGTCTTGTCATACATACTCCTGGGTTGGGGACATGTCGAGTCGTATGGTAAACCAATGAGAGTAGTGAGTGTTTTAAAAGGAAAGGGTTTTCAATATTGATTCTTGATATATGGTTTTGATACTTAAAAATAAAAATATGATATCGATTATTATGGATGGATTGAGATTGGCAGATATACCAATTGACATGATATGATTTAGGGTTTGTGTATATAATTGAGTGAAAGTATGATCTTACTTGTGCTATTTGTGAAAACTATTGTCTTTCAAACCCAAGGAGCAGGACTTAATGTATTGTTTCATAGATGTAAACACCCTAAAATATTTTCAAAAGCATATCCAAGCATACTCTCAAATTTTCGAAACAATGGGTTTGTTTTAAATCCTTGATTTAAATGAAACCTGTAAATTTCACAAAATCCCTAAAACGAAGATTTCGAAATCAAATGTTTTCAAATTTGAAGTTAGGGAATCAAATTGGGAAATATAAAAAGGGATGAAAGCCAGGTCAAGTAGGAATAAAGACAAATCATCCCTGCCGAAGATGAAGGATAGGAGCAAATATCTGGGCAACAGTAAGGTGAAGATCGCATCAAGCAAGGATCGAGCTCGTGTGAACCAAGCTATGAACTAAGGAAAAATCAAAGACATGGATCAAGCCAAGCCAAGACTTCATCAAATATGACACAAGACTGTATCAAATGGAACTTAGTCGGGCCACATCCATGTACACTCACCCAGCTTCACCAATTCCAACTAAGGGACTCACCCGGTTGCACCAACTCGAGCCAAGGGTTGCACCTGACTGCACCCACTCAAGTCAAAGGCTGCCCCATACCAATATGTTGGACTCACCTTGACCTAGGGGACCACAAGCCCGCGTGAAGCCATGTGCAGCCATGCCTCTTTAGAGTTGGAAATCTTGGGACTACAAGCCAACGTGAAGCCAAATGCAGCCATAACTCTTTCCCCATATCAATGCCCAATTTGATATTCATCTAAAAATCTATAAATAGGCATCTTGGAGCTAGGTTTCCAGCATTGAAGGAAGAGGAGAAAGAGCCTAAGAGAGAGAGAGGGAGAGTTGCAGCAAGAGGGAAAGAAAGAGAGGGAGAGAAAGAGAGAGGAAGAAAGAGAGACCGATCCTCTCCATTTCTTCCACGATCGGTGCCAAGGAGGCTCATATTGTAAGGTTGACACTCTCCTTCTTTCTTTAATTCCTTCTTCCTTGCTTTCTTTCATTAAAAGGGGTTGTATTAATTGAGCAATTGTCTCTCCTCATGATGTAATAGAATAGATATGCTGCCCATTTCAGTTCGTTATATTTACGCTCATTATTTGTTTGATTTCAAGTTTCTTCTACCTCTCTATACATTATACTCTCTTATATCTCCTACTCCCCTCTATGCTTAAGCTATAGATATATTTCAATTTATTTCCTTCAGTCATTTATATTTAAATGGTTGTTATTTGTCTTTAAATTTTGGATGTGATGTATTCACGCATTTTCTAAACATGAAAATTTGTTTTGAACATCCTGCATCTGTCTGATGATTTTTTTTAATTCTCTATCCTCTGCTCCGAATGATCTAAAATTTTAAACACCAAATCCACACATACCAGCCTATACTCTATAAAATGTTCAAGAATTTTAGGGCCATGTAGCTATGTAATTAAAATTGGGTAAAATTGGATAAATTCATAGTTGAGTCTGTAAAACCTTTGTTTATTGCAACAGAGCTTAGGTTATCATCTCATAACTTTGTCTGTAGTGAACCAATTTTATTGAAACTTATCTCATTGGAAAGATGACATCTATAACTTTCTAACAAGACTATGACAGACTATGTTATGCTTTCTTTATAAATTTATTCACTTGACAAACAAAAGGAGTACATTAAATATTCTTTTTAGGTTTAAAGGTTAAACTAACGTCTCTAGCAACTACAGCGAAAAAGAAAGTCTAATGCCCCATAGAACTCGTCCATCCAACGTGAACATAGTGGCTAAATTTCATTAACCCTTGATAATTCAAGTTGCATAACGAAATAAAATTAAAATATAGTCAACATTCTTTTTAAGTACATGTGGTAGTACAACTAAAACGGTGAAACTATTTATAATCTAACTATACCATTTAATGCACTATTCCCGATGTTACAGCCTTCACAATCCACTCAATACCTCTCCTTACTAGATATGTAATATTCAAAAAATATAAGCACCACAAACATATTTCTAGGTGGACGTGATATCTTCACAAGCACAAATACACTAAAGACATGCATGGTTCAAATCATACTTCATATAAACAAAAAAATTCTATCAACGGTTTAAATCAATATTATTAATACAAACATGTATGGATAATCAAACATACCTCAATAATATAAATTTAATTTCAATATCAAGACCACTATTGTATATCACCATAACCATCTTTTAAGAGGCCCCTGATCCCTCCTCATGTCTAACACGTAGCTTCCGATCACACAGACTCATTGGGTCTACAACCTTGATGATCTATTGTAGATGTGGAAATTTTACTCTGAAGTCTATGTAAAGACTTGAAGTAAGTTTTTACACACTACGTCGTGCGCGTGCATGCCAGCTAATTTTCTCAAACTAGCAAAGTTGTATTTTCTAACTTTAATGCTGATTGTGGAGAAGTGGATCTTTTCGACTTAGGCCTTCTTCAACCGGCGCTCAAGGGTCAACCTAGACGCTTTTAGGATTGATCTTGACCAGATGTGTTTTTGAAATTCACTTTTCAAACCCAAATGACTTAACCAAATTCGTGAGCTAGGTCTTTAGAAGAAGATTTTTCTAGGTTTTGAAAAACAGAAACTGGTTATGTTTTCAGAACTTGTTTTCAATTTTTTTTAAATAGTTTTTTAATCTCCAAAAATCACAAAAATTTTACAGTGAAAAGAAGTTCATATGTAAGTTCAGAAACTAGTTTTTATTCTGATCTTGGTGTTGTGACAGTCTGCAATTAAATCAGGGAATGACCCTTGCTCAGACGTTCGAAACAGTTCTATGATAGAAATATAGAGGTTTAAAGAAATATTTGTATCTTGGTGCACAGAGCTCCGATCTTTATGAATCAAGCAAAATAGAATATAATGAGGACCTATACAAGAGATGCAACTCTTTTTGTGGTTAGGGGGTCGACTAAAAGAAAATATAAAGGTTCTAAGATCAGTGTTGCAATCAAGACCCCATTGCATAACCCAAAAGTCCACATTCGTTTGGTCAACATGTTTTGACCCAAACTCAATGTGACCCAACTTGAACCCGATTAATTAAACCGATTTGCCACCACTATTAAGATTGATACCCGCGTGTGTAAATCTGGTTGGGGTCTACCTTAACCACAGCTCATATATAAAGAAAAAGAGGAGAGGGCGATGAAAGCTTGACAAAGCACAGAATTTGGAAACCTTCATAGTTTAGCTTAGAAGCTTTCCCTTCCAAAATATTGTTTCAAGTGAAGTACTTAACCCCCATAAGAAAATTATCTATCATTATGGTTTTGGTCTGAACCAATTAACAATATCTAACGGGTCGATAGCACCTTCAAGTTGGAGGTCAAGAGTTCAATGCCGAGGGGGGCCATTTGGTAGGGGTGGGCCTATCCCCAGCTTCCTGGTCAAGAGAATTCAAGTCACCCAATGATGCAATGAAGAAGAAGAAGAAGCAAGTGGTTATCATGAATAATTAAAAAAGAAGCAATCCACTAAGAAACGCTTTATATGAAAATTCTAACGTTAACATCAGTGGTCCTAAAAGATAATAAACCCGTTTCAAGGATAGGAACAAATAATGGACCTTCGAAGGGGTCAGAACCGCGACCGTTTTTTTCTTCCTCTCCTTATTTCTCAAATCTATACATAAAGACACACCTTAAGGGTCTGAATATTTATATATAAACATAAACCCTCAGGTTAAGAACAATGGCGGATCTAGAAAATTTCATCCTCTACTCAGCACCCGCACATGTGTCTTTGGCACCCCCACCTGCACTCATGTGACACTGGTAGTCCCACACTATGCAAGGTTGATGCTTCCTTGAAATACCACTTTCTATCTCATTTTATCTTCTAATATTTGTGTTCACAATTAAATTATATGTGGCCATTAATTGTTTTCTTGTAGATGCTATTAATCAGTGATGTCCAGCGGGGAACAAGTCCATGCCAGTGGTGGGATTGCAACATCCTGCTTCTCTAGTTCATTATTTACGATTGGCAAGTCCCATTGTTCGACGATGGATACTCAGAAAATTGGGTGCTAATAGATCCAATTCAACCCGAATCAAACATCTATAAAACCTACTAGAATCAGGATTTAGTAACAAATAATGCATCCACTACCTAATCCGGTTAACTAGGGATTACAATGGAGAAGGGTGGGGCAGGTTTTCACCGCACCCACCCTGCACCAACTACAGTATAACCAAACCCCACCCCACCCACTTCAACCTATAAAATGTAATCTTTTAAAAAAAAAAATCAGTTTATATTATATATATATATATATATATATAGAGAGAGAGAGAGAGAGAGAGAGAAAACGTGGTAAATGCATTCAAGCTCAAACATTCTTCAAGATGTCAACCGTTTAATGGTTAAAATTTAAATTTAAAAGCTAAAAAATACTGTTACTTTGCAAGTACATTAAATGCATGGACTATGCTCTCATGGCATCTTAGCGACCTCGTGAATGCATACTTGAGAAGTTTCTCTCTCTAAACATCGGTTCAGCTAGTCGCGTCGAAGGATCGCTAATAGTTCGTGAACAGATTCCAACGAAGGCCTCTAAATAGAGGGAGTCCGTCTAGCAGTTGCCTCAATTCATTTGTATAGAAAACAGTTGTTTGGTTCGTTCGCCTTGCTTCTTACCCATTTAGTTTTTGCAGATTTTTCCACGGTGAGAGGGCAGCAAGGATGTGACAAGGCAACTAGCTTGCACATCGAGCAGAAGGCGACGTCGACCCGAGCGCCATACTGAAGTTTAACTATGATTCCTGCCAACTGCTGGATGGTGGGCAAATGCAACCCAAGGAGATAATCAGTTTCACCTACGCCAACAATGTCACCTCTCAATTCCAACTTTTATTTCATGGCGTTCACTACAACTGATCTCCTCTTGCCATGCAACACTTCTCCCTCTTGGGTAGATACATGTATGTTCCCTGCATTAAGTTAATGAATGGGTGATTTCATTTTGAGTTTTCTATTAATTGTGATATATATATATATATATATATATATATATATATATATATATATATATATATATATATACGAGACACATGCATACTTATGCCAAACTTTTACATTTTAAGGAGTATTATTTAAAAAGATATAAGTGTATTTATAAAATATAATATTATTATATTCATCTTAAAAATGACATGATATATATATTTACAAGATCCTCCCCCCCCCCCTCTCTCTATATATATGAAAAACTATCCGCAGCCCTATTCCTTTTGACAACTCAAATAAGATTTTAAACTCAGATCCAAATCTCAATCTTGAACCGCATCCTCACTGTATCGTTTTTGTTAGCCAAATCGAACTTATCCTACACCGAAACCCAAACTTACCCAACCCAAAACCTGATAAAAGATCCAACGGAATCTGAACTGAGTTTGCCTCTAAACTGTCGCCGAAGCGTGGCTAACCGTATCCCTACTGAAATGTGAATTACATTCGAGGAGAAACCCAAACTTAAACCAATCTCATCCCAGTCAAACACGGTTATACAATCCAAATTCCCCATTAGCCTGACCACATGCAAAATTCCTATACCTGATTCATAAATCAATGCAAAGTTGCTGACTTAATGTTAAATTTAATTATCAACCATCTATCTTCCAGATTAAATGTTTGAGATTCATTTAGATATGTAAGCTTCTAATGTTACTATACCAAGCTTTCTACACACACACACACACATACACACACACATATATATGTGTGTGTGTGTGTGTGTGTATAATATGTAGAGACATATCTAATGCCAAAAATTACAGGAGACTCGAGGAGTCACTTTGAGGAGTAACCATCACCTTCTCAATATAAGCACATACAACGAAACTGAGTAGGCAGTGTGGATACCAACAGCGAAGGAGACATTTAAAGAAATCAAAAGGATGAATCTAGAAGCAAGTCCACCCTGAGGTGGTTACCCATCTTTAAAAATCAATAAGACATAGATTATCAATTCGTCTATTTCATTATTTTTCTTTTTTTCTTCTTTAATTATAATTTGTAGTTGTAGTTGTAGCCTCCTCTTTAGCTAATGAATGCTTTTTTTCATTCTCCTTCATTTCGAATGTGAGTTTGGTCCTTCTCAAATTCGCCAAAATCTAATTCTTAGTAGATTTTTTCTTAAATGTATGAAAGCGTGTCTCGTCAATTTTCCAACGGATCAAGCATATCTTAAACCCTACCAAGAGGCTTATAACTCGAGGAAGCTCAGAAAAGAGTCCTAAAATTACGCTAGATCCTTGATCATTACTAGTTTTATCTAGGATACGTATCTGCAGATTCCCAAGGACTCGTAACTCGTCCGATCTCGAGTAAACTCCAGGACACTTTCTCTTGAGGGAGAAATTTAGGGCCCTCTAGCATGACCTATATCCAAGTGACTTGAAACAGCGGGATTATAGTGACATTTGACGTGTTTCATTTTGGTGCGTCAGGACGGGTTCTTGTTGTCCCGGTAAAATATGTTTGGGTTTTCCCTGAACCCGAACCCTCTCAAACCGTGTAGTCCGCTTCATTCACATCGGCTTGGGTCCGACAAACGTTGCACGCCTAGTTCCACTGAAATATTAATTGCACTTCGTCCAGTAAAAGAAATTGTAAGACCATGACATCTCTACCTAATGACCCTGTCTTTCCTCAACGAATTCGAGTAAAGAATCAAATGCTTTTAGAGGATTCTACACCTTAAATTCAACGGCTGCCATTTTATCCAAACCTTTTATATCAATCCCTGCCTTTCCTCCTATCGATATCAATCCACGACTTTCTAGTTAGATCATTGGCTGGCTCCATACAAACGCTTCTTCTCTACTCAACAAAAGTCGACAATGGCTTCTCGAAGTGCCATGCTCTTCCTTCTCATCTTCGGTGCCACCTCCGTCCATGCTGTGTGTGTGTGTGTGTTTGTATATAAAGGTACTTTCATGAACCGCTGGTAAGTGATCCTAGATGCTGGTAGTTCAGCTCTTTCTACCTTGTTCATTTTTGGTTCGTTGAACTAATATGTGCTTGTTTAGGCTCGTGAAAGTCGGTTGTCATTTTTAAAATTTTCACCTAAACCATGTATCATGCTATTTAAGGTAGTAAACAAACGGTGTTTTCTTCACCTATTTTCACGAAGCGAAACTTTAGGTGACCGAAGAGCAATCTTGTGAAAGGGTAATTTAGAAAATCTACCTCTAAACATTGGTTCAGCTAGTTGCGTCAAAGGATCGCTAATTTTTTTAGAATAGATTCTTAACAGAGGCTGTCTGTCTAGAAATTAGTTTAATTTATTTGTATAGAATTGCTAGTGGCTGGTGAACGCCTCGGAATAGAGGCATTCCGTCTAGCAGTTGATTCAATTTATTTGTATTGAAAAGAAGCTGAGCAACACATGAGGGTTGTTTGCTTCGTTTTGTAGATATTTTCCAGGTGAGAAGGCAGCAAGTATGTGATAAGGCAACTAGCTTGCACATCGAGCAGAGGGCGACGGATCGGTGGTGAAAGGGCAGCCCGAGTGGGCGGCCAGCTTCCGAGCGATTGCAGCTGCATGCAATCCACATCGTACTATACTGTCCAGATTTCTACAGCACCGAGTACGTCGATCCGAGCGCCATACTGAAGTTTAACGATGATTCCTGCCAACTGCTGGGTGGTGGGAAAATGCAACCCAAGGAGATAATCAGTTTCACCTACGCCAACAACGCCACCTCTCCATTCAAACTTCTATTTCATCACGTTAACTGCAATTGATCTCCTCTTAACATGCACCACTTCTCCCGTTTGCATAGATACATGTATGTTCCATGCATGAAAGATACACGTATGTTCCATGCATGAATCTGGCAATGCAGTGCTGAAAATAATGAACGAGTGCATTTCGAGCATTCATTTATTTGTCATATATATATATATATATATAGAGAGAGAGAGAGAGAGAGTTGTTTGGACGAATGATTGAGATTTGTTTGAATTTGCTAATACCTAAAGTGTTAGCATATATTATAGTCTCTCTACATATAAAGAGTCATTAGGATGAATGATTGAGATTTATTAGCATAGATTTAAATATCAACTATCCATCACCAATTGAAATTTGTTTGGATTAACTAGTAGCTAAAGGTACTAGCATTCTCTCGAGAAACACTTGTATATGCTGACACCTAACCGAGACACTAGCATATCTAGCACCACCCTTAGGTGCTAAACAAATTCAAACAAATCTCAACAATTTATTTTTTGTGAGGGATGGTTGAGATTTAAATCTATAAAATAAAAAGTACATATATAGGTACCCTTTTATTGACATGAACACTTTTACTTTTTAAATATCAACTATCAATCACTTAGATTTGTTTGTATTTATTAGAACCCTACCAAATACAAACAATCTCAACCATCTATCTTTGGTGATAGATGGTTGGGATTTGAATCTATAAAGTAAAAAATACATACTTACTTTTTGTAAGTACCCTTTATTGATATGACAATTTTATTTTTTAAATTTCAGATCTCAACTATTCATCACCAAAGATAATGGTTGAGATTTATTTGGATTTGCTAAAATAAACACATGAGTAAGCCTTGTTCAAGCCTTGCTACAATACATGGATTTGTTTATATATACTTACTTTTTTAAATTTCAAATCTCAACTATTCTCTTTCTCTTTGTCTCTCTCTATATGAGACACATGCATATGTTCAAGCCTTGTTTATAAAACAATAAAAAACATCTTTATTATACCCACTGAAAGCAAAAGGTAAGACATGAGTAAGCTTGTGTATGATAGAATCTCTCTCTTCTTATATATATAAAAATATATATGACACATTTATTTGTTTATTCATACGAAGGAAACTATCCTCACTGTATTCCTTTTAACATCTACCCAAATCGGATCTAACCAAATCTATTATACTTAGTATAAACACCCTAAATCAAAAATTTTCCTAACACTCCCAATTTCAAAAATTCAAATGATTTAAAACCTTTTTAAATGAAAAGTTCAAATCTTTTAAAAATATTTCAAATTAAAGGTTTTAAATTAAAGCTAAAAAAACCCAAATGATTCGATCAAATCAGGCGAACAAGTGGGGCCCAATTCAATCCAGGATCGAGCTCAAGCCCGGAAGCAAAAGAGAGGACCAAATCAAAAGCACATCTTCATCAACAAATCAAATTAAATGGGTCAACATCAATGCAGCTCGAGTTGGTTATTAAATCAAATCAAGGATTCATTTGGATCAAATGCAACCTTGGGACAAGGATTGGCCGACTTATGCAAATTGAAAATGGTTGAGCTTAGGGATTGATTGCAAAGGTTTATCAAATGTATATCCAGCCTGCATATCAACACAAATCAAGCAAAGTAAAGAAGAGCCATCAAGCAAGGTTGATTAAGTTCTTAAAACAAGCCTAGCCGAATGCCTTCCAAGTCCAATCGGCTAGGACCAAGGCATGGGACTCAATGCTAAACCAGCCCACATGAGGCTGGTCCACTTTTAATCACAAAGGACCACCAAGGTCACGTGATTTGATGGGCCTCGGGGTTGGGTTTGGACCCTTGCGTCACCCGCCTCAAGGAAGGGCCTAAAAGAGCCCCCCCTTGGCCTATAAATTGAGGCCAAGGGGGGAACGCGTGAACCATCTTGAGGTCTTGGAGGAGTGAGACAGAGGTCAGCACTTTGAGAGCTTTGTGAGGTGTGAGAGCTACTAGGAAATAGCCTAGAGAGGGAAAGGGTGAAGAAAAGGGGTGGTCGGCCACCACCTTGGAGGACGTTTCTTTGTGTAAGTTTAGTAAGTGTTGCTCCATTTTATTTCTTCTACATCTCTTCTTCAAATTCAATTAAAAAAGGGTTGTATTAATGGAACTTTGTCTCCCCACATGATGTAATAGAAGTAGATGTTGTTGAAATTTCCCTTTCTTTGATTATGCACTCTATGTGTTTGATTTCTTGATTCTACCTCTCTATATTCTATAAACACTCTATATTCTCTAATCTCCTCTATTCTTAAGCTATTAAGTATATTTTCATTCATTTCCCTTCAGCAAATTCAATTCGTGATGTTGGGTTGCTTTTCAATTTGTGTGAGTTTGCATCACGTATGATTCTAAAAACCTGAAAATAGGATTTCATCATCTTTGCATATGTAAATTACTTAATTTTTAATTCTCGAACCTCTACTCCAATTATTCCCAAACTTTGTACACTTATTCTATACACACAAACCCACTTTTAATAAAATTTTCAAGAATTTTAGGGTAGTGTAATATCATAATTAAAAATTTGCAAAATCGGAAGAAATTTTGTAAATTGTCTGTCCAACCAGTTTTTCTGCAATAGAGCCTATGTTTTCATCCCATAACTCTTTCTGTGGGTATCCAAAATCGATTAATTTTGATTCATTGGAAATCTAACATCCATATCTTTCCATCAAGATCAAATTCATTAAATTTAGAACTCTGAGCATTGAGATAGAGGCTCATATTTGAGTTTCTATATTTCTGTGATAAAACAGTTCTACGTGCCTGAGCAGAGACACTTCCCATATTTAATTCTGCAACTATACAACTCCGAATCATGATTTGAAATATGCTACAGACTCTACACATCTCAAGCTTTGGCCCGTAAAATTTTGATGAGTTTAGGAGGTCTGAAAAGCATTCAAAAGGATTTGGTAAATAAGCCCTGAAAACAGAACTTTCTGTTTTTCAGAACTTGTTCACTTTTGAAACTTGAATCAAGTGCATATGTTTTCATTCTCAACACCTTTGCTTTTCACATGAATTTGGAAGTTTTACCTATTTAGTTAGAATCCCTAAGTGCTTAGACTGATCCTTGAGGATCGTTTTAAGAAGGTCTAAAGCGAAAAGACCCCACTTAGCCACAATCGCCCGTCAGATTCAATTTTGCTAGTTTTTAGAAAACTAGCTGACACGCTCGCGCATCAAGTAGAGTTAAGAATTTCATTTCAAGTCTCTACATAGGCTTGGAGTGAAAATTTCATGTCTACACTTAGATCAAATCTGAACTTTAGACCCAATAAACCATAGCCAAGTCCAACTTATCCAAAACTAAAACCTCAACTTAGTACCCAACCCAAAACTTGACAAAAATCCAATGAAATCTGAATTGTGCTTGCCTTTAAAATGTCTCCAGTGACAGTATCCCTACTGAAGTTTGACTTACACTCAAGCAAAAACCTAAACTTAAACCAATCCCATCCAACTCAAACCCGGTTATACAATCCAAGTTCCTCATTAGCTTCATCCGATACAAGATTCCTATACCTAAGTAATATATCAATGCCAAGTTGCCGACTTAATTCCAAGCCAAAGTAAGCACTAATCCTACCCAAATCAAGTTTATACCCTACATTAGAGCATGCCTAGACCGGTGGCATCTCATTCCCAGCAGCTCATACATCTCAAGTGTGTATTGTATAGAAGACGTTCAACTCAAATATTCATGATCAGCATAGTCAGACTTATACCTAAGGACATAATAGCATGCGGAGGTTGATCCCAAGTATTGGGAGCCAAAAGAGCCGCCAAGGAAGCCCAGATTGGACCTACTTCTTCTTTTAATATTATGAAAACAATTGTTTTACATGCAAGGTTAGTAGCGTCAAATTCACTTTTGCTTAACATCAAAATTTGTGCTTAAAATATTATATGAAATCAAACACAATTTTGCAAAAAAAAAATAATATAGAGATAGTTGCCTCCATTCTTGCTGCTTAAAGAATCAAGTGATTGTTGCTGTATTGATTATTGCTCTTACATGATAAAATTAAGCACACTTGTTCACGAAAGTTGTTGGGGTCCAAGATCAAACACTTTTTGCTTAAACAGATTGTTACGATGACACATATTATAAAACAAGTGTTTCTTTTTTCTACCTCAAATAATGATATTCCATTTCATAGTATGAAATATAAAATTTGCTCCTCAGGTCCCAATTAACAATGATCCAAGTGGCTTAAAAGATTGTGAAATTACAGATACAATTTAATTATTCCATTTTCTTAGAGATTACCATATCTTTATATGTTTAGAAGCAGAAAATGAGAATTGAAATTCTTAGAGATTGTCAAATTATAAATACAATCTAATTATTCCAATTTCTCATACAACAAAGATATTATCAGACTTTGAATCTTGATTTCCTCTACACTACGATCCCCTCTATCCGCTATAGACTTCTATTGTTGTTTTGGAAGATCATTTCATTTTGAGTAACCAAATTTTCCACAGTATGAATGTCAATACATGATTTTGATATATATTTCTCATTTTCTAGCATGACCACAATTCAAGTACTTATAATATTAGATTCCTATATGATCTCACAATCCATCATATGGATTTTAAACTACTTTCTTTATGAGAAAATTTATATGGAACAGGTAGAGGTTTTTGTAACCAGTGGGAATGAATCCAAAGTGTACAAATTTGTTAAATCATTATATGGATTGAAACAAGCCCTAAACAATGACATGAAAAGTTTAATTATGTTGTATCATCTTTTGGCTTCATTTCTCATAAAATTGATAAGTGTGTCTACTAAAAATCTGTCAATGATGCATTCATCATTTTGTGTTTATACATAGATGATATTTTATTATTTGGTTTCGATACAAAATTACTAATGAGACAAAAGCATTCTTGTAGTAACTTTGAGATGAAAGATGTGGATCATTTTGATATGATTTTAGGGTTTAAAATCATAAGGTCTACTAATAATATAATAATCTCTCAGTCTCATTATATTGAGAAAATTTTAGAGAGATTTTAATTTACAAAATATAGACATGTTAAGATCCCATATGATCCTTGAAGACCTTGTAAAAGAATGAAAGTAGTATTCTTGTGTCTCAATTAATATATCCTTAGATTATTAGAAGTTTGATGTATTTAACTAATTATATATATAACTAGATATTGCTTTTCTAAGTAAATTGAGTAAATATACTAGTTGCCCAAATAAAACATATTGGAAAGCTCTAGACATAGTACTTTGGTATATGAAGGGAACCAATTTTCTTGAGTTTCATTACGGGAAACATCCTTGATTACCTCTAGCATGACTGCCTCATGTGGATACACTCTTTTCCTTTGTGATAGAATTAATAACACGCTATTGTGGACTCTAGGCTAACTACCTCTGATATTCAACCAAAACACAAAACGATGCTTGTCTTTAGTCAAACACTTGATTACTTTTAAATTGAAAAGATGCTTCTGTTACCAAGACTAGTATTTGAAGGGTCATGAGCATGGGAAGTTGATATATCATGAGCTTTGTTAGAGTTAACATGGCAAGTAGTAAGATCTATTTGTACAAGACAGATCTAGCCTAGGAATGGGAGCAAGTATAGTGACACTACTTCTAAATATGATTGGGTGGAAACCAAATGCATGTCTTCTGATTGGAGGTGCTTGCACTGTAACCGGGTCTTGCTTCAGGTGGTGTTGACCTATAAAAAGGTTGAGTAAGCCTGGTTTATCTAAGGACCTAATTGCTCTGTTTTGGCCCACACTATTTGGCTAAGCCAAACAAAGAAGGGAACACTCTAGCTCTAAATTGATCGAATCCTATCGCGCATGGGTGTGAATCATGATGCACACTAAGAGTTGCCCTACCCCTATGTTATCAAACAATGTTTAGAAAGCTGTTAGTGGTTAATCCTAATATAGCCATAGTGAGGATATAGGGAATTTAGCGGTACACTTTTATTTATAATATATATATATATATATATATATATATAATGGATTCATTAATTTCTAAGAAATATCAATAAACACATAATCACTACTTTCATAATAAATATGAATCAAACTAAATAAATAAATTCTAAGAAGATAAGCAATAAATTTCATATGAAATATGCATATTGAATTGTTAAAATTAAATTTAGAAAGAAAAACATAAATGTAATCACGTTATTCTAAGTAGAAAGTAAATGAATTAAAAAACTAATATATATTATACTTATCTTCTCAAGTAAAGTGATTATGGTCCAATCTAATTTGAGCAATAGAATGGATGATTTCATACTCACTATAATAAAAAAGTAGAATAAATAAATTAAGAATTAATGATAACTGCCTAACTAGTAAGATACAGAATACAAAAGAGATTACACACTACAGCGAGAGAACGTTAACAAAGAAAAAAATGCAAACATAGAGACACAAAAGCATACAAAGAAGGGAGTTTGAGAGAGCCATAGACAAAAGAGGGCAGAGAGAGCCATTGACAACCAACAACACTCACCATTGCTTGCAGAGAGAGAGACACAAATAGAAGGGGGCCAAAGAGAGACGCAGACAACTCACATTGCTTGTTAAGAGAGAGAGAGAGTTACTTGTGGTGTGGGTTGTCACTAGTGGAATGTAGACAGAGAAGCAAGCATTGCTTGTTGAGAGAGGTACCTGTGGTGTGGGTTGTCATTGGTGAATGCAAATAGAGAAGCAAGCATATGGGAGAGGGATGCATACAGAGAAGTGAGGGAGAGAGACAAATAGAAGGTGGAGAAGCAAGGAATCCACACTAGCAAATGCAATTTTTTCATAAAAGGTCTTGATGACATTTTAAGTATCTTCTACTAACCACCAATCATGCTTGGATTTGGTTGGATAAGTCAATAAACATTGGAGACACATGCTATGTTGAAAATCACGAAAGTCAATATTCCTAATTCCTAGGAACTATTGTCAGAAAATCCTAAAACCAACATTAGAATTCTTATATCTGCTATATGCAGGTACTCTATAAATAACAATAGTATTATGAATGGTAGTTGTTAGATATGACTTAAGAATCAAGAGAAATCACGGGTAGGTATTGTACATAAGGTGCTAAGATTCACAAGGTCTTTGACTATAGTTGGTAACAAAGACAATTAGTTCTAGAGTTGGTTTAGATAGGATAAGATTCCAAATCAACATTAGTGATTGTTATACAGGTGATATAGGGCATTCATTCAACAGTAGTGAAGAAAAAATTCTATTGATGGATAGACACTTCCATTCTCACCTATCGATTTTATTCTATACTTCTCGGTCCATGACTTAGCCCTTGGAGTGCTTCTTGCTCAATATGAAGATTGCCATCAACTACATTTCAACACAATAAGCCCACTTGGTAGATATATCACAATTATCAGCCTTATTGATTCATTTTTCAGTTGTGTAGGACTTAGTTATCAATAGCACGCTATAGCATCCGCTAATAGCGAATTAGCTCCACAATGAGCACTGTAGCAACTCATTGTTAATGGATGGCCCATTTTGACGTTAATTGTGTCGCTAACAATGATATAGTAAACTACTATATTCATATAGCATACATGATTAGGTCAATCTAATATCCATTGGATCCACTCAATTCAAACAAAAACACATTTAAGTATAGATAATAAAACAAAAAGCGACACAATCAACAACCCCAATTCTTGTACAAAAAGGTACAACCAAGGCTTGTTAGTCAACAATGATGTCAGATATCATTTGAGAATCGACATAAAGCCATGAGGAAACATCTTGGAAGGAATTGTAAATGGGTTTGGTTTGAGTCAATGACCAATAGTAGCGATACATGATTTATTGAAGATATATCACAAAAATCATCATTTCTAATTCTTTTGAGAGCTATTCACCAAAATCTCCAAATCAACATTAGAATTCCTATAGATCATCATTTCTAAAAAAAATTTGGTGGGCAGGTTTTGGTTTTGAAAAAAACATAAATGTTTATACCTTAAATATCTTAGCTTGTAGAGAGAGTGACTTGCATTTCCTTAATTTCTGAATGCATGCTATTGTGTATGTACTCAGTGTGATTGATTTTCGAGTTTGTTGCCTGTATTTGTGCTTGATCGCTGCATCTTTATGTATACATTATTTGTGTCAAAAGTTATATTTTGAAAAGCATAAAAGTGGGGAAATGTAAAAATGTAAAACTCAAATAACATTTCTTAAAAATGGTCTTTAAGGCAAGGATCTGCATGATACTTCCTGTGTTCTGTACCTATAGCTTGATTACTTCAAGTCATTGCCTTTATGGGCAAAAAAATCTACTCTTAAAATTTAGATTTTGTATTTCGATGGATGTTTGGATTTCTTAAAAATGGTTCAATTGCAGGGATATATGCAATATTTTGGCATTGTGTACCTATACTTCACTTTCATTGGGTTATTGCTTTTGACTTAGAGAATCATCATTCATCACTTATACTATATTTACTCATTTGTGCTTTTAAATCTTGGTTTCGAAATGTTCATTGTATTTTGTATTATTGTACCTGAAAAATTATTTTGACCAAATTAATTTCACTCGATTCTTAGTCTTACAAAAAATTTAGGAAAGGCTTTATGCTTGTATCTTGATAGCGAGATTTTGTTTTTGAAAATAATGAAAATGTTTTATCCTTTAAATATCCTAGCTTGTAGAGTGGTTGAATGCTTCTAGTCTATTGCGTGTATTTGTGCTTGATCAAGGTGTCTTTATGTCTATACTTTATCTTTGCCAAAAGTTATATTTTAAAAAGTAGAAAAGTGAAAAAATTTAAAAGCATAAAGCTCGGATAGCATTCCTTAAAAATGGTTTAAGGTAAGGATTTGCACTATATTTCTGTCTTGCTACTCTAAGAGTCTAGATTTTATATTTCGATGATTGTTCAGACTCCATAAAAATGGTTCAATCATAGGGATATATGTGATGTTTCGGCATTATGTACCTATGATTTACTTTCGTTGGGTTATTGCTTTTGACTCCGAGAATCACTATTCATCACTTATACTATTTTCATGGATTTGTGCTTTTAAATCTTGGTTTCAAAATGTTCACTGTATTTTGTACTATTCTACCTCAAGAAAAATATCTTCACCAAATTAATTTCACATGATTCTTAGTCTTGCAAAAAATTTAGGAAAGGAGTTATGCTTGTATCTTGATAGTGAGGTTTTGTTTTTAAAAATAATAGAAACATTTTATCCTTTAAATATCTTAGCTTGTAGAGAGACTGAATGCCTTTGGCTGTGTATGTACTCAGTGGTGGATTCACATGATTTTTAGCCTTGCAAAAAATTTAGGAAAGGGTTTTTGCTTGTATCTTGATAGCGAGCTTTTGTATTTGAAAACAATGGAAATGTTCAATATTTTAAGTATCTTAGATTGTAGAGTGGTTGAATGCGTTCGGTTGTGTATGTACTTAGTATGATGGATCTTCGAGTATGCTACTTGTATTTGTGCTTGATTGATGCATCTTTATGTCTATACTTTATCAGTGCCAAAAGTTATATTTTGAAAAGCATAAAGTGGAATTTTTTTAAAAATATGACCAAATAATTTTTTTAAAAATAGAACTTTAGTCTTAGATTATAGATGTTGTATTTAATAGATATTCAGATTCGTTAAAAATGGTTTGAGCGTAATATGTGATGCTTCGGTGTTGTGTACCTATGACTCATTTTCGTTGGGTTATTGATTTCAACCCCAAGAATCACCATTCATCGTTTATACTATTTTCACTCATTTGTGCTTTTAAATCTTGATTTCGAAGTGTTCACCATATTTTGAATTGTTTTGCCTCAAAAAAAATATTTTGACCAAATTAATTTCACATGATTCTGAGTCTTGCAAAAAAATTAGGAGGTTTATGCTTGAATCTTGATAGTGAGGTTTTGTTTTTGAAAACAATGGAAATATTTTATACTTTAAATATCTTAGCTTGTAGAGTGGATGAATGTGCTTTGTTGCATATGTACTCAGTGTGATGGATTTTTGAGTCTTTAGCTTGTATTTGTGCTTGATTGATGCATCTTTATGTCTGTACTTTAGTTTTGCCAAAAGTTCTATTTTCAAAAGTATGAAAGGGGAAATTTTAAAAGAATTAAAATCAAATGGTGTTCCTTAAAAATACTCATTAGTGTAGGGATTTGCATGATACTTCCTGTGTTGTGCACCTATAGCTTGATTAAATTGAGTAGTTGCCTTGATGGGTTGAGAATTCTACTCTTAGAGTCCAGATTTTGAATTTCGATGGATATTCGGATTCTTTAGAAATTGTTCGATCACAGGTTTATATGCTATGCTTCAACATTGTATACCTATGACTCACTTTCATTGGGTTATTGCTTTTGACTCTAGGAATCACCATTCATCACTTATACTATTTTCAAAAAGTTCATTGTATTTTGTATTGTTCTACCTCAAAAAAATATTTTGACCAAATTTATTTCACATGATTCTTAGTGTTCAATAAATTTAGGAAAGGGTTTATGCTTGTATCTTGATAACAAGTTTTTGTTTTTGAAAACAACGGAAACATTTTATACTTTAAATATCTTAGCTTGTAGAGTGGTTGAATGCATTCTGTTGTGTATGTACTTAGTGTGATGGATCTTTGAGTCTGCTACTTGTATTTGTGCTTGATTGATGTGTCTTTATGTCTATACTTCATTTGTGCCAAAGTTATATTTTGGAAAGCATAAAGTGGAAATTTCTTTACTGTAAAACTCAGATAATGTTCCTTAAAAATAGTCTTTAAGACAGTGATTTGTACAATACTTCCTATGTTGTACACCAATGGCTTGATTACTTCAATGATAGGTGGGGAACTCTATTCTTGGAGTCTAGATTTTGTATTTTGATGGATGTTTGGACTCCTTAAAAATTGTCTAATCCTAGGGACATATGCGATGATTCAACATTGTGTACCTATGATTCACTTTTGTTTAGTTGTTGCTTTCGACTCCGAGAATTATCATTCATCACTTATACTATTTTCACTCATTTGTGTTTCTAAATCTTGGTTTTAAAATGTTCACTTGCATTTTGTATTGTTCTTCCAAAAATACTATTTTGACCAAATAATTTTCACTTGACTTTTACTCTTGCGAAAAATTTAGGAAAGAGTTTATGCTTGTATCTTGATAGCAAGGTTTTGTTTTTAAAAATAATGGAAATGTTTTACCCTTTAAATTTCTTAGCTTATAGAGAGACTTGCAGTTCCTTAATTTCTAAATATGTGCTAGTGTATGTACTTAGTGTGATGGATTTTTGTGTATGCTTCTTGTATTTATGCTTGATCGATGTATCTTGATGTATATACTTTATGGTATTGGAAGTTATACCAATTGAAAAAGTTGAAGAAAAATGAAAAGAAAAGAAAAAAAAGTTGAGAAATGAAGAGAAAAAGGAAAAGTAAAGTGAAGTTGCATTGTTGCGTGTTTTCTTTTGGATTCTTACCCTATATACACTTGGGATGCTTCATAAGAGACTGAGTATATATCTTGTCTATGAATGATTAGATAGTTATTTCTGGCATTTTAAAAGTATGAATTCAATTGCTAAAGTTGGTATTATCTTTTTCATCTATTAGTACTTTGAGCCTAAAGGTTTGAGTGGAAATGATTTGTTCAACTGGATTTTGTTTGATGGGGTGATTAAAGGAGGTTTAGTTTTGAAAATGTTGTGATTTTAGAAAAAACATTATATGAGCCATTATCACCTGCAAGCAGTTGATGTTCATGTAGTTCTTGTTCTACTTCCTAGAGTTGGTCTTTTAGTTTCTTTTTGTTGCTTGTATGAAAATACATACCATGGTACTTGCTTGGGCATAATGATACCATTGAGCATACTCTTTCATGCCATCCATTTTATTAGCGCTACCACACCTTTTACATCTTACCATACAATCGTCACTATGGTATGTATGCTTTGGGTGCATTTTCCTAGAAGCTGGGATTGTCTTTAGAGTCAAGTGACTTCCTCTTTTGTGTTGGAGTTTTTTGAGCCATGTTATCCATAATATTAGAGATGCATTTCCTTCTTGTTGTTCTTATGTGCTAACCTTTTTATCCAGGGAGACTTTATGAATCCATTATGGGTTCTCTCCACAGGGGACATGATTTGCTATTCACTTATATTTTTACTTTCATCTTCAGATAGACTTTCACTTTACAATTGCTTTCACATACAATTCACTTTCAAATTTACCCTCACCTTTACCTTACTTTCGTCTTCACTTTCTCTCCGCTTCTATACTCCATCTTATTTCTCTGTCTTTGTATTGCATGTTCATCATGAGCAATGTTTTTACATGATTTTTCTGTTCACGATTGGGATGCATTCACTTGGTCTTCCAAATGTTTTTGTGTTTCAGGATTACATGTTTTATGGAGGTCTCATGGTTTATTCGAGCTCCATCTGGTTGAGCAACAAGACGTGGCACTGTTTGTCTCTAATTCCCATTTGGGCGGTCCATCCAGCAGTTCGTTTGGAAGCTCTACATACTTATTGGTATCCATAGTCGCATCTTCACATATTTGGCATCTTTTGGCGGTCGAACCACAGCGTTCTTGCTTCATCACACTGGATTAACTTTGAAGCTCTAGTGCATTCTACCTTGGTCCCACCCGGACCAACATCCTTCTGGGCACACTTCGCCACACCAGGTTCCCCAAGTCATTTCCACTATGGCATCCATTGGAACCTTTCCACCATGAAGATAGGTAAGTTCCACGCTGATCGTCAGCTGCCTAATGTAATAGGGCTTGAGGCTGGCCATACAAGAGTGGCCCCTGCATAAATGGAGTTTTGTCACAATTTATAAATATAATGTTAAAATTCTCTGGTTCCTTTGCCAATGTAGGTGCCAATAATTACCTTTTTTCGAAGAAGTTAATTTGATATCATATGGTCATATGGATTACATATAGTATATTAAATTAATCACAAGCAACTTAGTCACAAAGACCTCTGGAGGTGGAAGAGATGAGGTTGTTTGAGCGTGTGGAAAAGGGTGATGGAGATTAACCTTTACATACTTCTTGGGACTAACGCTAAACCTTTTTGGTCAAGTCCTAGAAAGGTCTTTGTGACCAAGTAATTTTAATAGTGTGCGTATGTATATACATATCCACCTGTATAGAGATATAGAATCGTGTACATCAAACATGACTAGGATATCCATTATATTTTCCATAGGAACCATACCAGAAAAAGAGAGTTCAACAGAGCTGGAATTGGACAACAGAGGAACTTGCTCTCCAGATACAACATTGATGTCACATATGCACCAAAGGAAAGGAAAGATTTCCCCTAAACTGGCGCTTTCGATTTACCCTTGTACTTAGTTTCTTGACTAAATCAATTTTTCATCAATTATCATGATCATTCACCAATATTTACTACTGAACTATTTTTATTTGTTTCTTTATATGTGGCAGTGGCAAATGAAGGTGGTGCGAAACGGTACAAGCGTTCTTGAACTTACGGCATGGTAAAATCTTTAATAATATGGTATTTTGCTTCTTAATGATCTATATAGCCCCTAATCTTGAAATTGGTCTGGGTCGGAATGTCGTGTATTGAATGTGGATGCTTATTTGTGCTTCACTGATAAGGCCATGAACGATGGTTTCTTAGACTTGCTGCCTACCACTCTATTCTGTCTGATTAACTGCCTTGTACACTCTCTCTCATATGAAACCCGTAGGTATTCTTCAACAGTCCTTTTTTAGCAGCAGACACCACCACGTGGATTTTGTAAGCTCCTTGCACAATTCCTATCAGGCATTGTAATTAGATGATACAAGGCATGTCCCCTACTAATCGTAGATTGCATCCCATTGTCAGAATGCAAACCACTGATCTGGACATATCCGTTGACGTTTTGTAGGGCTATCTCTTAATGTACTCGGGTGGAAGATGGAGCGAATCAGATACTCGAACATCTCCGAGATTGTGCATCAGCAAGAGGTATATAGAGCAGCCTGGCCTACGGGTCTTGTATGCATACGAAGTGTTTGTGTGTGGCATTTAGAGCATTAGCTCACCTGGCAAGGCTTTCGACTCACAAGACCGGTTGTGAGTTCGATCCCCAGGACGTGCATACCCGGCTTTGTCCTTCCCGTTGTAACGAAAAGAAAAAAGTGTGTGTGAGAGAGTCTAAGTGAGCAAGAGAGTGAGGAGGCGATGAGCACTGTCATTGGCACATTTGAGTGGGTGTATGTCATGCGTGGCGTTCGCTCATGGTTGTGTTGATCTCTTCCGGGGAATGGACTTTTGGGCTATAAGCCAATTCAACCTCCATGTTTTTCGAACTTTGGTGCTGAAACCTGAACCCGCTCTACTGTAGTGTGCCTGGCCTATCGCATTGTATGCTCGAAGTCACACACATGTACTGCAATACACTAGACACCCATCTTCCCTATAAATTTGGCTAGGAACAGTTCTACGTTGCTGGTTCTGCACCGTAAGTTTCTATTCTGTTCACAATGAACCATTGTTTGGGGGGGGAGACTGAATTCAGAATCCACGGTATTGAATCGGACAAAGCCTTGTCATGGTTCTAGTTTGTTTCCATGTTATACCGAATGAGCTCTTACTTGCGGTTTTGGCTTTGGTTCTCCAGTCTCAGGTTGGCGCCCTTATGGAGTAGTTGGGTCGCCTGCTCGTGCATGCCTCTTCAGGTTCGGTCATGAGAGGTAGTGCTTACATGCATGTAATCTGTTCTCTCCTCTCGTTGTTCTCTGATATGCTTCATAGCCACAGACGTTGGTCATCATATTCCGAATGGCCCACGCAAATCGCCTTTCGCAATTGTCTACTTGTTGGATGTGTACCAGAGTTGCAACTTGCTCTTACTCAATTGACAAGGTCGAGGTCAGAGTTGTTAATCGCTGCGAAATAATTAGGCAAGTTAGATCTCTCTCTCTCCCTCTCTCTCCCCCATATGCTCCCTCATAAAAAATACTTTTCAAATTGGGGCATCAGATGCTGCAACCAACCCTGTTATCAATGTGGGAAAAGACCCAACCCAGGTAGGGGGTAAGTATGGGGGCACAAATTACAGGTTCAGTATTGTGTTTGAATATGTTCTCAATTTGTCCTTCCCATTGCTATCCCTAACTGACATTTATGTGGCAAAGTAGCACAATGTGTAAGAGTTGTAAGCCTATTTGTGTGGGTGGTTGTGATAATGGAAGGTATAAACACTAGGGATGGCAAAGGGACAGGTGTGGGTTCTCGTACTCATGCAAAATGGGTCATATATATATAGTATTGGTTGGGTACGGATAGGCGCATCTTACCCCTATAACAAAACCCAAATTTGATTGGGTCGGGTTGGGATCTCACTGATCGGGTCAATATCCCTAATAAATAGGGTGTATGCATGAACAAAAGTTTTGTAGTAAGGCTTGCCTCACTTGATTATGGAGCCCAAGACCAATCTAGTATGCCTATATTTACCAACTATTGCATGAACTATTCGCCTTGTGTGCACTGATGTATCGGTTTGCTAAAGCATGAGTGGTGTGTGTTAAGTTTGTGTGCATACGATGGATGGATGAGTGTACTTGTTTCAATGGACATGTTCAATGTTGACATGATCTAGACATGACTAAACTTGAGTCTCTTTCGGGTCCACTGAAGTGATCCACATCACGATAGGTGGAATTTAAACTAGAAGTTATAACAGAGTATGATTTGGTCAAGGTTTGGTTAAGTTTCTTGGTCAAACTCATTGGGATTGGGTTCGATTGATTTGTCGCAATTTATTTTACTTGGACTTAATCAAAGGTTTGAGTTTGGTTATTAGACTGAATTCAATTACATGAACTAGGATCTTGAAGACTTGCTGACCTTTGCAAAGACTCGAGGCGACTTTCGTGTTCCTCGCTCCTGGTACACAGCATTAGACCTCCTTATGTTTTTGAGCAGCGGAATCACAAGTAGAGGTAAGAATTTTTGTGATGTTTTCTAGTTTTCACACGGTCGGTTTTTTCAGAGAGGGTTTCTTTGTTGTTTTCACTGTATATCTTCCCTGTACACTGCTATGTATTTATACAACAGCGTCGGCTCCTTTCCTCCCAAGTTTTCTGCTTGACTTTTCATATTGGAGCCTTATCCAGTCGGTTACGGAGCTCATCTATAACCGACTGACAGTTATGGATTAACACCGTAACTTCCACCACAGATAACGGTTGGATGACCAATCCAATCATTTATGTGCTTTTAAGGGGTTTTCATAGTAATGTCATGTCATGATTGTTATTGTAATCATCACCCGTTGTGTGGCTTTTTATCTACACAACAATCAAACATATCTCAACCCTATGTTTGTAACATATTTTGAGAAAAGATCGTCTGTTATGCCTTTAGTCAAGGGTCAGCCAACATATCATGAGTTGGCATGTATGAGATGGATATTTCATTTCTCATAACTATATCATAAACATAATGGTATTTTACCATTATATACTTACTTTTATCAGCTCCACTCTTGATTATATTAATTGTTGCATTATTGCCACAATAAATGACAACCGGCTCGTCGATTATTTTCAGCTACAAATCTCATATGAAGTGACTTATCCATATGACACTCATTGCATATAACAAGCCACATACTTAGCTTTCTGTGTATACAATGCTACACAATCCTGTTTCTTACATGCCCAAGAAATTGCTCCACCTCCAAATAAGAATATTTGTTCTTAGGTTGATTTGTTGTCATCTTTGCTAAAAGCAAAGTCAGCACTTTCAGTTCATCTTCTTGAAAACACAATTTCACGTTTTTTGTTCTTTTGAGATCTTAAAATCCTTTTTACAACTATGTAATGTTGCAATCCAGGATTACTTTGATATCTACTCACAAGACCAACAACGAAGTTGATATTAGGTCTTGTACACAGCATAGCATACATCAAGCTATCCACAGCTTGTGCATAAGGAACAGGCTTATCGTCTCCTTCACTAGGACAATCAGCCTTATTTAATTTGACCTCTTTTGCAACGAGTGTAATAGCAGACTTACACTCACCCATTTTGAACTTCTTGAGGATATAGTCAATATCTCTCTCTTGTCTTAGGCATAAGAGTTTAGACTCTCCGTCTCAATAAATCTTTATACCTAGGATATAGGATGTTTCCCCCATATCCTTCATTTTGAACCTTAAGTTTAACCATAATTTGGTTTTGACAATCATCTCAATATCATTCCCAGTGAACAATATGTCATCTATATATAAAGATAAGATAATAAAGTGGCTCTCACTATTCCATATATATACATAGTGATCAAGCTCATTAGCCACAAACCCAAGTTCAATAACAGCATTTTGAAAATTCAAATACCATTGGCGAGGTGACTGTTTCAAGCCATATAGGGATTTTCTCAACCTATATACTTTATCTTCTTGACCTTCAACTATATATCTTTCGGGTTGTTGCATATATATAATTTCATCTAAATCTCTGTTTAGAAAAGCAATCTTTACATATAATTGATGTAAGTCAAAATCGTAATATGCAGATATCGCTAGGATTATTCTTATGGATGCAAATTTAGTAATAGAGAAATATGTATCAATATAATATATCCCCTCATTTTGTGAAAAACCCTTTGCAACCAACCTCGCTTTAAACTTATTGATTAAACCATCGACCTTATATTTCTTTTTCAGAACTCATTTACAGCCTATGACTTTCCTTCCTTTTGACAAATCAATCAGACTTGATTTTTCTTAATAGATTCAATTTTCTTATCCATGGTTTTCTCCTAGTATGTTGCTTCCAATGAGTCAAGTTATCAATTAACTCATCTAAATTAATTGAATTGTACACTTCTGCAAGATAAGTGTGATAATCTTTTAAGTGGAATGGTGCAACCCTAGGCCTTTTATGTCCACTTAAAATTTTGGTTGTCTAAGAAAGATCTTTTATGGGTTCAAATGATGATTGATCTAGATCTACTAGATTGTTAGCATACTCATCATTATTTTCTAAGATGTCATTATTAGTATCATATAATAATTTAACTTCTCTACTCTCTATCAATATATGGTCCTTATGATAAAACTGATATCCCTTCGAACCTATAGGATATCCGATTAATATACATCTCAATGATATGTTGTTTAACTTATCTCTAGACTGATGAAGGATCTTCATATGAGCAATAGATCTCTTATTCCTCAGATAACCTAGGTTGTGTTTTCTTTCAAACCACATCTCATATGGTATAGTGAATACAACCTTATTGGGTACTCTATTGAGTATATAGACCGTTGTACTTACAGCTTCTCTCCAAAATATCCTTGATAGAGAGACATCTATTAACATTGACCTTGTTATGTTTAGATGGATGAGTGAACTTGTTTCAACATTTGTGGTCGCCTCTAATGAATTCAGGCCGAATCTTGTCTTCTTTCCGATCTTTTATGGCCGATGGTTGCTAACATACTACCGTTCAAATTGATTTTCCATGAATTGGGTGGACATGTTAATAAAAACTACCACAAAGAATGACGGCCCTGCCTTGTCTTCAATACTTGCCTCGTTGTATTTTCTTTTGAAATGGCAATGCACTTTGTTTATGGGTAGGATCGTCGTATGTCAACAGCTATTCCATGTTCTTAGTGCCTCTGAAAGAAGCCAATAATTGCCGAAGATATCACTGTTATCTGTATCTTTCCTTGATACTTAAGTGTTTCTCTATCACCAGAGGTTGCTGAACCAATTGCCCCAGCCACGGAGAAAACTGCTGCTGACAGAGGTAAAGTTACTAATGACTAACAACCTTTCCCCAAAGATTCATACATGTTTTTTTCCTTTGGTGGGTGAACTTGATCTTTGATATGATTTAGTTGATATCCTCAGATGTCGTCCTAGCGAAGGTTGAGTGAGAAGAGGATATCTCTTGTCAAGGCATGGGAAGACAGTGAAAAGGCAAAGGCGGATAACAAGTACGCTTTTGCTTACATGCTATTAGAAAAACCAGATATTTTGTTGTCTTTACTCTTCAAAAAGGGTTTCACATCAATACTTGAGAAATTGAGTTTAGTGCACACTAATTGGCCTACTTGTTTTGCACAATCTCTATGAACTTTCGATGGGGAGTACATTGAAGTTGGTGATTTTCTAGGATTTTCCAGGCTACTAGCTTTTATTTAGTCTTAAAATCATCCATTCACTTACAAGTTCCTCATTTGCTCTTTTATGTTTATATATATACATATATCTTTTGCTGAAGCAGAATGAGTTTGAAATATGGATGATTAATTAGTTCTTATATTCAGAACAGTATTTTCTAAATCATTTCATAAGCTGCAAGACAAGTAAATATAATGCTTTTTGTCACACACATATATGTTATATACACGAATCTATATGCTTCTTGTCACATACACACGCATGCGCACACACACGTATGCACACACACACACACATATATATAACAACAAACAACAACTAAGCCTTTTCCCATACTAGACGGGGTCAGCTACATGGATTTTTTGTTTCCACAGATCCCTACCGTGTGCTATGTTAGCAGTTAACTCCCAATAAGCTAGATCATTCTTTATTGTTTCTTTCCAACACTTTTGTGGTCATCCTCTACCTCTTTTAATACTTTCCAAATTTAGTTTTTCTAACCTTCTTATAGGTTCTTCTTTTGATCTTCTTTCTATATGTCCAAACCATCTTAAACGATGTTCTCTCATTTTATCCTCTATTGGTGTCACTCCTAATTTGTTTCTAATAACCTCATTATATGTATGGTCTTTTCTTGTATGACCACTCATCCATCTCAACATCTTCATTTCTGTCACAGACATCTTTTGTACATGTTGATGATTAACTGCCCAACACTCAGAACCATAAACCATGGCAGACCTAATTGCTGCTCTATAATATTTACCTTTTAATTTTAATGGTATCTTCTTATCACAAAGAATACCTGATGCTCCTCTCCATTTTAACCAACCATCATTAATTCTATGTGTAACATCTCCATCAATTCTTCCATTACTTTTAAAAGTGACCCTAGGTATTTAAAACTTTTCTTTTGGGAAATGCAATGTGTGCCAATTTTAATTTATATATCCTCTGAAGTAGCCAAATGATCAAACTTACATTCCATATATTCTGTCTTTGTTCTGCTAAGTCGGAGGCCTTTGCTTTCTAATGTTTCTCTCCATAGTTCCAATTTTCTATTAACTTTTTCCTTAGACTCCTCCACTAATACAATGTCATCTGCAAATAACATACACCAAGGTACTTCATCTTGAATATGTTTTGTTAACTCATCCATCACTATTATAAATAAGTATGGACTTAAAGTTGATCCTTGATGTAACCCAATATTAACTTCAAAGAAGTCTATCGTTCCTTCATGAGTCCTCACACATGTTTTTGCACCATCATACATGTCTCTTATAAGGTTAATATATGTCAATGGGATACCTCTTTTTTCCAAAGTTCTCCAAAGAACATCCCTCGGTACTCTATCATAAGCTTTTTCTAGATCAATAAATATCATGTGAAGGTCTTTCTTTTTTACTCTAAAAGGTTCCATAAGACGTCTCAAAAGGTGAATCGCTTCAATAGTAGATCTGCCTGGCATAAATCCAAATTGGTTCTCTGTTGTACTTGATACTTGTCTTAACCTACGCTCGATAATTCTTTTCCATAATTTCATAGTATGACTCATTAACTTGATACCTCGATAATTGGCACAATTTTGAATGTCTCCCTTGTTCTTATATATGGGTATAAGTGTACTTGCTCTCCATTCCTCGGGATCTTTTGGTTTTTCCGTATTTCATTAAATAGTCTTTTGAGCCAAGTGATTCTTATTTCTCCTAGTATTTTCCAAACTTCTATAGGAATATTATCTGGTCCTACCGATTTACCATCCTTCATATGTTTAAGAGCCTCTTTGACTTCATTCTTTTCAATACGTCGGTAGAAATTATGGTTTATATACATTTCTGACTTGGCTAAATCTCCTAAACTAATACTTACATCTTTATTTTCATTAAAAAGATTATAAAAATAGTTTTTCCATCTATTTCTTATATCATCATTTGCCACTAGAATTTTTTCATCCTCGTCTTTTATGCATCTAACATAATTAAGATCTTTAGTTTTCTTATCTCTAGCCCTAGCTATCCTAAAAATATCTCTTTCACCCTCTTTTGAGTTGAGTTTTTTATATAAGTCATCCCAAATCTTAGCTTTTGCTTCACTAACGGCCTTTTTCGCTTCCTTCTTTGTTTTCTTATAAGCTTCTAAAGTTTCACTAGTTTTCTTAGCATAATGTAATTTGTAACATGCCCTCTTTGCCTTGATTTTATTTTGTACTACTTCACTCCACCACCAAGCTTCTTTTTATGCCGGTACACCTCCCTTAGATACCCCTAACACATCTTTCACCACTTTCCTAATATGTATAGCCATATTGTTCCACATATCACAAGGTGTGACAATATAATTCCAAACATCTCCTTGAAGGACTTTCTGTTTAAATATATCTTCTTTCTTGCTTTTGAGGTTCCACCATTTAGTCCGAATAGCTCGATGGGCTCTTTTCTTATTTGTCCATTTTTTTATTTGTAAATCCATAACTAAAAGTCGATGTTGGGTGGTTAAGCTTTCTCTTGGAATTACCTTACAATCTTTACAACACTCTCTATCTTTTTTTCTACAAATAAAGTAATCAATTTGTGTTTGTGATAAGCCACTCTTATAAGTAATTAAATGTTCATCTCATTTTTTGAAGAATGTATTGACTATAAAGAGATCAAATGACATAGCAAAATTTAAAATCTCCCTACCTTCCTCGTTTATATCCCCAAAACCAAAGTTTCCATGAATCCTTTGATATCCTAATGCCTCTTTACCGACATGTCCATTTAAATCTCCTCCTAAACAAATCATCTCCCTTTGTGGAATCTTTTGAAACACCTTATCTAACTCTTTCCAAAAAACTGCTTTTATACTATCTTCTAGTCAAGCACAAACTATATTCAAAACCTCTGCTCCTAACACTAATTTCAACGTCATGATTCGGTCACCATATCGTTGTATGTCTACTACACTCTCCTTTAAATCTTTATTTATGATAATACCAACTCCGTTTCGAGTCTTTTCTTTACTAATTTAAAACCTGTATCCTCTATCTCCTTTACTTTTTCTCCAACCCATTTTGTCTCTTGTAAACATATAATATGAATCTTTCTCCGAATCATAGTATCTACCACCTCCATTAGCTTACCCGATAATGTTCTGATATTCTAAGAACCAATACGAATCTTATTATCTAGGACTAGCTTCCTTACCCCTGCATCCGTCCATAATCAAAATGCGGAGACCCTCTCTAAAACTTTTTCACTACATTCGGGCGGCAATGTAGCGGGACTAACTTCTTTACCCATACCCGTCCATGATGTGGGAACCCTCTCTGCAATTGATTCACTACATTCGAGCGAAAATGTAGTGGCCCTTGCTTACTTCTTACTGTATTCGAGCTCTGCAGCACGTCGCTAGGCGGGAACGCCCCAAAGCAATGCTCATAATTTTTGTAATCCATGTTGTAAAAATCCGATGAAGTTTTACGCTGGCTGTCGGAAGCCTAACACAACCCTCCTCCTTTATCCGGACTTGGAACCGGCAATGCAAGGGTGATCCCTTACATGGGCAGAGTTATATATATATATAGAGAGAGAGAGAGAAAGAGAGAGAGAGTCTGCTTTTGTTAGCAGTGACAACGTTTACATCTGCTAGCCGTTACAAGCTAGCTGAACAGGAAAAAGGGAAAACATCAAACAAATAGAAGAGAAAATATTCTCTAAATCCCCTCATCATGTATCATATTTATCTCGATGACAATTGGTAGATTCAAGATATCATATGATACAAGGCTGTTACTGTTGCTTCTTAATCTTTTTCAATGCTTTACAGGTTCCAAAAAAAAACTCTCTGAAATTGTGGCATGGGAAAACTCGAAAAAAGCAGCCCTGGAAGCCGAACTGAAGAAAATTGAGGTATGCATTAATCTGCAAGTCTCTCCCTCTGTATGCGTGTGTGTGTGTGTCTGTGTGGGAGAGAGAGAGAGAGAGAGAGAGAGAGAGAGAGAGAGAGAGAGAGAGAGAGAGAGAGAGAACAATTCACATGAATGAGCTATCTTGCTATAGCTACAAGTTTTGTTAATCCTATTGCAATTTAAATATGTTTTTCCTGTTTGCTGTGCCACGGTCATGTTGTCTCCTAAAGGATATGTTTATGTGCTAATCCGATAATTCAGTAAATTAGTTGGTGAAATTTAGTACCTCCGCTGTAAGTTCTTTTGGTTGTTCATCAATGTCAACAGAAAAACAGTTGGTGAACTCTGTTATAGAAGACATTAAACACTTCTCTACAATGTACAGGAGGACTTTGACAATAAGAAAGCTGCATATGTCGAGAAAACGAAGAACAAGGTTGCTCTCATTCACAAGTCTGCCGAGGAGAAGCGGGCAATGGTTGAAGCAAAGCGCGGTGAAGAGCTTCTCATAGCGGAGGAGAAGGCTGCAAATTACCGAGCGTCAGGCCTGGTACCAAAGAAGCTGTTCGGCTGCCTCGGGAGCTAAGTGATTGAACTCATGCCCGATGAGATCTCTCTGTGCTTTTTCATGTGGGTTGTATTCTCTCTAATGGCTGCTTGGGTATGTTGATCATTGTGTTGTGTGTACATAGTGTTGTAACTTTGTCTGTATCTTTGTATGTGCAATGATGTGTGGGAAATTCCAGGATACTGTTTATTGTTTGTCGCAATCGAAGACGAAGGTTGTTTGTTAACAAAGAAGCTCTTTCTTTTATTTCAGTTATGTGTAATGGATCATTTCGAGTAGCAATATTCTGGATTTCTTAAACCGCAAAGTTCTTCTGTGTTGAGTATACAGTTTTTCTCAACATTCTATTAACATTTCAAGTATCAATCTGTCGAGCAGAGATTAACAGTTTTTTGCAGCACAGGGGTGTAGGTCATTGGATGGGGAGTTGCACTCTCACAAAAAGGTCAGGAGTTCAGCACCCGGCTGCGCGTTTGAACCACTAGGAAAGAGATGATATTTGATGACAACTTCTCGATGTGACAAATGAACGTTATATTTTACAAGTTAACAAAATCTGCAAACCTGTATTTTGAACAAGTCGGTTCGAATGTTTTTCTCCTCTGAGAAACAACTTCATTTTCAGGACTCGTCCTGTCACAATTATTTCAGTACGCCTAATGTTAAATTACTCTCTCTCTCTCTCTCTCTCTCTCTCTCTCTCTCTCTATATATATATATATATATATATATATATATATATATAGAGAGAGAGAGAGAGAGAGAGAGAGAGAGAGAGAGAGAATCATCCGTGCTCAATCTTAAAACACTCAATCTCACTCAAACCCTTGGACCGTCCGATCAAATTGATAGAGGCTGTTCATCTAAACCTATCGATCGGACTCTCTCCCCCTCCCCTCCTCCCTATCGATTAGGCTCTCTCTACCCATGTACCTCCTCCGTCGTGCAACCTTTCTTTCCCCTCTCTCTAGTCTCCCTCTGACTTTAGTATTCTGGTTTGGGTTTCTTTACTTTGTGCTGGCTTGGGTTCCTTTTATTCCGTGTTTGATATTAGCCTTAATCTCTCTCTCACGGCTCTAATCATGTGTGGCGATATTAGATTTAATCTCTTTCTCACAGTTTTAATCGTTCTGTTGTTCTGCTGCTTGCTAGGTGTCTCCATTTGAAAGAAAATTGAGACCCCCAAATCTACGTAGTTTGGTATTTTGTTTGGAAACACCCAAATCAAAACGTAGTTTGGTATTCTAGTTCATAATCTTGGTGTTGACTTGTGGTTTCCTTTAGTTTTTAATGACAAATCAATGATATTGTGGTTTTCTTTCAGCGACATGAATGAACGATCTTGTCATTTTATTTTAGTGACACGAATGAATGATCTTGCGGCGCATAAGCCTTTATTGTAAATATTGTTTTTGTTTGCTTTTTGTAATTTAAGCGGGTGGAGAAACTTCCTTCGAATATGGATAGAAGTGAAGCCTCATCAAGCAAGAATATTGCTAGAAGGTTAGACATGTATGTGGATAAAAGTTCTGAAGCGGCCTTTTCGATGGATGATAATGATTGTCCAAGAGAATTGAATGCAGATAAGGATGAAGAAGTAATGGCATTAGTCCATAGTGATCTTCCTATTGAGTTCAATAGTGATAATGACAAAGCAAGGGAACTAGATGAAGGTCATAACCACAATGTTAATATTGACGATGATAAAAAAGATAAGCTAAGAAAGTGTTCTAAATGTGCCGTTAGAGTTTATATCCTTTATTAGTATGGAATTTAAAATATACGATAATTTTATAATTCATGTACTAACCTTGGGGGTTTAGTATATGAAAACATAGCCATAGAAAAGCTAGGGAACAGATATGTTAGGCAATAGTTACATGTAACAAGAAAGGGTACAAGGAAGAAAGAAGCAATGTGAAAAAGAAAAAGGTGATTAAGAGATGCGGTTGTTTGGCAAGAATAATAGTTGATTTGTGCTCAAAGAAGAAGAAATGGGTTATTACTGAACTTGATACAGTTCATAATCACCTCTTACATTCACCTGCAAAGCTTAATATGCACATATCCAAAAAAGGACTCACGTCTCTAAATAAGCATATGATGGTAGTTAAGTTTTTCAATGTTGTAAAAATTGTATCGTATCGTATGATATAGTACAATTTTATCACATATAATACAAGATTATGATATGATACAGGTATATGTATCACAATAGACATGTATCACACCCGTATCATATGATATATTGTGATATGGGTATGGTATCGTACGATACATCCCATATCGCATGATACACCATATTAAGATACGGGATGATTTTTTAATATGGTGTATCGTACCGTATCGTATGATATGGTACCATATGTTATACCATATTATGATATTATAATTTTTTTGATTTTTTAATAATTTAATATGCATCGTACGATATGGTATGATTATCGCATATCAATGCCCTATACGATATGGGCACCGATACGCTAGTTACAACGTTGAATGTTTTTACATTTGAACTAAAAGCATCTGATATGATCAAGCTTATGGCATCTAATGATGGCATTCAATAATTTCCTCTCAGTAAGCATGGTAGCTATCTACGAAAAGCAAAAAAGAGTTACTTAATATTTTGAAAAGAAAAATCTAGATGGTGAAAACATTTATTATGTCATTCAAATGGAAGGTAAAGGTCGTGAGGATTACTACTATTTGGGGATGTGATTTTATTTAATATAATATAACATACAAGAAGAATCAATATGAAATGCCATTTGCTCCTTTAAACGGTATCAATCATCACAACCAATAAATTATAATTGGATGGGCATTACTATGGCTTTGTACTGTGTAAAATTTATTTATTGAAGGACCAAATGTTCTTGTTCTTAGCTTATTATAGATTCTTCGCTTATTCTTCTGAACTCATGAACCTTTATATTTTTTATCTTGAATACTTTAAAGGATGTTGTTGTAAACCATACCAAATATGCCAACTCCCCGCTATATGCTCAACTCCCTGTCGTGAATGTCCCTATCTTTAGAGAAGTTACGAGCATATAATTCTCACGACAATCTCTTATAGCATACCAATATATGTCACTGACGGTCAAAACAACTAGCTACATTAATCTTCAACTATCCAGGCCTTGGTGGTATCCACCAGTTAACATTTCTCTATATGCTCGCTAATGGATGTTATGTGGAAAGGATGTGAAGCACTTGTTTCCTCTTCGATGTCAAGCATTATGCTCATATTTGGTAATGTTTAAGAATCGCTTCTTTATATTAAATAGTCATTAACCTGTGAAGTTTTTCATATATAGGTTTGGAAAAACTAACAGCCATGCCTTGTAGACAAAATGATCTCACGATTTTACTAAGCGCCATACTCGAGAACAAAAAGTAAAAGAGATTCACTGAAATTTTGGAGTAATGCATAACCAAATTCGCTCATCGAGTGCATTATTTAAGAGAAATTCAAAGTTGCAAACTGCACTTGTGTAACTGAAATAATGCAGTGATGCATGACCAAATCCAATGCATAACTGAAATTTTGGATTTGTATTGGTAGAATCACCTTTGATTTGTACATTCAGAGGCATTCCATGATGATAAGAAAGAGATTGAGTGATAATGGGTCCCCCCGTCAAAGACCTTTTCATGATTTATATAATCCTAGAATTCATCCCAAGAATATATAATATGTTTTTCTCCCAATACACGAACATTGGTATTACCATAATTGAACCTCAGTTTAACTTCCGAATCAAAGAAAATTAAAAAGTGATAAAATGCTTCTGCTGAGAATGCCATGATACCTAACAAAATAGACACGGTTAAAATGCAACTTATAAGAAACCTTGCATGTGTATGTATTCCAAAAAATATTATTCTTATATCAGACACCACACTGAGTAATTTGCGTACCTCGTTCATTCATTTTTGTAACTACCATGCAAAGACATGTTGCTAAAAAAATCGTCAATGGCACTATTTCACTACAAAAGAAGAGGGGGGAAATGAAGACGAAAGCTTTCAGTATCTAAGAGAAAAAGCATGCACCTATCAGAGTAGAACAAATTGGAAGAAAATAAAGTCAACCATTAATATATCGATAAAAGAAAAGCATAGGAGTATTAATTCGGTCGTATATCACTAGAAGAAAACTATAGGATTTTTCATCCATCACTAGAAAAAACTACAAGATTATGTCATATATCAACTAAAAGAAAACCGCATGATTATTCATTTGTACATCACTAAAAGAAAACCAGAAGATCATTCATCCATGTATCTCTAAAAGAAAACCAAAGAAACAGGTACAAGAGGAACTGGTGAAAACAAATCGCAAGAAGATTCATTTGATCATGGGAATAGAATCGAAACTGATATAGGTTGAAATGATTTTATCAACAAAATAGCAACCATATGCGAGCTATATCACTAAAAACTAAAGGAAACGTCAAACCAACACCAAGATTATGAATCAAAATACTAATACGTTTTGATTTGAGCTTTTTGAAACAAAATATCAAATTATATAGATTTGGGGGTCTTGATTTCCTTCCGGATGGCGACACCCACTAAGCAATAGCACAACAAAATCATTAGAGCTGTAAAAGAAAGAGAGTAGGGTTAATATCACAGCACACGATTAGAGTTGTATGAGAGAGATTAGGGTTAATAGAGCACGGAGTACAAAAGTGTAACAACCGAATCGGGTCGGGCTTGACTAGACCCGAACCGAACCGGATCCCGCTCGGGGACCCGTTTGCTGTTCGACAGCCACGAAGGCTACTTCGTGGTTGTCACAAGAGAGAGCCGGAAGAGGTGATGGTAGCCCCTTCCAAAGGTTCGAAAGAGAGGGAAAGCGAGTAAGGGAGTGAGGGGAGGAAATCATCTCACGAAAAAAAAGTTGTTCGGGCTGGAATCCATGCCAGTAAAGCCGAAAACCAGTCAGATTTTTTGAGGTAAGAGTTCCTTGCATTTATTTTGATTTTCCAGTCAATAAACCGGTTAGCATCTCAAGAAGAAAAGGAGGTGTAGTCATGGGAGGTGACCCTTGCGGGTCATTTTTGAGCAAAATCAGCACTGAATCAAAACTCGAATGGCACCTTAAATGGTGATTGATTGGTGTAGACATCAAAACAGATCGAAAACTCTTAATGGCTGGCTTGGAGCCCCAAAACTATGTTTGATGCTTTCAACTGGCTGTCAAATGGGTGGTCACAACACTTTCTATGAGGACCTTCAGTGTCATCTATCTTTAAGTAAAAACATATGAGAAAAAATGCGATTCAGTCTTGAAAGATTTCATAAGACATCTAATATTCAGATGAACAAGATTGTAACTAGCAAAAGGAAAGTTGAGTATCACCTACACAAAGATCGGGGAGCAAACTTTTAGTGCCATATTTTTATGTTGGAGAGCATCAGAGCGCCTTGGATAATCTTTTGTTCGACGTAGCTTAGACTCGATCCCTTCTTCTAGTACAGGTAATCTTTGGGGCTTACATTGAGAACAATGAGACATGCATGGGTACGAGATGGCTTACAATATGTCCTATTCTTTAAGTTCCTACTATGAGTGGATTCGTTGGCCCAAGGCGCGGCAGTTCCAACAGCGAGGAACCAACTGGAATCGAAATCGGTGACCTGAACCAAAATTAAGGACCACCCGGTTCAGTTCTGGCCCCATTTTCACCTTTCAGGGAACTGGACCGATGCTTTTTTCAATTTTTTAATTCCAAATTTGTTTATAGTTGTTTCCAGTTCTGGAAGGTTTGGAACTCAAACTGGAATCACCATGGTCCCAGTTTGGTTTCAGGGAAACTGGAAGCGTTGGTTTCGGAGCCATGTCCCAACTCTATATAAGTTGCTACCATGATAGGTGTCTTCACCTATTACCTTTTAAGATCAAGTAAATAAGAATTGGGAATGGGGGTTTTATGAGGAAAGACAAGACTATCCCAAGCTTACCCAATACCCATACGAAACCGGCATAAAGTATTGTTTTCCCATAGATCCTACTGAACCAAATCAATATTGACCTTGTTGGATGAGTATATAATATCGTGTTAATGTACCCCAAACTTGAGCTCCAATTTTTCCAACTTTGATCTATGAGGATATTGTATTCTTATAGAGTCAATCAAGCGTAGCTTGTCTCCAACATGAACTCTTCATCACTGAGATATAAGTCAGACAACCTAACCTTGTCAAAAAACCTGAGTGCAAGGTAGAGATATTTGAAAAAGTCGGTGTGCTTGACTGATGCTTAAAGGCTAAAACCAGCATACATACCATAAGATGAATATTTCCACAACTAAATCGATATTCATGAAATTTGATACAGTATATAAAGAGACCTATGTATTAAGAAAGAAGGAAATGAACAGAAAAGCAATCAAATAATTAAGCAAAACAAAGAAGACGATTGTTCAGTTTGTAAGTGCAAAGGTACAAATCATCAAAATCTTCCTGGTGGATCGGTGAAGAGCCTGCTTGGACGCTTTTCAAAGAGCCAAATACTCTGCAAATGTCCTGAATACGGCGAACCTTACTATGACCGCTTTTATAAGAATCTAATGACCCCACAATGAAAATGAATAAATTCATTCACTGGTATGAAATCCTCTCTTGAATGATATGCAAAGAAAGATAATTGCTTTCATTTATAAGAGGCATGCTGAGACGGTAATGCTAACCCTATTTAGGAGGATCTAATGGTAATGTTTGCCATTTAGTATAATTACAATTACATTTTAAAGGGCTTAATGTCTTATTTATATATTTAATTTTTTTTAAGAAAAAGTTCACCTCTAATATTCATAAACTCATGAACTTATCCCAGCTCACTTGATGAAAAAAAGTTACAAGTAGACCATGAAAAAAGCTTTGAACGACTATTGAAATGAAGTCAACAAGAAGTATTATAAGTCTTACTTCGATGCAAATCCACTTCTCCCTTAAGAGAGTCCCGTAATTGATATTCCAACAACCACTTGGTAGAGACTTTGTGAGTTGTGGTCAAGCAAAAAGAAAGTATGGGAAACAACAAAAAACAAGGAGAATCATATAAAAATGATACAAAGCATATAGAGAATCCATGTCTTTTATTAGGTATCAATTTACTATGGTGTGTATGACTTTGTTTACTATTTGAGTAGTTCATACCAATTTCAATACTTTACCTTACTAGACATTTTATCATAGAAGAGAGCATGCACAAAAGATAACCCGCCAATAACACCATTTATTGAATTAGCTCATTTTTTAAGGCAACTTATAAAATATGTATAAGGATACATCAAATGATCTTTATTATAGTATTTATTATATATATGCATCATAATATATTATTTCACATATTATTAGTTTGATGTGCATATCAATATGACATCATTCGTCAAAGTGAAGGTAGCTCATCTTCTAAGGTAAGTTTTTGAAAGACTATGGACTACATATGTGGGAAGCACCACGGGGACTATAAGAGAGAATGAGATTTGGAGCACCCAACAAGACAATGAGAGAGTGGGTAGACCATATTAGGGACCAACTTACCTCAACTTCATCCATATAAAATCGAATGACATTGTTACAGGGTGCCCTTTACTAAATGAATGTTAAAGTAAATCTCGTATGCTATAATGAAAATATATCTCTATATATGTATGTACATATGTTGCTTTTGATTATAACTTAAAATATAACATACTAAATCATAACAAATTTACTTTTTAGATCATGGAGATGTGCCAAATAGTTCATGATTTAGTAGGACCCACCAATTATGTGCAACAATGATCATTGAAGGTAATTATTTATGCTTGTATTGATCTTTCAGTATTCCACATGTTTGAAACTCCATGAAATCATTTATCTATATGGCATTTGAGAAATATTCCATATAAGAAGAGTTTTTTGCTATATTGCTTCTTTTACTATTGAATTCTAGGATTGATAGAGAACACTAGAAATTAGAGCTTTCTGTTATATATTACTTTGATAACAATGGTCATTTATATTTCTCAATACTTATTATATTTTAATGTGCTATTGAAAGAATCACATAATATAAGAAATGTTAGACTTTCAAGACACTATAATTTTCTTCAAGATAAACATTGGACATTGGTCTTGTTTATATTTGAACCCATATGACATTTATGTCACATTGGTCTAGCTATTTGGTTATGTTGGACTTGATATATTTCATATTCAATTCATATGACATTTGTGTCATCATTATTACTTTGGTATATATCGCTAACTGTAAAAACTACAAAAGTTTATTACTTTAGTTATTTTTATGATGCTTTTATTTGGATGTATATTAATTTATAAGATAAAATGTATTTGATATTGCATAAGGTCTATGTAATGAAATCATATTCCCAGTAAGAAAAGTCTTTAATAGATTAATGATGTTGGAGTATAAGCGGAAGCATATTTTTAGTAATTCGATATTGTGGCAGTTTAACTCCCCACTATTTCAGCAGTTCGACCCACCACAAATGTGTTACAAATTGTAAAAAAATGTTCTTGTATTAAAAAATTTCAAACATTTTTAATGGTTTGAGGATTTTTTCAAAATAGCTTTTTCTAGCAACAAGAGATGATTGAGTATTTCCAACGGTTCTCTACTTATTTTAGAGAGTTGTGACTTTTCTTGACACCCATATTTTCGGCGGTTTTGAACTATTCACAACGGTCTCAACTATTATAAATGTAAATTTTTGTATCCACTAGAAAGGCTCAGATTTGTACTCGTGACTAGAATATATATATATATATATATACATATATATATATATATACATATATATATATATATACATATATACATATATATATATATATATACATATATATACATATATATATATATACATATATATACATATATATACATATATATATATATACATATATATATATATATACATATATACATATATATATATATACATATATATACATATATATACATATATATATATATACATATATATACATATATATATATATATATATATATATATATATATACATATATATATATATATATATATATATATATATATCAATGCAAGTAAAAAAACCTCAACCCCACCCCTACAGAGCTCAAAACCACAAATTAAGCAAATGTGTAGGCCAATTCTGGGGCCCCATAAGATGTCAACTCTTACAAATAGCGAACAACAAACAATAAAATAAATATATATATATATATATCAATGCAAGTAAAAAAACCTCAACCCCACCCCTACAGAGCTCAAAACCACAAATTAAGCAAATGTGTAGGCCAATTCTGGGGCCCCATAAGATGTCAACTCTTACAAATAGCGAACAACAAACAATAAAATAAAATACATAACAACCAAAAATAAAAATACAAAATCCTAAAACACAAAACACAAAACCCTAAAACCCCAATGCTCCAAAATCAAAGACCACAACACAACAACCCAACCCAACCCAATTTCTACTAGTTCTAAAGTATCCTCAACTCCACAACACAACTATGGTTCTACTAGTTCTAAACTCCACAACATAACAACACAACCCAAGCTTGCTTTTACTGCTTCTAAAGTATCCTCTACTCCCCTATTCTCCATAACCCAAATATCAAACCACCCGACCCAAACCAAATTTCAAATGAACTAAAAGCATATGCATATAACACACCCAAAACACAACTTAAACAAATTCCTCGACCAACTCAAGGGTGCCATAAGATTCTAACAACCAAAATACACAATAATAAAAGAACACAAAACCCCAACTCGCTAAAACCGAACACCACAACACAACTCCCCAATTGTAAAACTGGACACCATACCACAACAACCCAGATTCTAAAGTATCTTTATTGAAGGAACCCAACTCCACTACCCAACGATGTTTCTATTGGTTCTAAACTTCCAATTCTCCAACCCAAACCTCAAACTACTGATCCAACCCAAAATTTAAATGAACTGCCCGTTGAGGTGGATAGGATGGTATTGGCACCGACTTCTTGTTGATTGGGAGTTGGGTAGTTCATTTTCATTTTGGGTTGGGTAAGGTGGCTTGAGGTTCGGTTTGGAGAGTAGGAGAATTGGGGAATTTAGAACCATGGTCGGGTTATTGTGTTGTTAAGTTGTGGAGTTGAGTTCCTGGGTTGGGGATACTTTAGAACTTGCGGTGTCTGGTCTTAGAGTTGGGGAGTTGTGTTGTCGTGTCCGGTTTTGGAGAATTGGGGTTGTGTATTTTCTGTTTTTTTTCGTTATTTTTGCCAGTTGGAATCTTATGGGAATTTGTTCTTTTGGCCTTGAAGACAATTGCAAAAAAAAGTTCTAAAGTAAATATTCCGTGCCAATATTTCCCATTTAAAAGCACAAGACTTGAAAATGCGCTGTTGAACTTCAAGTTATCGATTTTTTCTCATCATCTTAGAACAACGAGACGGATCCACATCTACACAGGGTCTACCCTGTACGTGATACAGCTAATGAAAGCCTTTTTATTGCGATGGCGCCTCAAATATTAATGGCTATTGTGTTATGTATGTACATACTTACAAACATGTTTGAGCTCTAACTTGCGGGCATCCTCTTTGGTGGTAGATATCAACACAGTTGTGTATTTATCCGCGTGTGTATGTGTGTGTGCGCGTGAGAGAGAGACAGTGTGGAGGCGGTGGTAATCCCAACATGCGACGTTGAATGTTTCTTTTTAGGTAATTGTGAGCATATGAAAATGTGGGGTCGTTCTTAGGGTTGGTGGTTCTCATGTCAACTGATTAACTCCTCACATGGCCACGTACCTATGATTGTCTTTTTGTGGTTGGCAAAAGAAAAAAAGGGATGAAGAACGGTAAATTATCACTTGTTCTCCTTATTTCACTAACCCTTATCTGCACTTGTTCTGCTTATCTTCACCAATTATATATATATATATATATATATATATATATATATATATATATATATATATATATATATATATATATATATATATATATATATATATATATATATATATAGAGAGAGAGAGAGAGAGAGAGAGAGAGAGAGAGAGATTTGGTGTACCATGCATAATCAATGCACTGGTATACATCAAATCTTTGAGGAAATAAAAAATACAAATATATTTTCTATTTTCAAATTCATACTATACTTTTCCAAATTCAAAAAATAAACTTTTGTTTTTTAATTTTAACCACTCAATCTCTTTTATACGGTGCGCCAAATTTAGGTTCCCTAAATATAAAATTCTCACATGTTATCATAAGCATATTGATTATGAGTCTTTGGCCAGTTTCTACCCAAAATTGGGGGTCTGATGAAACAAAAAATTTCTCCACTCCAATTTGGCCATGTATTTTCCATGATTTCAAATTTTCTCCATTTGGATTTTGATTCAATTAATTCTCAGAAACTTTTTGCCGAAAGGAAATTTTTGAAAATGGATGGAGGTCCAATCCATTTTTCTCTGCTGTTCTCTTTTGACCAAGAAAGCTATCAAGTACGAGAGCACAACAATGTCCATGAAAGAAGAAGAATCTCCCACCAACTACTGAGAATGAGAGGCACAGGTTGAAGAGAGTAGGGAAACGGTCGTCTGCAGCTCACCTTATCAACTTGATCTGTCCCTTCAATTCAATCTCACTGAGCACGCCCTTACTGCCCATCTAACCCTAGTCAAAGATGTATATCTTCTCCTTCGGAAAATGACAAAGAAAGATGGTCCTGAATCCTTGACTAAATTAAAGCCACCCGTTTGACAATGATTTAGGTGACAAAAAGTTGGAGGTTCTTTAACGATATGTTCATCTACCTACTCTTAGTAAGCAAAGATGCCCCAGCTTTGCGTGAGTCTGTAATTAAATAACAATGGTTTCCACCTAATCACATCATTATTTTTTTCACGTTGATGATCGTTGTTCTTTTCTGTACTCAAAAAGAAAAAACAGCAAACTGATCAGAGCGTTGGCTCACACGGCAGGGGATGGACTCGCAAGATGATGCTCATGAGATCGATATTTCATAGATTTCCTTCAGTTGGCTAATGCTTTCTTGTGAATAATGCAACATTTACTTTGTAAATGCTGCTGTTAATTGATATTTGATAGACTTCTCTCATCCTAGCTGTAAACAAGGTGGGAGGGTTACATGGATTCTGTGATGCATAGAGCTCGATCTTGAGTTGCTGCAAAATACAGACTCAAGCACCTTCGTTGCAGTTAACCACGAGTCACCATCAAATCATTGTCTCGGTGTTTTTAGATCATCACACTGACTGTTTTAACCATTGTAAGAACATCACATCTTGGTCCGATAATCTCAACCATCTTAAACCCTTTCTAACTATTACCAACCCAGGGTTTTGTTACTGCATCCTTTCCCACTTATCATTTATGTGCCTTAGACAAGAAGTACTTCATTGCAAATAAAAAATCTCAGGCTCCTGCTCTCCGATTGAATGTAGCATGAAAAGATAAGAATTCATGTAATCCTGGATAAGTTTTGAACGGTAGGTTTGGTGGTTGCAGGACCCCCATGGTCTCTCTCTCTCTCTCTCTAATATATACTAAATTGTGCATTGTGGGTCCCACCTAGAGTGCATATTCGAGTTGCTTCCAATATGGAGAAGTTCTGAAAAGAAAGGTTGGAAAGAACAGCTAATAAAGTGAGGCCCCGCTGGTTCTAATATTTTGGTGCCAAGGTTGGACGAACGGCCGTCTTTTTGGTCTTTGATTTTCTTTTTTTTTAATCTCCTATTGAGTTTTAGCCTTTTGGGTAGGCGTCCTTTTTAAAGCAGTGGCATTCCGATGATTTTGTGAATCATTGCCTCCCCTAGGCCCTTCCCTTTGCTCTCTCTCTCTCTGCTTGTGTGTGAGAAAGCAGGGAGCGCTAACCGAAGGAGTGATGGCCGAGGCAGTGAGCGGTGCACAAAATGGCATCAATGCTATCGTCCCCGGATGGTTTTCTGAGATGAGCCCCATGTGGCCAGGTGGGTCTCTCTCTCTCTCTCTCTCATATGCAGACGAACAGATGTTTCTTGTGGTGATATGTTTATTATGAAGCCCTCTCTTGAGGTGGATCCTCTCTGGTTATGCCCAACTTTTCTTTCTGTTGGCTATAAAGATGATGCAATGTGTTGTTTTTCATTAAGCCTCCTACTTGGTTTTCCTATTCTTGGCGCGATGTAGGTGTTTTTCTCTCTGTTGATGTTAGCTTTAAGTAGACGATCCTATGAGCTTACCCTCTTCTTTTCTTTCTTTACGTACTTTTGGGTATTTCGAAGGAAATCAAGAGTAGAAGTTCGTTTTGGTGATGCTGGATCGAAGCATGCGTCAGGACACCCACTGTTCTTAACACCGATGAACGTTATTCCATTCGTACTTGATGTTTGTTCGCTAACGTTTGCTGTCATGTGCTAATCTTAATGAGTAACTCACAAGATAGCGGTATGGATGTAATATTGCCTATGTGAGATAGTTGAAAGCAATCGGAACTTGGCTGCTTTCTGAATCCTGCATGTTTACTCGTAAATAGGCTGCCTGGTGCTCTTGGTGCTCTTGAAGTTGGCTAGGCATTGATCATATTATTAATTACTAATTAGGATATGGAATTTATGTTTCTGCCTCACCGTAAAGCAAAAATCTTTGCCAATAAAACTATAATGATCACCAAGTCGCCTTTTGTGAAGTTTTGACCATTCCTGGGAATGGCTTTGCTTAGCATAAGAATGAGAATAGTAAACTGTTCTTCATTGGGGAGAATTTTGTTAAGGATCCGACCATCAGCTGTATCCGTGATAGCAAAAATTTGTGTTGCCATTAGGTTAATTGAAATTCAAACTCTTTAGAACCAATGTTGTTCGATGCATATCGGATCGTGTATAGTTTTGGTCCACGATATGATACACATCGTTTCATATTGTATTGCCTTTAATAGTAATTTAATACATATTTACAAAAATCAGGAAAATATAAAAAAATGATAATTACAAATAATTCATATATACAAAAATTTAGTACATATTCATCATTCAATAATTAAAAAGGAATTTCATATTTTAAAGTAGTACATGACATCATTAGAAAAAAATACAACTTTCATAATTGGAAAAAATACATTTACACGTTATAATAAGGATCATCAAGTAAATAATCTTCATCTTCTCCTTGCTAAAGATCTTCATCACCTTATACCCCTTGATGATATTGTTGTTGCGCACTTTCCAAATTAATCCATGTAATGTCTTCTTCGGTTAGGAGTACATTTGTTTCATTATCTTTCATAATTCACTCTTCTAATATATCAAAATTATCTAAACTTATTAGATCAAATTGGTTTTATTTCCTATTTAACTTTTTTAATTGCTTGCAAGAAAGAAAGAAAAGTAATTAGTAAATAACATAAACAATTTAATCCAGAAAATAAAACATTGAATTGAATATTTAAGTAGTAATTAATACAAGATTACATCTATCAGAGTTGCATGTTAAAACGTAGTGTTGTCTTACGCGTATCGTATCGTGTATCGTTGGGCTCCACGATACAGGCGTATCGTATCATATCGTATCGTACTTTAATATTAAAATAATGCAAAAATTAATTAAAAATTAATAAAAAATAGTAAAAAATCGAAAAAAATCAAGAAAAAATCAAGAAAAATCTGATAATTGCTTTAAATTCATATAATGTAAGTTTAGTACAGATTGAGCATTCAACATTGAACAATTGCATCCAAATTTATATATTTTGAATCCAAAAAATAAAATACAGACATAATTTACACTTTACAGTACACTACAGTTACATATAATGTTACATTTTACAAATTGTAATCAGGATCATCAACTAAATAATCTTCATCTTCTCCTTGTTGCAGATCCTCATCATCATCAGCCATGCCCACACCTTCTTCTTCAAAATCAAATTCTTCATCTCCATAATGTTGTTGCATTCCTTCCAAATTAATCCAGGCAATGTCTTCTTCTGTTAGGAGGGTATTTTCTTCAGTGTCTTTCATAACCCAATCTTCTAATATCTCAAAATTATCCAAACTTATTGGATCGAATTGACTTTCTTCTCTATTTACTTTTTTTAATTGCCTACGACACAAACAAAGATAAACAATTAGTAAATAATATTAACAATTGAAAACTGAAGTTAAATAATATCGAATTGAAAATTTGAAAGTAATACAACATTACCTTTCACGAAGGCGCATGTTACAACGAATATAAACCAAATCATTAAGCCTTTTGTGTTCCAACCTGTTGTGCTTTTTTGTATGGATGTGTTCAAAAACACTTCAATTTCTTTCACAACCTGTTGCACTATAGGTTTGGCTTAAGACTCTAACTGCAAAATCTCTAAGGTTTGGACAATCACTTCCAAACCTGTTCCACCAAACATCTGTAAAAAAAATATAAACATTAGAGACATAATAATCCACAGTAATGTAAGATGCAACTTAAATATGAAAATAAACAATGTACCTGGACGCATCGTAGAGCGGTTGCGAATTGCAACAGGCAAACCCATCAAGTGAAGAGCATTATCATATATCTCCATCTCTCGATGTATCGTATCTACTATGCTCTCATCAGGGACTAATCTGTCGATGCATTCAATGATTCCTCGATTAACCTCACCGTCTCTTTTGAAGGTTGCTGAGTACCTCAATGATGGGTTTAGATAGTAGGCTGCTGCATGAATAGGCTGATGCAATTGTTTATTCCATCTATTATCAATTATTTTCCACACGAGCACATAATCTCTTTTTTTTCCATTAAAGTTATTTTTGATCGCTTCTTTTGCCCTGTCCATGGCTTCATAAAGGTAGCCCATAGATGGTTTCTCCTCGCTGTCAGCCAATCTCAAAACTTTCACTAAAGGACAAGTAATTTTCAATAATCTGATACATGCATTCCAAAATGAACTTCTAAAAACCGTTTCTGCAATCTCATTTAACTTTCTGTTCCTTCTGTTTTGTGGCAACTCTGCAAATTATTGCCACTCATCTGAGGAGAACATTCTCTTTAAAGCTTGCTTCTGTCTCACAATACTCTGTACAGATAAGAAGTTTGTTGCGAACCGAGTTGCAGCTGTGCGAAGAAGCTCTGCACCTTCTGTGTATCTCCTCATCATACACAAAATAAATGCATGGTTGTAAATGAATTTTGTAATATCTTGGCAACACTCAGTTACTGCCTTTATTTCATCCATCTCACCAATGTCCTCGAGGATGAGATCTAAACAATGGGCTGCACATGGTGTCCAGTAGAAAGTCCCATAAATATCAGCTAACTCCTTTCCAGCTGCTTTGTAGTTAGCTGCATTATCTGTAATCAATTGGACTATATTTTCTAGCCCAACCTCCTGTATAACCTTATCAAATTCCTCTCGTAGGATCTCTGCAGTGTGCCTCTCCTCTGACATATCTAGAGATCTCAAAAACATGAGTCCTTTAGGACAATATACAAGAAAGTTTAGCAATGTTCTTCCTCGCCTATCGGTCCATCCATCTGCCATGATAGTGCATCCTGTTTCCTTCCACGATTGTCTCAAAGTCGAACAATATTGCTGTACTTCAATCACGGTTTGATCTAATATCTTCCCTCTCAACTTCTGATAAGAGGGCATCATGTATCCTGGACCAATGTTAGCAATTGCATCTGCCATTGCTTGAAAATAAAAACTGTTTGCTGCATTAAATGGAATGCATGCATCATAAAACCATCTGCCCACTGCAAGGTCTGCTTGATCGTGCAGTTGTTCTGAAGCCATAGCAGCACGAATTCCTGGCTGAGCACCAGGTGTAGTAGAAGGAGGAAAGAATCTTCCTCTACTCCTTCCTGAACTTCCTCTTCTGCCACCTCCAAAGTCTTGAGCTGCAACCCTCTTTCCTCTGCTAGGTACTCGCGAACTGCTACTACCAATATCTGTTCTAATATCTGAAGGCAAACTATCAATGAATACAACTCGAGTGACAGTAGCATCATCAGCTTCTTCACACATCTGAAAATCATCCTTTTGTTGTCTCCTTTCCTGTATGCTCTCAATCATCTGCAAGCATTGCCATTTAATACCTTCTGGCACACTTCTAACTCTGCCTGTGCATGGAGCAACTTCTTTTCTGGTTCCTGCTAGGTGGTGTTTCAACCTTGAAATTCCACCACTAACCACCTTTTCACAAAATAAACATCTGATTTTTAGCCTTGAACCCTCAACTGGTATACCCCATTGCCATGCCGGATCATTAGACTTTGAATGAGAGTCTCTACCACCCCTTCCTGCCATCTCAATGGAGTACTTTAATTTAAACAAAAACCTGAAAATAAAAGCACTTCGTAAATCTCCCAATCTTCAAATAACACTCAAATCGAGTGTCTCCCACTTTATGAATACAATAAAAATCATATACACACACTTAATTACTTCATATTTGGTCATTCAAAAAAAAACCCCGAAATAACACAAAAAACAATAAATATAAAGGAAAAAAATGAAAAAAAACATTAAAAATATACCTAAATCCGAGTTTGGAGGCTTGGACGGACACCGTAGGGCACGATTTTAGAGCTTTGAACACCAAGGAGGCGAAAACCGACTCTTAGGGAGCTTGAAGAACCCAAAAGGAGAGAAAAAACCCGCGAAAAATCGCGGGTTTCTCTCGGGCCGGGACCCTTTATAAGGGTCCCAGGGCGTATCGCCCGCACCTGCGATACGGGGCCCCGTATCGTATCGTGGTGGCCCACGATACGATTACGGTGCGATACGGACAACATTGTTAAAACGGATGAAAATTAAGTCATTGAGCCGCTTATATTTCAACCTGTTGTGCTTTTTTGTGTGGATGTGTTCAAAGACACTCCAATTCCTTTCACAATCCATTGTACTACGGGTTTAGTTCAGAACTCTTACTCCAAAATCTATAAGGTTTGGGCAATCACTTCCAAACCTATTCCGCCAAACATATGATAGAAAAAGACAAACATGAGGAGCTTAATCCATAATAAATATAATATTTAAGAAACTTAAATACGAAGATAAACAATTTACTTGGGCGCATATCAGTATGATTGCGAATTGTTATAGGCAAGCCCATCAAGTGAAGAGCATTATCGTAGATCTCCATCTCTCAATGTATAACATTTGCTCTACTCTCATGAGTGACTAATATGTCTATACAATCAATGATACCTCGGTTTACCTCATCGTCTCTTTTAAAGCTTGCTGAGTACCTGAATGCTTAGTTTAAGTAATAAGTTGTTGCATGAATAGGTTGATGCAATTGTTTGTTCCATATATTATCTATAATGTTCTACACGGGCACATAATCCCTCTTTCTTCCATTGAAATTACTTCTAATGGTTTCTTTTTCCCTATCCATGGCTTCATAAAGATATCCCATAAATGATTTCTCCTCGCTATCAATCAATCTCAAAACTTTTACTAAAGGACATGAAATCTTCAATAGTCTAACACAGACATTCTAAAATGTACTCCTAGAGACTATCTCTGAAATCTCATTTAACTTTCTGTTTTTTTTTATTTTGATACAACTATACAGATTATTATCACTCATCTTAGGAGAACATTCTCTTCAAGACTTGCTTTTGTTTCAGAATACTCTGTATAGATAAGAAATTAGCCGCTTATATTTCAACCTGTTGTGCTTTTTTGTGTGGATGTGTTCAAAGACACTCCAATTCCTTTCACAATCCATTGTACTACGGGTTTAGTTCAGAACTCTTACTCCAAAATCTATAAGGTTTGGGCAATCACTTCCAAACCTATTCCGCCAAACATATGATAGAAAAAGACAAACATGAGGAGCTTAATCCATAATAAATATAATATTTAAGAAACTTAAATACGAAGATAAACAATTTACTTGGGCGCATATCAGTATGATTGCGAATTGTTATAGGCAAGCCCATCAAGTGAAGAGCATTATCGTAGATCTCCATCTCTCAATGTATAACATTTGCTCTACTCTCATGAGTGACTAATATGTCTATACAATCAATGATACCTCGGTTTACCTCATCGTCTCTTTTAAAGCTTGCTGAGTACCTGAATGCTTAGTTTAAGTAATAAGTTGTTGCATGAATAGGTTGATGCAATTGTTTGTTCCATATATTATCTATAATGTTCTACACGGGCACATAATCCCTCTTTCTTCCATTGAAATTACTTCTAATGGTTTCTTTTTCCCTATCCATGGCTTCATAAAGATATCCCATAAATGATTTCTCCTCGCTATCAATCAATCTCAAAACTTTTACTAAAGGACATGAAATCTTCAATAGTCTAACACAGACATTCTAAAATGTACTCCTAGAGACTATCTCTGAAATCTCATTTAACTTTCTGTTTTTTTTTATTTTGATACAACTATACAGATTATTATCACTCATCTTAGGAGAACATTCTCTTCAAGACTTGCTTTTGTTTCAGAATACTCTGTATAGATAAGAAATTAGTTGCAAATCGAGTTGCAGTTTTACAAAGGAGCTCAACAAAATCTGTATATCTCTTCATCATATATAATACAAAAGCATCTATGCAGATAAATTTGGTGATATCTTGGCAACACTCAGTTGCTGCCTTTATCTCATCATCTCACCAATATCCTTAAGGATGAGATCTAAACAATAGGTTGCACATGACGTTCAATAGAAAGTCCCATAAGTATTGGGTAACTCCTTCTCAGTTGCTTTATAGTTAGTTATATTATATGTAATGAATTAGACAATATTCTCTAATACAACACAAATTTCAGATTGAGCACCATGTGTAGTACTAGGAGAAAAAAAATGATTGTATGCTAAAGGAAGCCTTTCCTCTACTCCCTCTTCTACCATTTTCACTTTATCTTTAACAACCCTCTTTCTCTTAGTTGGTTGTCGAGAACTACTACTACTATTATTGTTTAACGCATATCGTATCGTGTATAATTTTGGTCCACAATACGATATGTATCATACGTACTATACCGTATCATAATTTAATATTAAAAAATTAGTAAAAATTCAAAAAAATAGAAAAAAATTTGATAATTGCAAAGAATTCATATAATATAAAGTTTAGTACATATTCATCATTCACCATTCAATAATTGAAAATTTTATATATTTTGAAGCAAAAAATAAAATACATTTACATTTACATATTGTAATAAGGATCATCAACTAAATAATCTTTATCTTCTCCTTCTTGAATATCCACACCTCGTTCTGCTTCAAAATCAAAATCTTTGTCTCCTTGATGATGTTATTGCGCTCCTTTCAAATTAATCCATGTAATGTCTTCTTCGGTTAGTTGTTCATTTTCTTTGTTATCTTCTATAATCCACTCCTCTAATATATCAAAATTATCCAAACTTATTGGATTAAATTGACTTTCTTCTCTATTTAACTTTTTTAATTGCCTATAAGAAAGAAAGATAAGTAATTAGTAAATAATATTAACAATTAAAGTCAAACAAAATATTGAATTGAATCTTTAAGTAGTAATTAATACAAGATTACCTTTGTCGAAGCCACATGTTACAACGGATGAAAACTAAGTCATTGAGATACTCAAATTCTTACACAACCTGTTGCACTACAGGTTTGACTCAGAACTCTTACTGTAAAATCTCTAAGATTTGGGCAATCACTTTCAAACCTATTCCACCAAACATATATAGAAAAAGACAAACATGAAGGACTTAATCCACAATAAATATAAGATTTAAGAAACTTAAATACTAAAATAAACAGTTTACCTGGGTGCATATTAGTGCAGTTGCGGATTGCTATAAGGAAACCCATTAAGTGAAGAGCATTATTATAGATCTCCATCTCTCGATGTATATTATCTGCTCTATTCTCATCAGGGACTAATTTGTCTATATAATCAACGATGCCTCGATTAACCTCACCGTCCCTTTTAAAGCTTGTTGAGTACTTTAATGTTGGGTTTAGGTAATATGCTGCTGCATGAATAGGCTGATACAATTATTTGTTCCATCTATTATCTATAATGTTTCATACGGGCACATAATCCCTCTTTCTTTTATTAAAATTACTTCTAATGGCTTCTTTTCCCTATCCATGACTTCATAAAGATAGCCCATAGATGGTTTCTCCTCGGTATTAAAAGAAACTATAAAATCTTGCACTCTAGGAGTAAAATTCTAACATGATACAAAATAGATTAAAATGACAACAAAGAATTTGTGTCGCCTTCTGTATTTACTATGGGACGCGTTTAGGCTCGATTGGTGAAGGTGGCGTTGTTGCATTCAGTGATCAATAATTTCTGTGCATTACATATATATAAGGCTTCGAGTTTATGATCTACCGCCCTTAAATGCCTAACCACTACCTTGATGGTGCTTGTCCGTTACGAGCATATCTGTACCATGAACTGCATTTAAGAAGAAATATATCAAACTCGAATCATAAAGCTTAAGTGCATTGCAACTCTAATTTACTAAAATAATTTTTGTTGTATACTCTCATGCTATATAGAACTCCGCCTATGTAAGGAATCACCCTAGCATGGCCGGTCCCAAGCCCGGAAAAAGGAGGAGGGTTGTGTTAGGCTTCCGACAGTCAGCGTAAAACTTTGTCGGACTTAACATGGATTCTACAAAAAAAACAAAGAATCCATGTAGCTGACCCCATCTAGTATGGGAAAAGGCTTAGTTGTAGTTGTAGTTGTAGTACTCTCATGCTATATAGCATACTTCTCTCCTCTGCCTTGGTAACTCTTTGAATTGGTAACGGATCAGGGTGTTTAAGTAACCAATCCAAATCAGTGTTTTTCTTGTTCTTTTGCTTTATGGTTTAAAAAATGGGCCCTTAGACTGGAATAGCTGTTCAAATTTTGTCTTTGCACAAACTGAATCAACAATGCCCGAGTTTTGGTCCTGGAGAAGAATCAATGAAGTATGGGAGGAACAGAAATAGGTGACAGCTTAACATTGATCTCCTCTTTACTTCACACCCACTTCAGTTAAAGTTAAACTAATTTCTCGCTGCCTTGAGGATTGTAGACACCCAAAAATTTTCTAAAAAGATTTGATTTTTAGAAATTTTGTCATTTTAAGAAAAAATTATGGTTTTACATTTTTTAAGGGTTTTCAAATAAAGAAACCTTAAACGAACTCATTTTCGCACTAACATTTCGTGGCAGCCTCAAAATAAGGGTAAATTGCACCCCTCTAAAAAAATCCAATTTTGACAAAGAGCCAAAAAAATGATTGCTTTGCCCTCAAGCCCAAATTGGTAGGATTATGTCTTTTCAAATGATTTCCTGCAAAGAAATGATGGTTTCAAATAATTTTCTTTAAAGAAACAAATAAAAATCAGACATTGGGAACCAAATCCAAAAATATTTGTAAAATATCAAATTTGCAAAAACCTTTAAAATACAAATCAAATCCAAATGAGGCCTCCAAAACTTGCCCGATTGAGGATAGTCCTATTCCAAGACTCTACACCCATCAAAGGGTTAAAGCCATCTAAAATCTACACCCAAAGGTTAAAGAGGTTTGAGACCCTACACTCATCAAAAGGGTTAAAGTGGTCCGACACTCTACACCCAATAAAGGGTTAAAGTGGTTGAAATGGTAAAGACTAACTCACGGAGTGAAAGTAGGTCGCCTATGCAAACATACACTAGGAATGAAACTTAATTGTTTTAAAAAGTATTTGAAAATTTTGATAGAACTCGTTGTTTTCAAATATATCTCAAACAAAATGGTTTTAAATAATCAAAAGAAATATTTGAAACCATTAATCTGAAATCAAGCATAGGATGAAGTCTAATTCAGGGACAAACTTTCGAATTTCATAAAATCCCTAAAAACAAAGATTTCAAAATCAAATATCTTCAAAACCTTCACTAAAGGACATGTAATCCTCAACAGTCTAACACATGCATTCCAAAACTATGTTATCAATAGCGGTTAGTGGGTTGTTAGCAGTTGACCCTGATATACCGATAGCGGAGATATAGCGGATTTAGCGGTACACTTTTATTTATGATTAAAAAATTATATATATGATAGATTTTCTAACTTCTAAGAAATATGAAGAAACATAACCAGTTCTTTAATAAATGAATGAGCAAAACACTCACTAATGAATTGGAAAAAATAGTAAAGGAGGAATGCCACATACCTTTTAGCTCATATTATTTGTAGTATGCCTCATCTCCAACCAAAGTGTATAAAAGTTCGGTCGTTAAAGCAAAAAAGAAAGGCCAAAGAAGATCAGAAACTCCTACAGCAAAAAAGAAAGTTCGGACATTTATCATGCCTTCACTCGAGTTGGAAAAGAATTATATAGAATCAAAAACAAATTTATATAGAAGGCAAAAGCAAATTAAAGCAGCAGTATGTTAATGTAATAGGGTGCACGGGCCCTTAGGGCCCGTGCCATGATGGAGGAAGGGCAAGGGCCATGCTGACCCTGGCCACTGGGGATCCCTAACGACTACTAGCCATTGGGAGCACCCCCAATGGCCAGCACTAGCCCATTACTTAGGCCTTTGCTTCATTTCTTACAACGTTGTAATATCTATAAATAAGACACTATCTCATAAATAATAGTATGCAGTCTAACACTGCTTTTTGACTTGTTTTGTATGCGTTTGTTCTTATCGGCATTCGTGATTGAATGCCATTTGACTCTTGGCGACTTGGTGATATTAATTCGTGCAACATCAACCTTCATTCATTGACGAATATTTACATGGTATCAGAGCCTCGGATTGAAGAAATTGGGTGCATTGGGAAGCGTGTCATTAGTGCGAAATTTGAAGAATTTTACCAAACTTGAGGTTAGTTCATAAATTGTGATTTTTTGCAAAATGAAAAGTAAAAACGAGTCGTTTAGATGTATCCTAAACCCGAAATGCTACCAAAGTTGGGCTAGGACCATGAAAAAGTATTTTTTGTCAAAGGATTTTTGGGATTACATAGATGGAACCATAAAGGAACCAATTTTGAACATTGATGATTTATATGATGATGAAATCGTCAAAGCCCATGAAAAATATAAGTTAGATTTAAAATTGTGGGTAAAAATGAACACAAAAATCATATGAATTATTTGCCAAAATGTGGATGAAAAGTTTAGGAATAGGATTAGTGCATTTGAAAACGCTTTTGAAACTTGGGAATATATGAAAAAACTTCATTCTCAAGATGACTTTGTTTTTCAAACTGATTTAATGGAAAGAATGGTAATGCTTAAACAAGGGAACCTAAGCATTAGAGATTGCCATAATGAATTTTTGGAATTATTGACTCAATTGAGAAGTTTTGGAAATCTTTACAAATTAGATGAATTTAAAGAATTTCTAGACAACCAATACTTTTTTTTGTTTATGCATGGGTTGAGAGATGAATTTGAAAATATTAGATCAAATCTTATACATAGAAAACCTAGACTTAGAGGGGATTCCTTTTTGGCCGATCTTGTTATGGATGAAACAAGATTGAAAAACATGAATGTGGCTAAGGAAACCGTGCTTACCGCATCAAAATCGAGAGCAAATTTGAAGACCTAGAAGCCTCCGCATGCAAAGAACAATGAAGGCATGTCAAAGAAGCCCATGGGACCGTGGCCCAACAAAGATACTATTTGCCACTATTGAAGGAAAATAGACACATCAAAACCGCATGTCCTTTACTTCGGAAAAGAAGTAGAAATACGGGAGTCGTAGAAGAAGGGAGTGTCTTGTCCAACAACATCAAAGCATATATAGAAGAAATCTTCAAGGAAAAAGCAAGTATCTCCGGGAATGCTCTATCCACTTTTCAAGGTATGTCTTGGTTTTTAGATTCCAATGCATCCTTTCATATGACACATAGTGAAGATTCTTTGATTAATTCTTGTGAAACCATTGGAAAGCATGTGTTTACGGCAGATAGAACAAAACTCCAAATCAAAAAAATTAGGAAATCTTGAAAAACAAAACTTTAAAATTCAAAATGTAAGTTTTATACCTAAACTTAATTTAAATCTACTTTCGGTTGCTCAAATATGTGATAACAATTGTATAGTCACTTTTTCATCCAAACATTGTGTGGTGCAGGATCACCTATCAAAGAAGGTGAGTGATCAAGGCCATAGAGAAAGCAGACTATACAAAATGGACTATCTTGTTATGCCAAAACTCCGATTTTTGTAACATAACCCACGATGCTACACTTTGGCATAAAAGACTTGACACTTTGGACTCTAAAAAATTATGTAATATTCCTTTGATGAAAAACATTAGAGAGAAAAAATTTGAATGTAAAGATTGTATTCTTGGAAAAATGCATCATCGTCCTTTTGGAGAAAGAAACTTTGTACCAAAGAAAGCTTTTGATCTAATACATTCGGATATTTAGGGCCCCGCGCCCGTTGTTTCTAAAGGAGGATTACAATACTATGTGATTTTTATGGATGACTTTACTCGTTTTATATGGATATATCTCTTAAAACACAAATCCGAAGTATTTGAAAAAATTGTAGTATTTTATAATATGATCAAAAACAAATTTGGAGCAACCATTAAAATCTTTAGATTCGATTCGGGAGGAGAGTACATGTCCAATGAATTTCACAAATTTATTGAAACTAATGGTATTGTTCATCAAAAATTATGTACTAAAACACCGCAATAAAATGGTCTAGCAGAAAGAAAACATAGGCATATTATTGAAACTTGTAGAACTATGTTAATTGCTAGTAAGGTTCCTAAATTCTTATGGGCCGAAACTACTCTTACCGCAGTATACCTTATAAATAGAATGCCTTCATCTAACCTTGAAAATACTTCACCCTTCGAAAAATTGTACATCATCCCTCCATATTATGAACGACTTAGGGTTTTTAGATGTAGATGTTTTGTGTGTACAGACAAGAATGACAAATTGTTACCTAGAGCTATTGAATGTGTATTCCTTGGTTATGACATTGACAAGAAGGGGTATAGGTGTTTTGATCTCATAGAAGACAAATTGTATGTGTCCAAAGATGTAAAATTTTTTGAGAATGATATTTATTATGAGTCCAAATCCTTGGAAAACTCTGAACCTTTCATTCCTCAAGATGTTTTTGAGCCAGAAGAAGATAGTGACTCAGAAGATCATGTTGAAGACAATGACACTTCACACACCACTGTTGATACTCGGTCAATTGTTGAACCCTTCCCCTCACATTATTCAAGACGACCTAGAGAAACCAATGATATCTACATAGAACCTGATATTACAAGATTAGAACCCAGGGTTTCAAGACATCCTCAGCGATTTGTGTCCTATGAATCTTTTGAACTACAACGAAGAAATTTAATTGCCACCCTTCATCAAGTTAAGGAACCTAGGTTCTATCATCAAGCTAAAGGTATTCCAGAATAGGAAGATGCTATGAAAGATGAACTCAACGCCTTAGACAAGGCTCAGACATGGATAGTTGAACCCATACCAAAAGATAAGAAAGTCATTGGATGCTGATGGGTATATAAAATCAAAACCCACAGCAATGGTCACATTGAGAGATACAAGGCTAGACTAGTTGCTAAAGGTTATGCCCAAGAATATGGAATTGACTATGATAAAACTTTTGCCCCATAGCTATAATGACCACAATTAGAATTCTCATAACCATTAGTGCAATTAAGCAATGGAATATATACCAACTTGATGTCAAGAATGCTTTCTTGAACGGTTACTTGAATGAAGAAGTCTGCATGAGTCCTCCTCCTGGTGTTAATCTTCCTCCCGGTCATGCTCTTAAATTACGAAAGGCTTTGTATGGTTTGAAACAAGTCCCGAAAGCTTGGTTTGATCGATTTGAAAGATGTATGCATTTGTATAATTTTGTGACTTGCTATACTAATACTGCACTGTTTGTACAAAAAACACAATCTAGTATTGTTATCTTACTTTTGTATGTAGATGACATGATCATCACAAGAAGTGATGAAGTGGGAATTGGTGAAGTTAAACTCAATCTTCATCACGAATTTGATATGAAAGACTTGGGCTTGCTAAATTACTTTTTAGGTATTGAGATAACCAAAAATAATTGTGGATACTTTATGTCTTAAACCAAGTTTGCTAACGATATTGTTGAAAGGTTTGGTATTACAGATACTAAGGTTGTTGACACACCGAAAATCCTAGGCACCAAACTACGATCCACTGATGGTGAGAAATTAGAGGATCCCACTCCTTATCGCCAACTCATAGGTGCACTCACTTATCTCACCATTACTCGATCAGATATTTCTCATGGAGTACACATAGCAAGCCAATTTCAACAGGCACCCACTTCTGTTCATATGAGTGTTGTCTTGCGCATCATTCGATATATTAGAAACACTGCCCATAAGGGGGTCCTCTTAACTTCCTCTTCATCTTTTGATTTGTTTGTATATACGAATGCTGATTGGGATGGAGATGTCAACAACAGACACTCTACGACTGGTTTTTGTGTGTTTTTAGGTAAATCTCTAGTTTCTTGAAAGTGCAAAAAGCAACAGAAGGTGTCTCTCTCATCCACAGAAGCCGAATATCGAGCCATGGCTACAACTGCGATGGAGATTTCTTGGATCACAACCCTTCTAACAAACATGGAAGTCAATGTACAGCACCTAGCCATCATGTATTATGACAACAAAAGCGCCATGTATATTGCCTCCAACAACACTTTTCATGAGAGGACAAAGCATATTGAGATTGACTGCCACTTTTTTCCTGAAGAGTGTCTAAATAAGATCTCACTTTGTTATGCCACATCTGAGATGCATCTCGCAGACTTCTTCACCAAATCTCTTTCAGCTTCTCGATTTCAGTTTTTACTAGACAAACTTTCAGTGTATACCTCGTAAGTTTGAGATGGGTGTTAATATAATAGGGTGTACGAGCTCTTAGGGCCCGTGCCATGATGGAGGAAGGGTTAGGGCCATGCTGGCCCTAGCCACTGGGGTCCTCAACCAGTGTTGTCTGACGCGTATCGTATCGTGTATCGCTGGGCTCCACGATACGGGCGTATCGTATCGTATCGTATCATATCGTATCATACTTTAATATTAAAATAATGCAAAAATTAATTAAAAATTAATAAAAAATAGTAAAAAATCGAAAAAAATCAGGAAAAAATCAAGAAAAATCTTATAATTGCATTAAATTCATATAATGTAAGTTTAGTACAGATTGAGCATTCAACATTGAACAATTGCATCCAAATTTACATATTTTGAATCCAAAAAATAAAATACAGACATAATTTATACTTTATAGTACACTACAGTTACATATAATGTTACATTTTACAAATTGTAATCAGGATCATCAACTAAATAATTTTCATTTTCTCCTTGTTGCAGATCCTCATCATCATCAGCCATGCCCACACCTTCTTCTTCAAAATCAAATTCTTCATCTCCATAATGTTGTTGCGCTCCTTCCAAATTAATCCAGGCAACGTCTTCTTCTGTTAGGAGGGCATTTTCTTCAGTGTCTTCCATAACCCAATCTTCTAATATCTCAAAATTATCCAAACTTATTGGATTGAATTGACTTTCTTCTCTATTTACCTTTTTTAATTGCCTACGACACAAACAAAGATAAGCAATTAGTAAGTAATATTAACAATTGAAAACTGAAGTTAAATAATATCGAATTGAAAATTTGAAAGTAATACAACATTACCTTTCACGAAGGCGCATGTTACAACGAATATAAACCAAATCATTAAGCCTTTTGTGTTCAACCTGTTGCGCTTTTTTGTATGCATGTGTTCAAAAATACTCCAATTTCTTTCAAACCTGTTGCACTACAAGTTTGGCTTAAGACTCTAACTGCAAAATCTCTAAGGTTTGGACAATCACTTCCAAACCTATTCCACCAAACATTTGTAAAAAAAATATAAACATTAGAGACATAATAATCAACAGTAATGTAAGATGCAACTTAAATATGAAAATAAACAATGTACCTGAACGCATCGTAGAGCGGTTGCGAATTGCAACAGGCAAACCCATCAAGTGAAGAGCATTATCATATATCTCCATCTCTCGATGTATCGCATCTACTATGCTCTCATCAGGGACTAATCTACTATCGCATCTACTATCAAATGCATGGTTATAAATGAATTTTGTAATATCTTGGCAACACTCAGTTGCTGCCTTTATTTCATCCATCTCACCAATGTCCTCGAGGATGAGATCTAAACAATGAGTTGCACATGGTGTCCAGTAGAAAGTCCCATAAATATCAGCTAACTCCTTTCCAGCTGCTTTGTAGTTAGCTGCATTATCTGTAATCAATTGGACTACATTTTCTAGCCCAACCTCCTGTATAACCTTATCAAATTCCTCTCGTAGGATCTCTGCAGTGTGCCTCTCCTCTGACATATCTAGAGATCTCAAAAACATGAGTCATTTAGGACAATATACAAGAAAGTTTAGCAATGTTCTTCCTCGCCTATCGATCCATCCATCTGCCATGATAGTGCATCCTGTTTCCTTCCACGATTGTCTCAAAGTCGAACAGTATTACTGCACTTCAATCACGGTCTGATCTAATATCTTCCTTCTCAACTTCTGATAAGAGGGCATCCTGTATCCTGGACCAATGTTAGCAATTGCATCTGCCATTGCTTGAAAATAAAAACTGTTTGCTGCATTAAATGGAATGCATGCATCATAAAACCATCTGCCCACTGCAAGGTCTGCTTGATCGTGCAGTTGTTCTGAAGCCATAGCAGCACGAATTCCTGGCTGAGCACCAGGTGTAGTGGAAAGAGGAAAGAACGAATGTATGCTAGAAGAATAAGCTCTTCCTCTACTCCTTCTTGAACTTCTTCTTCTGCCACCTCCAAAGTCTTCAGCTGCGACCCTCTTTCCTCTGCTACGTGCTCGCGAACTGCTACTACCAATATCTGTTCTAACATCTGAAGGCAAACTATCAGTGAATCCAACTCCAGTGGCAGTAACATCATCAGCTTCTTCACACATCTGAAAATCATCCTTTTGTTGTCTCCTTTCCTGTATGCTCTCAATCATCTGCAAGCATTGCCATTTAATACCTTCTGGCACACTTCTAACTCTGCCTGTGCATGGAGCAACTTCTTTTCTGGTTCCTGCTAGGTGGTGTTTCAACCTTAAAATTCCACCACTAACTACCTTTTTAAAAAATAAACATATGATTTTTAACCTTGAACCCTCAACTGGTATACCCCACTGCCATGCCGGATCATCAGACTTTGAATGAGAGTCTCTACCACCTCTTTCTGCCATCTCAATGGAGTACTTTAATTTAAACAAAAACCTGAAAATAAAAGCACTTCGTAAATCCCCCAATCTTCAAATAACACTCAAATCGAGTGTCTCCCACTTCATGAATGCAATAAAAATCGTATACACACACTTAATAACTTCATATTTGGTCATTCAAAAAAAAAACCGAAATAACACAAAAAACAATAAATATAAAGGAAAAAAATGGAAAAAACATTAAAAATATACCTAAATCCGAGTTTGGAGGCTTGGACGAACACCGTAGGGCACGATTTTAGAGCTTTGAACACCAAGGAGGCGAAAACCGACTCTTAGGGAGCTTGAAGAACCCAAAAGGAGAGAGAAAACCCGCGAAAAATCGTGGGTTTCTCGCACGATACGGGCCTCGGGCCGGGCCGGACCCTTTATAAGGGTCCCAGGGCGTATTGTGCGATACGGGCCGTATCGCACGATACGGGCCGTATCGCACGATACGGGCCGTATCGCACGATACGGTGCGATACGCCCGCACATACGATACGGGGCCTCGTATCGTATCGTGTACGATACGTACATACAACACTGTCCCTAACGGCTAGCCATTGGGAGTTGCTTTATTGGGAGTTACGGGGCCTCGTATCGTATCGTGTACGATACGTACATACAACACTGTCCCTAACGGCTAGCCATTGGGAGTTGGCCGGCCAGCACTAGCCCATTACTTGGGCCTTTGCTTCATTTCTTGCAATGTTGTAATGTCTATAAATAAGACACTATCTCATGAATAATAGTATGCAGTCTAGCACTGCTTTTTGACTTGTTTTGTATGCGTGTCCGCTCTTGTTTGTTGTTCTTGAAGATTGGCATTCGTGATTGAATGCCATTTGACTATTGGCAACTTGGTGATATTGATTCGTGCAACATCAACCTTCATTTGTTGACGAATATTTACATAGTAAACCTTGCAATACTTTTTGCTGTCGACGACAGGGTAGTGAACCGGTTAACGTGCAAAAGATGTCGATGGTACCAACAAAGATGTTAGAATATATATGTTGCTACATCATGAAGACCTGATTATAGAAAAGGTGATGAGAAAACCTTGCAAGGTTTGGAGTAGAGGCTGATTGGAGCATTGATAAGGTGTGAACACTTGGAATGGAGATTGATTTGAGCTTGAATGAAGTATAAGATTATATGGTATGAAACAAAGCAGCAACTAACAGTGCGTGCCAAAGAAAACCATGCTCTTCTTTCGAACCAAACGCAAGGCCCATCTTCCACGATCAATAGAAAACCCATTGACCATCTAGTGGTCGTCGAATCTGAACACTTCAAATGAAGGTAGAGAAAGGGTCAAACTTTGAAGGAAAACTACAGAACATGATCTTTGCTAGAGTTGAGTATAATATTTTGCAAGAAATAAGTACTAATGTGTCGCAAGATATACAGCATAATGATAACTGAGAACTCGAACCGCTAACCCCCTTTAGTACGAGCGGGAGAAGGCTTGGTTTTGGTTTCATTAGCGAGTGGAATGGAATGCAATGGCCTTTCTTGACAGTAGTTTCTCTTCCCTCATTTGATCAAAAGAAATTACAGCTTTACCAGACAGTCCCTTCTTGTCTAGCCAGCATTAGCAATCATGGTGGTCCAAGCATACGTATCCCTGTCATGCACTCTATCAACATTGCTTCAGAGGCGGAATGGCCTCTCGCAACAATGATCTAACTAGAGGTGAGAGAGATTACAACGTATCCCATATTATTTGTTGTTGTTGATGAGATCATCGAGGGTCATGTCCAAGGCGCTCGACATCTTCGATGGAGAAGCAAACCCTATAACAATCAGATTGGATGGATTGACGAGTAGAAGAGGATAGGGATTAGAAGCGACGGATTTGGAGGAAGATGATGCAGGAAAGCAGCAGAAGACGCTTCACCTCACGAGGAGGGAAAGCGGGGGAAAGAGAAAGAGAGGGAAAGTAGGATTTTTTCGAAAGGGCGAGCTTCGCCTCTTTGATGTGCGGGACTTGATGGCTTGATTCGGGAGAGAGAGATATCTTAGAGGAATACTTACTTGAGAAGGAACGGTGGCGGGACACGAGTGAGAGTGGAGGCGGCAGAAGGAGAGGCGGGAGAGAGAGAGTTAGCCGAGAGGGAGAGAAGGCACAGGGATGAGGGCTTCGTTTGCGTATTTGTATCTTTTGGATCGGGTCGATCCTGATCGACCCGACCCGATTCAATAAAAACTATAACGTCCGCTTATAGTGCTATAGCACTGTAAACGGCGCTATAGCGGTTTTGGCGGGTCACCCACTAAAGGTTACCCGCTATAGCGTTTTACAACCCGCTAAAACGCTATAGCGCGCTATTGATAACATAGTTCCAAAATATACTCTTGAAGACTGTCTCTGAAATCTCGTTTAACTTTTTGTTTCTTCTGTTTTGAGGTAACTGTACAAATTGTTGCCACTCATCTGAGGAGAACATTCTCTTCAATGCTTGCTTTTGTCCCAAAATGCTCTATATAGATAAGAAATTAGTTGCAAACCGAGTTGTAGCTGTACGAAGAAGCTCTGCATCATCTGTATATCTCCTCATCATACATAATATAAAGGCATGGTTGTACATAAATTTGGTGATATCTTGGCAACACTCAATTGATGCCTTTATCTCATCTATCTCACCAATATCTTGAAGGATGAGATCTAAACAATGGGTTGTGCATGGTGTCCAATAGAAAGTCTCATAAGTATCTGCTAACTCATTCCAAACTGCTTTATAGTTAGTTGTATTATCTGTAATGAATTGGATTGCATTCTGTAGCCCAACCTCGCATATAACCTTATCAAACTCTTGCCTTAGGATCTCTACATTATGTCTCTCCTCTCACATGTCTAGATATCTCAAAAATATAAGTCCTTTAGGACAGTAGACAAAAAAGTTTAACAAAGTCCTTCCTTGCATGTGTCCATCCGCTTGTCATGCCTGTCTTCTTCCATAACTCTCTCAAAGTCGAACAATATTCTTGCACTTTAAGGACAGCCTTATATAATAATTTTCTTAACTTCTGATAAGAGGGCATCTTATATCCTGGACAAATATTAGCAATTGCATTTGTCATTGCTTGAAAATTAAAACTGTTTGTTGCATAAAACCATCTGCCCATTGCAAGGTTTGCCTGCTCTTGCAGTTGTTCGAAAGTCATAGCAGCATGAATTTTAGGTTGAGCACTATGTGTAGTTAGGAGAAAAAAATGAATGAATGCCAGAAGAAACTCTTTCTCTTCTCCTTTCTCTTCTACAACTTGCACTTGCAAAATCTTTAACAACCCTCTTTTCCCTAGTTGATAGTCGAGAACTACTACTACCAACCACTATTCTACCATCTGAAGGAATACTATCAGTCAATCCAATAACATTATCATTCTCTTTCTCGGTTATCTTAAATCATCCTTCTGTTGTCTCCTCTCATGTATGCTCTCAATCATGTGCAGACATTGCCATTTAATGGGTTTTGGCAAACTTCTAACCCTTTTCATTCAATGAGCAACTTCTTTCATAGTCTCTGCTAAGTGGTGTTTCAATCGTGAAATTTCACCACTAACCACATTCTCACAAAACAAATATTTAATCTTCAATCTGTTTCCCTCAACTGTTATACCCCACTGTCATGCCAGGTCATCAAACCGAGATTGGGAATCCCTAACACCCCTTTCTTGTTGTAAAGAGAAAGTTGACAGAATGTTTAGAGTTTAGGTTGTGTCGTGTAATGTCTTTATGTTCAGTTCTATGTAATTAGTGTGAGTTATGTACGGTTTGGATCCCAAACGATCAGATTCTGATCCATTGGGACTCGAATCCTATTAGTTATTAATTAGGGGCATTTTAGTCTTTCAAGTTAGATTAGTAGTATTTAAAATATTGTCATTAGGGTTAGTGGGGGTGAAAAAACGTGGGCAGCAGGTAGCGGTAGCCAAGGGATGCTAACCTTCACCCTTCTTCGTTCTCTCTTGTATTCTTCTGTTTTTTGATGAATAATATATATTTTAGAGGGTCAAATCAGCATTCCTATCATCTCAATTGAGCTCTTCAATTCAATCAAAAAGCACTTCATAAATCCCTAATCTTCATTTAACACTCAAATAAAGTGTCTCCTACTTCACGAATGCAATAAAAATCATATCCACGTACTTCGTAACTTCATATTTGTCATTCAAAAAAAGGAAAACACAAATAACACAAAAAAATAATAAATATAAAAAAAAAATAAAAAATACAAAAGTTATACCACAATATGAGTTGCGAGCCTTACACGGACGTCGTAAAACACTTTTTTTCGAGCCTTGAACACAAAGGAGGGGGAGAGCCACCGGATGATGCCTTGGGGAGAAATGAATAGAGACGAATAGAGGCCAAAAACCCACAAAATTGCAGGTTTTTATTCGGCCAAGGACACGGGTCCCTAGCCATATCATATGATACGGTGCCATATCGCACGATACGACACGATACAAACTACTGGGTAATATAAGGGCTTGTATCATAGCATTTCACGATACGATATATATCGCACCGTATCGTATAATACGGTACGATACAGATAACACTGACTACTACCAACTTCTATCCTACCATCAAAAGGAATACTACTTAATCCAACAATATCTCCATTCTCTTCTTCAAACATCTCTAAATCATCCTTCTGTTGTCTCCTCTTAAGTATGCTCTTAATCACTTATAGACATTGTCATTTAATGATTTCTAGCAATTTCTTAACTCTCCTCGTGCAAGGAGCAACTTCTTTTTTCAATCATGAAATTCTTGTTGGAAATGTGGCTGCGCAGTGGATAATACAAAATATAACCCAAAATAAAGAGGAAAAATGGAGATCGGAGGAGGGGGTGGACCTCTAATGGAGGCCGACCCCCTCTTTCTCTCTCTTTCTTAATCTTAGTAACTTTTTTCTAATACAACTTATCAGCCCTTATATAAGGAGTTGTAAAACGTAAAATGACCAAAATACCCCTGGTACAAAAAATTACCAAAATACCCTTACGATTTCGGACAATTACAATAATACTCTAAACATCAATTTTACTATCCTAAGACATTATATGTACTAAAACTGACTCTAAACTCATTCACCCCCCCTCAAGTTGGGAGTGAGATACTACGAACTTCAAACTTGTAAAAGAACTAGTTTTTTCTTCATTTGTCTGCAACATTCTTTGTCTTCATGACTGATCTCATCTTCAGCAGCTTCTTTGGCTGCAATATCTTCAACTCAGCCTTTCTTGCTGATCATATCAAGCAGTATTTCTGGCTGCAATATAAACTTAGCCTTCCTGGCTAATCATCTCAAGCAGCATCTCTGGTTGCAAAATCAACTCAGCCATCTCGGCTGATCATCTCAAGCAGCATCTCTGGCTGCAATATAAACTTAGTCTTCCTGGCTAATCATCTCTTGCTGCAACATCAACTCAGCCTTCTTGACTGATCATCTCAAGCAGCATCTCTAACTGCATCATTACCTCTACCTTCCTGACTGATCATCATCATGACTTTCTTCATCATACGTGCATTAGTAATTTCTTTGAGGCTTCTGTAAAAAATAACTTGAACAATCAAGAATACATGGGTAACACATGACCCTTCTATGGGTGTCGGTTGCTCCCTCTCTCTTTCTTCTTCTCCATAAAGTGATTTGGCAGCTACACTTAAAAATCATGTTTCTTCTACTCTTGAGAAAGGTGATCTTTTGTGATAGGAGGTACTACTCCACCATACACACTTCACACGACTTTTCCTGTGCCCCTTCACATGGTGGTTGCGCAGGTGTGTTGTTGGGTCTCTCTACCACTCAAATAGCAGAATACAGACATCTGCTCATACTAGTCGGTCTGCGTCCCTTCAAATGGTGACTGCAGCCGCTTTTTCAACCCTCCTAACTGTTTACTTCAGCAAACTCAAGGTTTTAACTATCATGCTTCTTGGTGATACTACCACATTCTATATCAACAAATTCCTCAGGCCACTTCTATGATTTACTTTGTCATGCATGTGTAGTGAGAAAGACTTATTTTCTACATTCCATCAACAACTCTAAACTCACATGCTACTTTATATCTTTTGTAATCTTTTTTTCAACTTTCAGCCCTCGTGAACATTTCAGCAAATACTTGATATGCAGACAAATCTCTCTCTTGGGCATTTCATCAAACACTTTATATGCATCCTTCGTCTGCCCACACGCACCTCTGCACTGGATGGATCAATATTCAATAAATCGTGCAGCAGTATATTCAGCTTGGAATGATCTGTCTTTGTCTTTAGCAGCATCATATATTCATCCAAGTAACAATGTATGAAAAAATGGACCTTCAACCTTTGTCATTCTTGTAAGATGTGTACGTTACAAGGAAAACACTGTAAAAGATGAGAATAAAGTTCCAGCCCACCTTTGTAACGAGACAACCAATGGCTGATGTCAAACTGATCAGATAGTGACCTCCCGCCATGCTCTATGTTCTTTATACTCACAATTGAAGGTTCGTGTAGATCATGAGAAGCCTTATCATTATCAGTACCAATGGGCTTTATCTTTGAATCCATCAGTTTCAGATACTTCGATTGCGTACAAGGGATACTGGTTGACCCATAAGCTTCATTGATGGAATAGACATCATGAACATCGGCTGACCTCTTATGGCTTATAGTTTTACCCAATGTCTTGTTGAAAGAAGAAAATGGGTCATTCTTTTGCTATTGAGAGCATGGGACAAGAGGTCCAAACAGATCATCTCTTATATCCATTGAACAGATTGAGTACATGGCATTCTTGAGGCCGTGGGATGACGATCCAATACTTTCGGGTCAGCACATATAACGTGTTGCCCTTTCCTATACTGAAGAAGATCCAAATTCTGCAGTGTAGACAATATGTCTTCATTTTTTATTGCTATCATATCACTGAGCTCCTTAATGGAAATGTTACCCTTGTGCTTTTTTAAGATGTCGAGCAAAACTCTTGTCCAGTAGCCACGGTAACTTAGATTACCAAGGTCAGATAGTGGTCGCTTCGGTGTGCCAACCTTACCTTCTTTCTTAGACAATTCATATGAGAATGCAATGAGAAACTTTCCATATCCTTTTCTTTGATAAGGCGGAAGTGTGAGTATACATGCTAAATTATAAGATTCTTCAGAATGTTTTTCCTTTGAAAAATAGCCAACCATATGGCATCCTCGTTCGTCGCACTCACAAAGTATGTAAAACAGGAATAAGTCCACATCATAATAAAGTGTTTTGTGATCAAGAAACAACTTTGCCAATCCAAAATCAATCAACATTACATGACCATCAGCATCCAGGAGAATGTTCTCTAGCTTGAGGTCCCTATGCATTATGCCATTTGCATGGAGATGTGACACCGCAGAAACTATCTCAGTAGTATAGATTCGTGCAACATCCTCCCTAAAAAGGCCCTGACGATAGAGCTGAAAGAACAGATGTCCTCCATTAACAAAATCCAGCACAAGATAAAGTCTGTACTTTGTCTGAAATGAGTACCAGAGCTGTACAATAAAGGGATGCTCAATCTTGGTCAAAATGTCCCTCCCTGCTTTCATGTAATCTGCATGTTTTTTCTCCAGTATCTTATCTTTTCGCATAACCTTCGTTGCATATATTTCTGAAGTACCATTTTTCCTTACTTGAAACACCTTTGCAAACGCACCTTGCCCTACCACCTTCATTACTTGAAAATCTTCGAGCCCAATGCTCTGATACCATATTAGAAACGTGGTTGCGCAACAGATAATATAAAATATCAACACAAGATAAAGAGGAAAAATAGAGATCGGAGGAGGGGACGGACCCCTAATGGAAGCCACCTTCTCACAAAACACCACTAACTCCACCTTCTCACAAAACAAACATTTTATCTTAAATCTGTTTCCCTCAACTGGTGTACCCCACTATCATGCCAAATCATCGGACCGAGATTGGTCACCCCTTCCTGCCATATCAACTGAACACTTCAATCAAATAAAAAAATATGAAAATAAAAGCACTTTATAAATCCCCAATCTTCACATAACACTCAAATAAAGTGTCTCCCACTTAACAAATACAATAAAAATCATATCTACGCACTTCATAACTTCATATTTTGTCATTCAAAAAAAGAAAAATACAAATAACACTAAAAATCACAAATTCAAAAAAAAAAAAAAACTTAAAAAATATACCTAAAATACGGGTTCAGAAACTTGCACGGACGCCGTAGAGCACTTTTGGAGCCTTGAACACCAAGGAGGGAGGGGGGAGCCACCGGAGACACACTTGGAGCCTTGAAAAGACGTCATAAACCCGCAAAAATATGGATTTTTGTTCGGTAGGCTCCTTGTTGTATACGGGAGATACGTGCTGTATCGTGCAATACAACCCGATAAATGGTTGGTTGCAATGCACAACTGTGTACGATACGGTGCGATACGGATAACACTGGTAATTCAACACCATTTGCAATAGTCGTGTTAAAAGATAAGAAAAACATTCAATTGTGTATCAGAAAATGATAAAAGTTATGTTGTGCTCTGTTTTGTCAACATCAAGTATTAAATTTATATTGGGAAAACAAGTTTTGGTACCTCGAAGTAGAGCCTTTGAAAGCCTTTCTGTTATGTAAAAGTAAGAGCAGTATGTAACAAAATTGACCATTACTGTCCTGTTTCTTTAGTTGGAAACATTAGGACATCTGCACTTTTACTACGGTATTAGTTGCATTATATGCAATAATGTATCACCTCTATGTGCTTTCTGTAGATTCTCAAAGTTTTTGTCCGTTAACTTACAGTCAATAGGATTTCGATTTGATATTTGTTGACATCTCATGAATATCTTTCCTGAACATGCTTGAAAAAGCAGTTCCTTGGCTTATGCGGAAGAAGGGCTTGTACTCAAGCAACTTAGATATGTGGCCAGTGAAACAGAAACATGATTCTGTTGCTGGAAAACAAAACTAATGCATGTGTATCGCCAAAAGTTATTGTACTTCATGGCTTGACATGACTTTGTGAAGCAAACTCCATGAGCTACGCAAGTCAACTCAAGTTCGTGGTGTTTCATTTTCATCTGAACCTTCAGTTATTTATGACCAAATAATTCTCTGTAACAATCAGGGTTGTTAGCACACTACAACTGAAATTCTATAGATATTGACCCTGATGAACTTGGCTATGTTTAATCAATCAAAAGCTATGTCACTTAGACACTTCTACTAGGGTGCCATACCCATGTTCGACACATTTGACACTTGATACCCATACTTCCTCCGTGTCTGACTTAGCATTGCTTAGTTTCACCTTTTATTTGGGTGCTATATCACTAAGATACTTCATGAATATTAACTGGTTGTTACTTCATTAGTGAGTTAACTTATCAAACAGTTGTTTGGATTGATTTACATATTACTACTTTTTGATTTGTTTAATAATCACCAATAGTTTTACAATATATAATCAATTATATACTTATGTATGGCTGTGTCCCCACATTCACGATTTTTGAAAATTGCCCTGTCCTACACCCACACTCGTGTGAGATAAATCAAAAACTACTACTGCTTCATGTGACCAAAATGTCCTTTATAAAAATAATAAGCATACACATGGATGGCAAGGATCATGCAAAGTAGTAGTATGATATCCTAATATACAGCATCTTGCTTTTGTGTGACTCTCTCTCTCTCTCCATCTATCTGTCTATTTATCTATCTCTATCTATACATATACTACATACATACATAAATATATATTTATGGATGTATTATATATACACAAACATACATTATTCAAATTTTAATAAGTGAAAACATAAAAAAAGATTCTCTACATAAATTTTCTTATGGAAAAGTGCATAAAGTAGTTTTAAGACTGTTTCTAAAGTCAAATATATGAAAAGTTGGGCCTTCCAATATAAATGGCAATTTTAGTTGACAACAAGGAAGGAAAAGAGTCAGAGGTTCATTAGGCAGAGAAGCCAAGCATGCATGAATCAAATAATATATACATATATATGTACTAATATATAGTTTTTCATGCACACATGTTTGGCTTCTCTGCATGAGATCCACATAAGAGTTGCTAGACCTTCTACCAGGCTATGATGCTGTATAAAATGGGAAATGGGGGATTCCACCAGAGTCTTGCATTCCCCATATTAAGGAGTGATACATGAATCCCTTATACCAGATCATTTACTGATCCCTTCCACTGCCATCAAGATAAAGATTTTCTTTCCTGTTTTTCCTTTCTTGTTGAAAAAATGGTTATGTTACAAGTTATCTACAGTATTTCAAGTTGACATGATATATTTATATTGCTGCCATGCAAGGTGAATCATTGATGTCTAGTTTATTCAAGTTATGCTTTTATAACATAATTATTGTTTTTAAGATTAGTGGAATACTTTGATACAACTTTTTTTAGCACTTATCCTATGCTCTTGACTTGGATTTGATGTGACAATCTACAGGAGAAGCACACTCTCTAAAGATTGAGGAAATCCTGTTCCAGGGAAAGTCTGAATACCAGGATGTTGTTGTGTTTAAGGTGTCTGTGTTGCACAGCATCCTCTCCCTTTAAGTTGTCGGTTTCTGATTTGCTTAATGTTTGCATGGTTCTGAGCGATATTTTTTATGGAATTATTTTTTTCCAGTCAGCAACATATGGTAAGGTCCTTGTTTTGGATGGGGTAATTCAACTCACAGAAAGAGACGAATGTGCCTACCAGGAAATGATTACTCACCTTCCGCTTTGCTCCATTCCAAGTCCGAAGAAGGTATTCTCATTCTCTTACCTATGGATAATATCATATTCGTAAAAAAGGTCTTGAATTCTGTTGCTTGTGACCAAGCCCCTGAGGTCTGTTCCCTGTATGGTATGACATTGGATGGAATTTGAAAATGATGTTTCGCTTGAGACAAATTTTCTTGGCCTAAGTGCAGATTTGCCCCACTAGATGGTCTCATATCTAGTTATCCTAAGTTACTTGGTTGTTTATTTTATCTTCAATCATTTTTTGAATCAATGATCATTTACTATAATATTTGAATTATTGGAGAGTTTCAGATTCATAACTGAAGTGATCTTTCATAAGCAGTGGCAAATGATTGAAGATTCCCTTTTTCCTTTTCTTTTTTCTTTTTGTGGGAGGGCGGGAAGTGATTGGTGTATCGTAGGATACATTTTCTTTCTTTATTTCCTCCTTCTATTTTCTTATTTTTCCTCTTTTGCCTTTCTGTAACTTTTTGATCTGGTGTTCAGGTATTGGTCATTGGAGGAGGCGACGGTGGTGTTTTGAGGGAAGTGGCACGCCGTACCTCTGTGGAACAAATCGATATTTGTGAAATTGATGCAATGGTTGTTGAAGTAAGTTAGCTTACTGAATACTTTCCAGTGCTAATGTTTTCTTTTCAGAATAAACATAATCCATTTCATAGTACATTGAAATTTATAACTCTGCTTCTCTTTTTCAGGTGTCTAAGAAATATTTCCCCAAGGTAGCTGTTGGATTTGAAGATCCTCGTGTTAATCTCCACATTGGTGATGGTATGTGCCTTTTCATTTAAAGTGTGCAGGTGGTTGTCAAGTTACAGCCCTTAGATTTTGGAGGAAAAAAAGAATCAAAATTTGCATTTAGTTATGTGTACATGGGTTTACAGAATTTGGCATAAGAAAACGCGCAGAACAACTTTCTTATGCATGTCGGCTCGACAGACCTGTGGAATCATAGGCACAACTTCTGGCTGCATTTTCAACTTTTCTTTTTGGTGCTTTAGAAACTTTAAGCGAAGTGGATGATGAAATAGAACCAAGTCAGACATATATTTCTTTACAATAGTTAGTTGATGTGTTCTGACATTTTGATATGTTCTGCTTATCATCACTGTTCCTCCTGCAGGAGTTGCTTTTCTGAATGCTGTACCGGAAGGCACTTATGATGCAGTTATAGTTGATTCTTCTGATCCGATAGGTATGCAGAAAAATATTAGTTCAATGTATAAAAGGCCAACCAGGGTTTGCAGATGCTCTCAAGTTGATTCTTTGTGATTTAGCCTGGATCTTGCTTTGTCTAGATATAAATGTGTAATAAACTTATCTAGAGAAGATGGCCGTAAAATCAACTCAATAAGCCTGATTTTCCTTTATGGTGTAGATTGAGCAACTAGAGTTTCCAAGTTGGTTTGGCTAGACTTTGGATATTATAGCAGAATTTTCTCTTACTAAGAAGTGCTTCGTTCTGTAGGTCCTGCTGAAGAACTTTTCAAGAAACCCTTCTTTGAATCTGTAGCTAGAGCTCTTCGCCCAGGAGGAGTGGTGTGCACGCAGGCAGAAAGTATTTGGTTGCACATGCACATAATTGAGGACATTGTTTTTAGCTGCCGTCAGATATTCAAAGGCTCTGTCAACTATGCATGGACCACCGTGCCAACATATCCAAGGTAGCCTTTGTAGAGAATTTGTTACTTCGTCACACAATTAGTGTCTTATTGTGGCTTTGGGAAATTACATTTGATTGTGTTATCTGCAGTGGTGTTATTGGCTTTATGCTCTGCTCAACTGAAGGTCCAGATGTTGATTTTCGCCACCCAGTGAATCCCATTGGTGATGGCGGGAGCGATCCTTTAAAATTTTACAACTCTGAGGTGATTCCTTGTTCTTTAAATTGTTTTCTTTTTGTTGGAATTATGCGTAAGTGTAGGTCAAAAGGTGCTGAACCCCATCATTATCTGGAGAAGCGGTTAGCTAAAGCCAAGGTCTACTGGTCATTGACAGATAGCATAAGCTGTAAATGGATCTCACTAAGATCATATCTATCTTTAACTTCTTGTATGCTGTGGCACGGGCTCTTTCTCTACTATGTCACATAGATACTCTCACAAGGGCAGCGATCTTGTCTGACACTCCCAAACTTGACACCCGCACTTCTTGGACGTCCAACTCAACACTGTTTATTTTAAACAATTGCTAGTGTTATGACACTAATACATTTAATGAATGTCGACTGAGTATTACTTTATTGGTGAACTGACTTACGAAAGGTATGTTTATTCATTTGGTTTTAGGAGATATTATCAATTATATCTAATAATATATAACTTATATTTGTATATAGGCGTGTTTCCACACCCATGATTTTCAAAAATTGCCACCTGCACCCATGTGACAGTTTCTCTGTATTACTCATGAAATAATTTTCTTGATTTTCAGATTCACTCAGCCGCTTTCTGCTTGCCATCTTTCGCAAAGAAGGTAATTGATTCCAAGGCCAAGTAATACTCTATGGAGAATGAAAATGGATGAAATCTGCTTTTTGTGGGGAGAGTTTGATAGTAATAGTGGCATCGTGAGGCAATTTAGCTGCAACCAGAATTTTCTTTGTTCAAAGATCTTGTGGAGTCGGCCATGATAATGTTGGCTTGATGTTGCAGCAGCACTATGTATTTCCATTGGAATTTCAAGAGGATGATAACTGCAACAATAAATATTTCCATAATAATATTAGTCTTTTCCTGCTCATGGAAATTGGTGCCTTAGCAGCGTTTTTTTATTACATTTTTTTTTACAGTCAAATACCGATCTGAACATTCTTCAATAAGTTCCGTGAATCCAAATCGATCGCCTCATTTCTTCATCCACACCATCCATCTGCGGGATGCAAACTGCTCTCCTTTCCAACAAAGAACAAGAGAGGAGATGGAAGCATGATTAGTTTTTTCTATGGGGAAAGTGAAGTTTGGTGTGAAGCTTTTGAGAGACTGCATAAACTGATGGAGAAGAAAAACCCCTAGCTGAGTAGGGTGATCCAGAAATTAGTGCCTTCAAAGTTAATTTTACAACATATCATCAGAAACAGCTAATTTATAAGGACATCCAAACAAGGGCAAGCGCTTATTTTGCTATAGATATTTCAATGTGATGCTTATCATGCCCAGCTTATGACTGCGTTTGCTTGGAGCAGAAACGCCATTGCTTCTGCAAGCTTAGAACACATGCTTGATCCTTTGTCACCTACATGCACCTTTATTGTCAGTTGATCAGCACAAATATGGCTGGGGAGAAATTTGCCTTTGAGTGAACCCTCGTGCATGTTAATATGCATTTGAGTATCTGAAAGAGACCATGTTCTTGGAGGGCTGTTAAGAAGATACTGGACCCTCTTCCTGTAAGTGGTTACATTGTTCTGCTCGAAGTCCTTATTGGACGCTTAAAAAATGAAGATGGTTCACATTCAAATTTCTATCTGTCGGGCTCATCCAAAAGGCAATGTAAAATGTATCAGAAAAGTGCAACCCGGATGAGGTTCATAGAGTTCATGTAAAAAGAGAAAACGGAAAAACGGAAAGATTCAAGGTGTTATGTAGAGTCGGACTGACCTAAATGATAGTTACAATACAAGGGATACTGAAATACAGCATATTTAAGATGTTAATTATGTTCAATATTTGTCCTTGCACATACTGCTTATGTACAATTTACAAGTTTATTCAAGTTGGGAAACTTTTGCCATGGTTTGGCCAAGGAAACCCTTCAAACATGGGTACGCCATATATTTGGCTATGGTATATTTTAGCAAGAACATTTGATGTAATAGGCCGACCTAACAAAAATGGTGCTATAAGTAGAGGATGGTAGCCATTAAATTACACTTGTGCTATCTCCAAGAAGAAACGCCAACTCTTCTGGGCCATTTCTATTTGAAAGTAAACGATACCTTAAAAGTACATTTTGGTGCATGCTCAGAATCTTGTTACAGTACACAATTGTTTACGTTTTCATGATTCAAATTTTGAATAGAAAAAGCTCTAAAAAGTTGAGAAATTTTGGAACCATTTTTGAAACATCTTATGTCTTCATAAATACCGAGGCTTTAAAGTTCCACTTCATAAATATAAACGGTATAGAAGCTTTGTGGTTGATTTATCAGTTCATTGCAAGATCCAAATAAAGAAAAGGTGAACCCACATACTACCATGGTCCAGAAACAATGCTCTCTCTCTCTCTCTCTCTCTGATGTAATTTATTAAAAGGTCAGAATCATCACAAATTCTTAGTTGACTGGAAGACCGAGTTGCATTGTTCCACAGACCTCCCTTACAACTATTAAATTCAGCTGGATTGGCAGTTTCTCCCCTGTAGTAAAATGGACTTCCCTTGGTGTTACTTTGTCTAAGGGAAAAGATCGCATCATTAATCAAGTTTATTTGAATCAAAATAATGGTCTGATCTTGCTCGATGACACGAGACGTTTTCAAGCCTTGCATTAGTAAAATTGGTCTTAACTCAACTGCCAGGGCCCTCTGCCGCCCTTGATGCGCGTGTGTATCAGGTTCGATTCTTTACGATCTTGCTCCAATCAAGCCTTTCATTTTGTGTTTTGGCAGATTGTGGTTGATTATCATCAGTGGTTAAATGGGACACCACTCAAAGCTTAAGAATTGACGCAACTCTGGTTTCCCGTAGTGTAGCATCCACCATAAGCTATCATGGTTTCACACCTTGCAGTTTAACGCGTCATAGAACTTACACTTGTCTCAACTTTTCATTCCTAAGACTCGTCCGGTAGAAGAGACTTCAGAATTAGATAGTGAACCACGGTGGTCCAATAGACAGTGATGGTGTGGCTGAATCGGATATAGGAAAACTTGATGAGAGATTGCATCAGCGTTCGACTTTTCTTGTAAAACTAGGATTAGATTTCATACAAGTTAACATAATTACCATTGATACAGAGTTATCAACATTTACGAGTATGTAAGCCATTGTTTTTGCATCTTAACGAAGACCAAAAGGCATTGGTTAAAATACAAGCCACGAGATGCTAAACATGCCTATATGCAATACCTTAGATAAATTAATAGACTTCATGCCCGACGTCCTTGAATAGGAAGACATGAAGTGATTTGGGTTTGGACCACCGGTACAGAAAGACCACCAAACTTCGAGTGCATTTAATAATAGACAAGTTTAATGGCGTTTGGTTGGAACATACCATCCATATGACAGTACAGAACAAACGCATGAAGATTACGAAGCAAGACTGATTTAAAAAAAAGAGGGGCTCAGAAAATGATGCAGAACAAAACATATAGATCATAACAGCAAATCTTACAGTTGCCACAACTAGAAGAAATCCATGTCACCATAAAAACAAAACTAGTAAAAATTCTTGACACCTTGAACTCGGAAAACATAAAACAGTTGGTTTTTCAACTCTCGGAAGAAATCCAGAACACCGTAGTACTAAAAGAATCGTCTGCATGGTCATACACATAATATCAACTGCCCATATACCAGATCATCCGAAGAGAGGACGAAACACAAGGTTCATCACAAGATATGGACTCGACCATTATCCTTTCCAAAGTACTGCCAAACTGCTTTGCAGACACTGGAAAAATAAGCAGAGGAAGAGAAACAGAAAGAAAAGTATGAGCTACCAGATATGTTGATTGCAATGAACCTCACCATGTAAGACCAAGCTAACTTACAAGGGGATAAGTACAACACGGGGCTGCCATCCACTCCCTATTGTCCATTCACGAATCAGCTGCAGTAAAGTGCCTGATCTATCTGCGGCGGGATTGGCTTTATCTCTGTTCCAAGCTCGTGTTCAATCCTGTACCTGCTCAAATATATACAGTGAGACCATACGAGGATGGAAACAGATTGATCATAACCTAAGCCCCCAGCAAGTTCGCAATGGTTCTTTCCAGTGTTATATGTATCGTACGATACGGTACAATATGCACGATACAATACACCTACATTATCGTTATGTATCGCATGATACAAGATGTATTACCCGTATCGTACATCCTAAGCCTTTATAAAAGGCTTGCTGACTAAACACAACCACGCATTTTTGTGGGGTTTCTAGTTTTAGTCTCCATCTTCCAGATGCTTCAAGGCGACTTCTAGCTAGGGTGAGGCATCTCCAATAGTTTAAGGGTCTCGAATGCCACCATCACTCCGACAGTGACAACACTGATAATCCAGTGGTTGTGGTATAACATTTTTTTTGTTTTTTCTGTGTGCATTTGGTATTTTCTTATGTTATTTGTTTTTCTTTTTTGAATGACAATATATAAAGTGCATGAATATCTTTTCGTTGTATTTGTGAAGTGGGAGACACTCTTTTAATCTATTTGAGTGTTTTGGTGGTTTAGGAAATGAAAATTAGAGATTTATAAAGTACTTTTATTTTAAAGTTTATTAAGATTTAAGTGGTAAATTAAGATAGCAAGAAGGGTTGTGTTAGTGTTACACAGTCTCAGTCAAGGTTTGATGATCCAACATGGTAGTGGGGTACTTCAATTGAGGTAAATAGATTGAAAATAAAATGTAATTTTTATGATAAGATGATAGTGGTGAAATTTCTCGTTTGAAACATCACCAATAGAGACTAGAAAAGACTAGTAGGAACTAGGAAAGGTTGCTCCTTGCACATACAATGTTAAGAGTGTCAAAAGCTATTAAATGACAATGTTTAATGATAATTGAGAGTATACTTAAGAAGAGACAGCAAAAAGAAGATACAAAGATGTTTGAGGAGAAGGATGTTGTTGGACTTAGTGATAGCATCTAGGACATAGATTGGTAATAATAGTTCTCAACCATCAACCAAAGAAAAGAGAGTTGTTGAAGAAATTGCAAGTGGTAAAAGATGAAGGACGAGAGAAAGATCTCATTATAGCATACAATCATTTTTTACTCCTAGTACTCCGTCGGGTGCTCAACTTGAAATTCGTGTTGCTATGGTTTTAGAGCAATTGCATTAGCAAGCAGACCTTGTAGTAAGAAGATGGTTTTGTAATGCATGCATTTCATTTAATGCAACAAATTCTTTTCATTTTCAATCAATTACAGATGCCATTGCTAACATTGATTCAGGGCATAAGATATCATCTTATCAAAAGTTGAGAGGAAAATTATTGGATAAGGTTATCCTTGAAGTCCAAGAGTATTGTTCGATCTTGAGAGAGTCATGAAAGAAGACAGGATGCAAAATCATGGCAGATGGATGGACAGATGGGCGATGAAGAACTTTGTTAAACTTTCTTATCTATTGTCTTAAAAGACTTATGTTTTTTAGATCACTAGATATATCAGAAGTGCAACATACTACAGAGATTGTAAGGCAAAAATTTGATAAAGTGATATTGAAGGTTGGGCTTGAAAATATAGTCCAATTAATTACAAATAATACAACTAACTATAAAGAAGTTGTAAAGGAGATACAGAGTTATGATACTTTTTATTGGACACCATTTACAACTCATTGTATAGATTTCATCTTTGAGGATATTGGAGAGATGAATGAGGTAAAGACAATAACTGAGTGTTGTTAAGATATCACTAAATTTATTTATAACTATATGTTTGTATTATATGTGATGAGAAGATATGCAGATGGTGCAGAGCTCATTCGTATGGATGTTACTCGGTTTGCAACTAATTTCTTGTCAATACAGAACATTGTTAAACAAAAACAAGCCTTAAAGAGAATGTTTACCTCATGTGGTAGTAGTTTGCAAAGTTACCTCAAAATAAAAGAAATAGAAAACTAAATGAGATTTCAAAGACATTCTTAAATCTTATACAACAACTAAACCTTTTCCCATATTAGACGGGGTCGGCTACATTGATTCTTTGTTTCCACAGATCCCTATCGTGTGTCATGTTAACAGTTAACTCACAATAAGCTAGATCATTCTTTATTGTTTCTTTCCAACACTTTTGTGGTCGTCCTCTACCTCTTTTAATACTTTCCAATTTTAGTTTTTCATACCTTCTTACAGGTTCTTCTTTTGATCTTCTTTCTATATGTCCAAACCATCTTAAACGATATTCTCTCATTTTATCCTCTATTGGTGCCACTCCTAATTTGTTTCTAATGACCTCATTATATATACGATCTTTTCTTGTATGACCCCTCATCCATCTCAACATCTTCATTTATGTCACAGACATCTTTTGTACATGTTGATGATTACATTATTAAATCTTATATTTATTGTAAAATAAATCTTTATATTTGTATTTTTCTATTAGATGTTTGGTAGAATAGGCTTGAAAATGATTGCTCAAACTCGAGAGGTTTTGCAATATAATAATTCTGAGTCAAACCTGGTTGTAAAAGGAATTGGGTGATCAAGTTCACTGCTAAACCAAGGTGCCCAAACCTCCCTGAACGACCAACCTGTATATCATTGGAACATCCGTAAGAAAATATAATGGAGAATCATTATCAACGTAGGGGAGAAAGCAGAAATCAAGCATACCCTGTGAAGATAAGTTTCTGAGTTCTTGGGAAAATCAAAATTAATAACGACATTGACTGCTTGGATGTCAATTCCCCTAGTGAAAAGATCTGTGATTGTTTCACAATAAGGAGAAAAACAAAAAATTTAAATTATTAGGACGATATATCAAAAAATCTAACCAGTTCAATTATGCAGATATATTTAACAGAAAGATTCTTAACATATATTATCACTCAAAATATCATCAGTGAATCAATTAATTACACTAAACAAATATAGGTTATGCTATTATTCACTATCAAAACTGATTTCTAACATAAAATAAACGAAAATAATATCAGAAAAATAAAGGAAATGGGGACCAGAAAGGCGGAAACAATAACATATTTAAACATCCATATCTAGCAGGATAGGTATCACTCACAATCACCTCAGAGAAACACTCATTACGCTCATTTATAGCAGGATGCTAAAGTGCTGGCAGCATACCAGTACAAACAAGATTCCTGCATGCACCATTGCGAGAAGTCATGAAAATACTCTATTACGGTGGTCTTGCAACATCTTCGCATGAATATAGAAACATGAATACCCAAGTTCTGTGATTTTCTTGGCAAGGAGTTCAACCCGATTCACGAATTGCAGAAGATGATTGACTGGTTTATTTGCAGCTGGAATAGAAGCCATCATTATTATCGTATTCACAGCTGGCAAATAAGAAAAACCACAGTATCTTGACATAGATAACTCATACCTTAGAGAAGAGAGTATTTAGGCAGTGGACTTTCTGCCTCTCTTCCACAAATGCATGTTATTGTGTAATACCCTTCAGAGTTAGCTCATCCATAAGGTTAATGATATATGGCTTATGAAGGTATCTATCTTTGAAGTCCTTTACAGTAACAGGAAATGTTGCTGAAAACATCAGGATCTGACGGTTTGCAGCAAGAAATTGAATCAACTGCTCTACTGAAGGTTGAAATTCTGGAGACAAAAGCTTATCAGCCTGAAAGAAAAAGAAAAAGAAAACATTAGAGAATGGGATAAGATATAAATAGCTTTCCCAAACAACTGGAAAAGCGATGAAACCCACAATATTTCTCATATGATAAGATCAACTTGCAACAACCCCCTCCTCACACAAACCTTTTGTAACACAGCTAATGCCAACTACACTTGTCACAGAAACTTGCAAGTAATGCCACCTACACTTGTCACAGAAACTTGCAAGTAATGCCACCTACACTTGTCACAGAAACTGAGCAAGTTACACTGTTAATATCTGCAGCCTTGTGAAATGCGTATCTTCATGATTCTTTCGAAAGCTTGTGAAACATAGCAACTGCAATATCAGTTTATCATCACCTATATTGGTTGACAAGATGGATGTGCATCGAGGACTTTAGATTTAGCTATACCTTTCTGGAGAACCATGTGCAGTACAACAAAGCCTTGATCAAATCCTTTACTAGTGCAGCAATATACAAAGAGACGTTATGACCAGATATAGTCAGTACATAGCATCAAACTGGTTAAGATTCAGGGTGCAAAACCACCAATCCAAGGTCAATCAAACATGAAAGACCAATTTAAACAATGACATCCTGGGGGTCTGTGCTCTTATGCAAGTCAATGATGATACTTAAGACATTTCCTTCACTAATAAGAGCATTTAAGTATAAGGATTTGTAGACACAAGTTTGGAATTCAAAAACTCCACCTTGTCAATCCTGGAATTCCTGCAACACAGGATAGATTTAGAAATCTGATTCCAAATAGGAAATAAATACTTCAGATCGTAATCTGAGATCTTAATATGGTTCTCTCATCAAGTCACCCATGCAAAACATAACTGGTTACACGAAGCCCCCTCCCCCCCCAAAAAAAAAACACAAAAAAGTGCATTTTAAAATTGTCACTCAGTGATGAGTGAACCCTCTCATCAGTTTTTTGTCTTCCACGATTGTGCTCGTAGCTCCACTGCACTTTCCTCATTAGGGGTAAGAAGAAAAGAAATGAGGAAGCTAATGTATCATTGTTCTTCTACATTGAACAAGAACATTTTTTTTTTCAAAATGAAGGAAATTGCTTCTCCAATATAACTTGAATTTGAGAGGCACTTGGAAATTAAGAGCGTTGAAAAGAGGGATGCACAGACCTCAGAACCATATATATAAGTATGTCGTACAAAAGAAACATCATTCACATATATATCTTAGAAGTTGTTACCTCATCCATGGCAAGCATTGTACAATCTTTTACAATGCACACGCCCTTCTTCACGAGATCAAGAACTCTGCCAGGAGTTCCGACAAGCAAATGCACTGGCTGGTATAAACGCATGATATCGTCTTTCAAACTTGTTCCTCCGGTAGTAACCATTATCTGAATCTTCAAATGCTTGCCAAGGTCCTTACAAACTTGTGATGTCTGAAGAGCCAATTCTCTTGTGGGAACCAGTATAATCACTGAAAGATGCAATCAATTCTTTCATGTTAACCACTCTGAATTGAAAGAAAGGATGTCAACAAAGGAAACAAGTTATCGTTGCATGCAAAAAGAACCAACCAAATCCACCTAATCCAAAAGCAAAAGCCTGGAAGTTCAACACATGACAGAAGAAAGCTTGGCTAATCAGGCATGCTCCAGTATATGACAGAGGAAGGCTTGGGCAAAGGGAGAGCAAATGTGTGACGCCTTACAGCACATAGTGTAAATGGTAGAACACCCAAGTATATTATACAAGTCGCTGGCATATGAAAACCACCAAAAGTATGTATTACTGTCTCCCATTGCAGGTTAATGTGTCCCTCCAATGCTAGAAGAGAAATTTGCTGATCTTGTGTTGCACATAGAGTACTATCTTGAAAAGCACTGTGTGCGTTTTTGTGGATAATCATCACAAACTGGAAATTTTCCTATTACCAAAGCTTCATAGTATACTTAATAACGAGAATTGGCAATTACATTTAAAATCTTCCAAAAGAAAAATAATGTAACAGGCATATACGCCACCCTCAATCTTAGAGAACCTTCTGGAGAAAGATTCCCTTCTAATGGAACTCTCAAAGTGTTTTCTTATTCTTGGCTCGATCACAAGCCTTGATCAACTTCTTGGATCTACCAGCCACTTAGGTGTGTGATTTGCCAGTTTCCTGAAAATGTCCATTACCTAGGAAGGTTCTTGATCAGATCTTGGCAGTGTAAGTTGACAGCACTCTTAGATGGTCAACTTGATGCTCCTCAGCTTAAGGGATATAGAGAGATGAGAGAAGAGAACAGGTTAAAGGGATGAGATGGAGAAGAAAGAAGGGAGAGAAAGGTGAAGAAAAGAGGGAAAGACTAGCAAATAATAATGTTCGAAGCTACAGGTGGATCCTGATCTTCGTCCAAGCTCTTGGTTTGCTCTCTTGGAAAGACTGGTGGATATAGATCATCTTGGTTCAAATTCAGCTCCAACCTTCACTCCATCAAGGCTACCTCTACGGAGCATTATACCAACAACTCTCTCTACCCATTAGGCGAGCTTAGTAGATTTCTTGCAATCCCTAGATATCACTAGAAGGATAAACTAAGAATATCTTGAACATAAGAAGAAAGAGAGTAGGCTAAATAATTGGTGAAATGAAAAAGATGTCTCGCAACCGAAACTTACAACAACAACATAGAATATGAATCTTTCTCCGAATCATAGTATCTACCACCTCCATTAGCTTACCGGATAATGTTCCGATATTCCAAGAACCAATACAAATCTTATAATCTAGGACTAGTTTCCTTACCCCCCCGCATCCATCCATATTTAAAATGCGAAGACTCTCTGAAAATTATTCACTACATTCGAGCGGCAATGTAACGGGACTAACTTCTTTACCAACACCCATCCATGATGTGGAAATCCTCTCTGCAATTGATTCACTACATTCGGGCGAAAATGTAGTGGCCATTGCTTACTTATCACTGCATTCAGGCTCTATAGTGTGTCGCTAGGCGAGGACGCCTCAAAGCAATGCTCATAATTTTTGTAATCCATGTTATAAAAATCCGATAAAGTTTTACACTGATTGTCGGAAGCCTCCCTTATCCGGGCTTGGGATCGGCAATACAAGGGTGATCCCTTACATGGGAGGAGTTATAGAAAGCAAACACGAGATCCCAAAAAAATAAGTTTCTTGTTGCCCTAGTATAAGCGGAACCAATGAGTGATCCAGCTTAGCTTCATCCAAAATAGAATATGGATATAGTCGTTGGGTTGTTGTGTAGTGTTGTGCACAGCAACCTGCCTTCAAGGTTGTTTTGTCTTCTTTTTTATGTAATGAATCTTCTCCTTCTTCCCCTATAAATACCCCATTCTATCATAAATAAAAGGTATGTTGTCTTTGCTTGCTTCTGCATTCTTGTTGAGATATTTGTGTGTGACATCTATATTTGGATGATTTTAGTTCTTGGCACTTTGACAAATTGGTTCGTGGACGTTTCAACCTTTGATTATCGACAACAATTTACATGGTATCATAGCCTCGAATTGAAGAAATCAAGCGTATTGGGAAGCATGCCACGAGTGCAAATTTCGAGATATCATACCAAACTTGAGGTTAGTCTAAATCTTTTGATTTTGCATGAAATGGAAAGCAAAAATGAGACATTTAGATGTATCCTTGATCCAAAATACTATCAAAGTTGGGCAAGGACCATGAAAAAAAAAATTATCAAAAGATTTTTGAGATTATATTGATGAAACAATAAAAGAACCAATTTTGAATATTGATGGCTTGAATGATGATGAGGTTGTTAAAGCTCATGAAAATATAAACAAGACTTAAAATCACGAGAAAAAATGAATGCAAAAATTACTTAGATTATTTGTCAAAATGTCAATAAAAAACTTAGAAATAGAATTAGTGTTTTCGAAAATGCATTTGAAACTTGGAAATATTTAAAAAAACTTAATTCTCAAGATGATTTTGTCTTTCAAATTGATTTGATGGAAAGAATGATAGTGCTTAAACAAGGAAATTTAAGCATTAGAGACTATCATAATGAGTTTTCGGAATTATGGACTCAACTTAGGAGCTTTGATAAATTTAAGAAACTTCAAAAATAAAATGAATTTCAAGAGTTTTTAGACAATAAATATTTCTTTTTGTTCATGCGTGGGTTAAGAGATGAATTTGAAAATATTAGATCAAATTTAATACATAGACAACCTAGACCTAGAGGAGACTCGTTTTTGGCCGACCTTGTTATGGAGGAAACAAGGTTGAAAAATATTAATGTTGCAAAAGAGGTCGTTCTTGCCGCCTCCAAACCGAGAGCCAACATGAAGACATACAAGCCTCCGCATGCCAAAAATGAAGGATCAAAGAAACCCATGGGCCCGTGGCCAACCAAGGACACCATTTGTCACTATTGTAAGGAAAGTGGGCATATCAAAACCACTTGTCCTCTTCTTCGGAAAAAGTTTGGAAATGTGGGAGCTGTGAAAATAAAAGGAGTCTTGCCCAACAACATTAAGGCATACATAGAAGAAATGTTTAAGGAAAAAACAAGCATCTCCAAGAACACTCTCTCCACCTCTCAAGGTATGTCTTAGTTTTTAGATTTGGGTGCCTCTTTTCAATGTTTTCATATGACTCGTTATGAAAATTCCTTTAATGAATCTCATGATACCGTTGGAAAACATGTTTTTACATCCGATGGTACAAAACTTCAAATTAAGAAAATAGAAAATTTTGAAAAAGAAAATTTTAAAATAAAAAATTTAAGCTTTATACCTAAGCTAAATTTAAACTTTTTCGGTTGCTCAAATTTGTGATAATGATTGTATAATCACTTTCTCATCCAAGCATTGTGTGGTGCAGGATCACCTATCGAAGAAGGTGATTGGTCAAGGCCATAGAGAAAATGGATTATACAAAATGGATTATTTGGTCATGCCAAATTTTAAGTATTGTAATGTGACCTTAGATGCTACACTTTGGCATAAAAGACTTGGGACATTTAGATTTGCAAAAATTATGTAACATCCCTTTGATGAAAAAGATTAGAGAACAAAAGTTTGAATGTAAAGATTGTATTCTTGAGAAGATTATGTACCCAACAAAGCTTTTGATTTAATACATTCTGATGTTTGGGGCCCTGCTCCCGTTGTTTCTAAGGGAGGAGTTCAATACTATGTGATATTTGTAGATGACTTTCCTCGTTTTACTTGGATATATCTTTTGAAGCATAAATCAGAAGTATTTAAAAAATTTATAACCTTTTGCAACATGATCAAAAATAAATTTGGAGCCACCATTAAGATTTTTAGATTGGATGCAGGAAGAGAATACATGTTAAATGAATTTCAAAAATTTGTTGAAACAAATGGGATATTTCATCAAAAGTCTTGTACTAAAACTCTTCAATAAAATGGCTTGGCTGAGAGGAAACATAGACACATTATAGAAACATGTCGAACTATGTTAATTGCCAGCAATATTCCTAAATTTTTATGGGCAAAAGCTACTCTTACTGCGGTTTATCTTATAAATAGAATGCCTTCATCCAATCTTGAAAATATTTCTTCTTTTGAAAAATTATATAAAATTTCACCTTATTATGAAAGACTTAAGAGTTTTTGGATGTGGATGCTTTGTTTATATAGATAAAAAATGATAAAATGTCTCCAAGGGCTATTAAATGTGTATTTCTTGGTTATGGCATAGACAAAAAGGGTTATAGGTGTTTTGATCCTATTAATGACAAATTATATATTTCTAAGGATGTAAAATTCTTTGAGAATGATGCCTATTATAAGTCTAAATCCTTGGAAAACTCTGAATCTTCCATATTTCAAGATTTCTTTGATTTAGAAGAAGAAGATGATTGTGACTCTGTAGATCATCACGATATTTCTCTTGAGAGTAGTGATGTCCCGAGTAGAACTGTTAAATCCCAACCCATTGTTGAAACCTTTCCATTACATTATACACGACGTCATAGAGAATCAGATGACACGTGTCTAGAACCTAGGGTTTCAAAACCGCCCCAACGTTTTGTTTCCTATGAATTCTTTGAACCTCAACACAAAAACCTGATTGCAACTCTTCACCAAGTTAGAGAACCCAAGTTTTATCATCAAGCTAAAGGTATTCCAGAATGAGAAGATGCTACGAGGGATGAACTTAAAGCCTTAGAAAAAGCTCATACATAGATTGTTGTACCATGCCAAAAATAAGAAGATTATTGGATGTCGATGGGTCTACAAAATCAAAACTCATAGCAATGGTCATATTGAGAGATATAAGGCCAGATTGGTTGTAAAGGGTTATGCTCAAGAGTATGGAATTGATTACGATGAAACATTTGCCTCGGTTGCTAGGATGACCACAATTAGAATTCTCATAACCCTTAGTGCCATTAGGAATTGGGATATATATCAACTTGATGATAAAAATGCTTTTCTGAACGGTTACTTGACTGAAGAAGTTTATATGACTCCTTCTCCAGGTTTTAATGTTCCTCATGGTCATGCTCTTAAATTACAAAAAGCTTTGTATGGTCTGAAACAAGCTCCCAAGACTTGGTTTGATCGATTTGAAAAATTCATGCATTTGCATAATTTTATAACTTGTTATAGTGGCACTGCTTTGTTTGTACGAAAGACAGAAACAGGTATTGTTATTTTGCTATTATATGTGGATGATATGAAACAGGTTAAACATAATCTTCACTAAGAGTTTGACATGAAAGACTTAAGCCTCCTTAACTATTTTTTGGGCATTGAATTTACTAGAAACAGTTTGAGTATTTTATGTCCCAAACTAAATTTGCAAATGATATCATTGAAAGGTTTGGTCTCACAGACAACAAAATAGTGGACAATCCAGAAGTTCTAGGTATCAAGTTAAGATCTACTGATGGTGAAAAATTAGCTGATCTCACCCCGTACAGACAACTCATAGGTGCTCTTACTTATCTCACTACTAACAGACCAGATATCTCTCATGCAGTTCATACAGCCAGTCAATTTCAGCAAGCACCAACTTTTATTCATATAAGTGATGTTTTGCATATTATTCGATATATCTGAAATTCTTCTAACAATGGAGTTTTCTTAACTTCTTCGTCTTTTGATTTATCTGTATATACGAATGTTGACTGGGGTGAAGATGTCAACAACAGACACTCTATGACTGGTTTTTGTGTTTTCCTAGGTGAATCACTTATCTCCTAGAAGTGTAAAAAGCAACAAAAAGTGTCGCTCTCATCCACTAAAGCTGAATATCGAGCCATGACTACTGCAGCTACGAAGATTTCTTAGATTACAGCTATTCTAGGTGATATAGGAGTTACTTTGCAACATCCTGCCACTATGTATTGTGACAATAAAAGCGTCATGTACATTGCCTCCAACAACACCTTCCATGAAAGGACGAAGCATATTGAGATGGATTGCCACTTTGTTCGTGAAGAATGTTTGAACAAGAAGATAACATTGTGCTATGTCACATCTGAGATGCAGCTAGCGGATTTCTTCACCAAATCTCTCTCGATCACTCGTTTTCAATTTTTGTTGGACAAACTTTCGGTATATACACCGTAAGTTGAAGGGGATGTTAATTGTAATAGGTACACGGGCCATTAGGGCCCGTGTTTGTCATTGGACTGGCCCAAGCCACTAGGGCCTGAGGGGGCAGTCAACTAGCCGTTGGAGGCAACTGGCCTCCAACAGCTAGTTAATAGCCGTTGGGCTGTGCACACCAACCAGCCTTCAAGGTTGTTTTGTCTTCTTTTTCATGTAATGAATCTTCCCCTATAAATACCCCATTCTATCATCAATAAAAGTTATGTTGTCTTTGCACAGTGACTTGCTTCCGCATTCTTGTTGAGATATTTGTGTGTGACATCCATATTTGGATGATTTGAGTTCTTAGCGCTTTGACAAATTGGTTTGCAGACACTTCAACCCTTGATTATCGACAACAATTTACACTCTACAAGGTATACGGATAAAAAGTAGAACTCAAAACCTGGTAAACCAAGGTACAATTCTTATAGCTCTCGGCTCAAGTAGTCCACCACATGCATTCAACTTTCTATTTTTTCTAAAGTCTAATGTAACTTTCTTTTAAAACTAAAGAGAACTTTGCTGAATTTTCCTTTGTGTATAGACACTACTGCTTCTTAAGCGTTGTGTGCAGTCCAAATTTCCTTAGAGAACAATATGTACATGACCAAACACCAGTGTGAAACTTAATCCCCTAGAAATACTTATCATGCATGAGAAGCCTGCAAAAATAAATTGACTTATTAATGGTACAAGAGATTCTCCCATTTCTGATATAAGGTTTACCTCACTATGTCCCTCTGATTCATAAGCACAAAATGCATAACAATATTACCAGATAAATACCTTGAATGGCATTTTTGTCTTGATCAATTTTTTCGAGTGCAGGAACACAAAAGGCAGCTGTCTTGCCAGTTCCATTTTTTGCCCTTGCAAGGATGTCACTTCCAGTTAAAGCTATAGGTATACTTTCCTCTTGAATAGGAGAAGGCCTTTCAAATCCCTTCTCATATATACCCATAAGCAATTCTCGCTTCAGAAAATAATCTTCAAATTCATTTCCTTTTGTAGCAGTCACATCCTGCAAAGAACGATGATCGAATCTACATATTAGAACAAACATTGAAACATAACATACTTAAGCATCTGGGCTTCAAAAATAAACTAATAAAATTGTTTCAAACAAACACCAACAAGCAAAGATCATAGACATCCAAGCAACCATAGGAGATAGGCGGCGTAGATACATGATAGGAAAAGTAACTCCCTGAAGGAGATCATAAAATGATTATGAGGTCAAAAAAGGTTTGAAGCAGTAGACGTGTTTTTACGCTGTGACTTCACCGGTTCAGCATCTATCACACACTACACAAGGCAGCAGATGACAGCTTCTGCAGAGAATGTTTGTTCAGCTAAAAGTTGTACAGATAAGAACATATAGCAGGAAAAATCGTTCTAACAGTTTATGCTACATGGATTTTGTATAGGTCTTTGGAAAATGTTCGGGTTCAATACCCCTTTCAGTAGCAATGAACTGCAGATAAAGAAAGAAGCTGCATAGACCTTAAGAAGAACATGGCACAAATCATGCTTGCTCTGACTGCAACTAATTAACCATAAAATTCACGTCCTACCAACCATAGCATTTCCAACTGCAGATTATTTTTACGGCATATACAACATTTTGACTGTTTCATGATCTTTGGGCTACAGTACAGTCATGTCTTGGAGCCGTGAAGTTGTGGACCGAATATTTCCTGGCCACTATAACATTAAATGCCAAAGTGCCAATCTTTGCCACACAATTTTTTACACCTGCCTCATTTTTCCAATTTAAACTGTGGCATTACACCATCCCCAGAGTTAATAAAAGGAGAAGGGAGATGATAAAACCAAAAATTAAAAACTTTAAAATCAAATTCGAGCATTTAAGCTGTCACCTTAACATACCATTAGTAGGAAAGTAGAGGAGATATAGCTGATTTAGTGGTACAACATCATTAACAGAGTAAAAAAGTAAAATTAACATTAAAATTAATCAATAACCGATATCTAACATGTTTCACTAAAAACAAATCAAAACAAAAGTGCAAGTTAGAACATTATAAATCAAAATGAGAAAAGAATAAAATGCTTTGCAAATGATACACAAGCATAAAATTTAAATACCATAACAATACATGACCATTTATAGGAATAAAGAACTAAGAACAAAAAGGTATACATCACAAACTAATCTCTTGGAGTAAAACATTAGACTGCTTTATAAACCTTTAACTACACAAATATTTAAAAAATTTGCATATAATACTAAACATAAACATGATAGAAGTTTATGCAACTAAGATACTAATCACAGAAAAATACATCACATAACATAGTTAATTATGCCACATTGCATGAATAAGCATACCTCAACTTAAAATAGAAAAGATTATATCATTCTAAAACATGTTCAGTAAAATGACAACAGGGATTGAAAATGTTCTGTACTATTCATAGTAATATAATAAATTAATAATGACGATAATGACTCATATAATGGACTTTAGTGGCATATAGTGACCGTCAAAGAAACTTATCAAGCATGTAGCGGACTCAGAGACCAAATCAGTGGCTGCTATAATGCCTTAGGGGTAATTCACACACTATAATGCCCTATAGAGTTACATATATTACATCACCAATAACATAGTTAAATTTCTTTTTGAAGCAAAGGTCACTACAGGCTTCTTAAATGCAAGTTACTCGTTGACAAAGAATGGGCATGTGAAGAAGTTAAAGTAACTAACTGATCCTGTTGTCATAATACTTACCACCACATTATCCCTCCATAGATCACAAATACGCTCGTACCATTTTGGTAACATTAGACCTCAGAAATAAGTAAATGAGGAACTGAGAGATGATAAAACATAACAGCTTGAAATTGCAATCTTGAATCATACCTCTGTCCTGTAACGTCTATCACTTGCTGGAATCTTCAACTGAGCCTTCCAGTCCTCAGAACTAGAAGAAGGGGATTAAAAAAACAGAAATTAGTTTTAGCCATATCCTTCCAGTATATGGGACAGAAAAGAGAAAGGCAAGAAGAAAACAAAATAATAACGCAGAAATACAGGTTGTTTCAAACAAAACATGTCGCCAATAAGGCACAAGCACAAGGAAACCAACTAGTAAACCTTACCACATAAGATAGACAAATTTTCAGAAGAGGCATCATGATGAGGAAGATTTCTTGAATCCATTTGGATCCTTGCATCATATATTACACCCCCTACAATCATATTTACATGATTCATCTAGAGTTTATTAGTGAACATTTAGCACCTCCAAGACTACTTAAAAATCAAATGCAACATGAGCCTAAATAAGCTTCACCTTCCAAAAGATCAAAAAGTGTGAATGTGATTTTATATTAACAAGTAGCGCTCGAGACTGATTAAATAGGCAATCAAGTAACTGCTTAAGCTCTGTTAAGCAGATTTAGCAGTACACTATTTACAAAAAGTAAATAAACAGATTACAATTGATAGCTAATACTCTAAACAAATGACAATCCAACACATTTTATGAATATGAGTAAATGTGAACAATAAATAATAACATATGAAAGTCTTAGACACTGTTTTTAAACTTAAATCATCACTAAAACCGCAAGGCGAATCAAAATCAGGCATCATGAAGCATTAATTTGAGTTGGTTTCATGGATTTATATTGCCATTCAAACTTAAATTTGTCACCAATTTTAAATACTTTATGAAACTTAAATTAGGAGGAGGAAGGAGATAGAAGAACATAGGACAAAATAAAGAGAGGAGTTATACGCCTTTTGTAAGCTAGCGGGTGCCTAAGCAGGCTTAGTGCATTTCTACTAAAATAGAGAGCATAAGGGTGCTAAGAGATCTGTTAAGAGCGCTATTACTGACAGCTGAATTTCACCCAAAAAGCAAATGGAACCATTGCATAAGGTAACATTCGGAAAATTTTAAAGAATAGCATGTTAATTTCATGGTTCTCATAAAACAAATGTAACAAGCATAACATGTAGATGAGATAGACACAACCACATGGAGATGAAAACAAATAACATAATTTGATGAAAACAAACTAAGAATCTAAGCATATACGTACTTAGATTTCAAGCCAGCAGGGTGATAAAGGGTGGATGATTCGGTATTTACACCAATAGTGCTTTCTGTTGCAGTGGAACCAACATCACTAAAAGCTTCCCTCCTAAGCCATTGTTGCTGGTGTTGTTGCTGTTGTTGCTGATAATACTGCAACAACCCTCTCTGAACATACTGTTGTTGGTTATCTCTCCACTGAGGATCTTGATTTGGGTTGGGATTTGCTGGCCGCCCAAGACCTTCACGGATGCCAGGTCGTGGATACCTAGCTCGAGATTTCATCTTAAGCAATTGGAATACCAAAATTTTTCTTCCAGGAAACCAAGAATCGGTCCTAAGCTTCAACTCTGCCTTAATTCACCTCCAGGCCTAAAAATCGAAGGGAATTACAATAAAACTAATACTAATTCCAATGACAACGTTCGTCCTTTATTTTCTACCTCCCCTTCTGATTCTTCACCAGTTCCGGTTAGGAAACAGGAAAAAGAAAGGGCAACTTACCGCCTAGAAAGAAAAGTTAGCAAACCTTTACAAAAGGAAGATCAGGAGTTCTGAACGAAAAGTAGTCCCAAGGAAAAAGGTATGACAAGCCAAAGGAGTGATTTCGTTCGAAACCGTTCCTACTGCTAAAAAAACTATGATTTAGTCAGAAGAAAGGGAAATCGTTTCTGCAGTGAATCGCCTAAAGAAATGTAGAAAATTAAACCGAAAGAACCATAAACCTGCCCTATCTTCGCAGCAATCACCTACTCCGAAGCACGGACGTGCAAAATTTCGGGTACCCAAGAACAACCGACGTACTTCCGCGACTCTTTGAGGAACCCTAGGAGAAAAATCCCAAGTTCTCTGCATTCTCAAAGGAGAACCACCATTAAACTGCTCTACTACCAACCCGATCAGTATAATCCGATCACGTAATTCTTCGAATGGAAAACATGGAAAGGAAAAGAAGGAAAAAAACAGAAACCCAGGTATCAGGTCAGACCTAGAATGTCACAAACCAAACAACCAGCGGAGAAGCCCTAAAACCCAGAAATTATCAAGAAGCACGGAAGGACCTTTCTGCAGAGTTGATCGAGGATCTTCTTGCCCTAATTTCTGAAGAAACACTACAACCAAATGAATGAACACCAGGAAACCGCTTAAAGTCACACTACTGAATCCGTAATCGCAATCGCACAACCCAAGTTAATTCCTTCAAGTGGGAGACAGTTCAAACGCTAAAATGGCATCGAATAGATGAAGAAGAGAGGGAAGCAACCTCACAAAGATCCGGTAACTATACCTTCTTCCCCTAAAAAAAGACGAATCAAGGAGGGAAAAAGGTAGGAACAGCAGAAGACCGAAAGATTACCAATGAAAAACTCCAACCTCCACAAACCCGCTCCAACAAAAGAATTCCAAAAAGCGCTATCGAAAATAGTTCCTGATATCAAGAACCATCATGCTAAAGACACTACAAATCCTCTAAACGTGGGGGATGTTGAAAGAACAAGAAGAAGATGGAGAGGAGAAACCGGATCGCCGATCGCGGAGTGTTTTTGCCTTAATTCGGAGAGAAAGGTGAAGATGAAGAGGATGTAGGGTTTCCGATTTCAGTGGTTTCAGCAACGGTTTTTCTTGAGGAAGACGTAGCCGACGGGAGGAAGCAGAAAATCGTAGGAAGGGAGAGAGGAGGAATTAGGGGAATCGTTTGGGAGTGCGAGGGTCATTTCGCCCAGAAAGGTATTGTGGAGACGAAAATGGTGATTAGGTCAACGATCCCTCTATGTAAGTTTACCATCTTACCCAGCTTCAACAGGAACTATGGCGTGTAGAATCCCTCGCTGTGTGCGGACTGATCTCTACTGTAGGATTCGAAATTAACGACCCGAAGACAATCCGTCGGGTTCGGGAATTGGAGGCAAGAGCTTAGCGGTATTTTGAGTAAATGAGTGTCGCCTCCATGCCATCAAGATGGGCCCCCCGCAATCATGTGGGTGACAACGTAACCCATTCCCACCTGCACTTGCAGAGGCATCCGTTTTTGTCTTTTTTGCCATATCCTTGCAGTAACGGGCCGGATATATGATCTCCCACTCAAAATTTGGAACCAAACCATGAGAATTCAACCATTATATATATACATCAATCCATGTGTTAATCTTTTTAAAGATCTCAATGATTGATATGAGTAAAAATAAATAAATAGTATCAAGTATATTTATTGTACTAAAAAATACAAGATATTTTTTTGTTTTTCAAATTTGAATTTATATTGCTTATCGAATGGTTGAGATTCTTAAGAATGTTTAACAATTGATTGATGTGCATATGAACTATCTTATATATTTATTCTCGTCATTAACATTACTTGTTATGATTCTCATTTACTTTACACTCAACTATGAATTAGGTATCAGACTATTGATATGGATAATATCCAAACACCAAATTTATAAAGATAATAAAAAACAATTTCTTTGTTCCTCCTTAAGGAACTCTTGTAATAGTTTTGAACCTAATCTCTTACAAATTGCATATACGGAACTTTTATGTTTATGAGCTAGATTTCTAGTACACAAAAGTTGAAGTATATACTTTAGTTGACACAAATTGTGTTTTTTTGAGGATCCATTGTGATAATGAGAGAGATTTCCTTATATCCATCAGAATCGAACAATAATATCATAATCCGACAAATCGGCCAAGAATGACTTACTAGTAGGATGCCCCATGTGTTACAGAATTTTGCTTATATATATATATATATATATATATATATATATATATATATATATATATATATATATATATATATATATATATATATAATTTGATATGTAGATCCAAATAATTGGATAGCATAATACTTTGTATTTAGTGAAACCCCAAAACAAGTTGGATCATGGTTTAGAAACTGAACCAAGCCGGTTTGACTATCACACAATTTAGTTCAATTCTCTAAAAACTAGGAACTCAGAATAGCAATTTGGTTGGACGTTGAAACTAGAAGCGAATCAAACCAAACCAAAAATGACAGCCTAGCTTATTTGCATTATGCTATATGAAACAAAATTCTCAAAAGTGCCTGCGTGTTTTTTGTTATAATGGGAGGCTAAGGACTGCTATTCTCAATGCACCTCCCCGGGATCTAACTTGACACCTACAAGTGGGTGTTAGAGAGATCTACCAGTGAGCTAAGTCTCTCGGTGTAGAACGTGCCAATATTTTGTGTTTAACCACCCAAGCTTCAAAAATTTTACCAATCAAACATATTCTCTTAGACACCTAAGATAATATTGATTATTAGAAAAAAAAGTTAGGGTAACACCAATGGAAGATAAGATGATACAAACACTTTTACTATACAATGACCACCTTTAAACAACAAGAGGAAGACCACATAAGTATTGAAAGAAAAGAATAAATGACTTTTTTAGAAATAACTATGAATATGGTGTTGGATTAATGTTAATTATGGTTGAATTAATTAAACTCATGTTCATTAATAATATTTAATTCATATTGATATCCTAAATATTCAATTGATGCATCATTGATATATGTAAAGTCTTAAAGTATAAAAGGTCACATGTGAGGGACTTGTGCATGTGATGACAAAGAGGAGACAATGTCTAGTTTCATATTGAAGAATGAGACAAACCCACATATCCTTTTATATAGTTGGTAGCTCATGAATCTTAGTTCAAAGAACTTTGTGAGGACATGCTAGACCACATGTGCGCATGTACATTAGGCTTAGGTTTGGGAATTGAGAATTATCTTTCGTATATCTTTTTGCACGAAAATCTTTTGATCTAATGGTTACGAGACGGAGAGGTGCATCATTTGGATCATATTCATGATCCAATACACAATCTATGAATATGTGATTTGGGTCCTCTAATCAATACATTTTTGTGGTAATAATCTCTCTCCTCTGCTCTCTACTCCCCTCTATCCATGGTATTCCTTACGGTGTAACTGCTCCCAATCGTCCTTCCCTGTAGCCATAGATGACTGAGGTATGGTCGAGGTCAACTCAAAACCATATACATGTCTTTCGAATTGTGTATATGTTTTATCTTAGGAGGAAGGCATAGGTACCCGTATATACTCATTTGTGACTATTGTTATGTAGGGCATGTTTATATTTGATGCATATTGGTTTATTATGCATGTATTTTTATGGATTTTGCGAACATATAGCTCAAGATTAAGAAGTATGGTATCAAAGAATCCATGTAATTAACTCCATTAAACATTGAATTTGGCTTAAAATTAACTTCGCACCCACTTTTCATTGGTGTTATTGTAACCATGCTTCATTTTATACAATCACATCTTTGAAGAACCTGGTAATATATAAGTGGTACCTACAAATTTCATCTCCAATAATATTTATGGAAGCATTTACAAGCAGGCCGATAACGCATGATATTGTCATCTCATATGTCGATTCAAAGTCAACCTGTCTCGAAATGTTCTTCTTAACGGTTAAAAGAGGATCAAAAGTCCCTGAACAGGAACAACCCATCCTAATAAAGGCATTGTGTCCTTAACCATGTGTATGTCCATGCCTTCCTCTAAGTGAGACATTCTTATCTGCATGCTCCCAAGCTGAGAAGTCCTTATTTGTATATCTCTTATATGATTTTCCTTTAAGATGACAAATGAGTAGCACTTGTAGGGCAGTGAATTTAATATCTTATCCAATATCTTAATAAATATATCTCATTATAGATAATTCTTTAACCTCCTCTAAACGGTCTCTATCATAGATAGTCTTATATCCCCTTCTACGTGATCAACAATATATGGAGTATTTTCCTTCATGTATAGTTTTTTTCAAAATAGATCAATAGTTAACAATTGTATCGATTTACCACATTTAAGAAGGTTGAAATCATGATCACACTGTAGGGCATATAAATGTCACAAATTATGACATGTTTTTAGTTCTAAACCTACCATTTTCATATGATTGTACTTTCTTACAATAAGGTCAAGAACATGTCATGATACTATTTTTAAAAATTTTGCTATAAGATATTTTGTCATATCAATTTAATGCATGGTAATAGTTCATGATTCTTCAAATGACTTCTTCAATTTTGTAATTTGCGACTCTGTCAACAAACGTAGTTATTTCCAAATTGTATCAAATCTCCTAGTTAAGCTACCGATAAATCCTTTAAACCTTGTGTGTGCACTTTCCACCCTAACAACCATGAATATCAAATCATTATACATTTCAAGAACAATAGATAATATATATATATATATATATATATATATATATATATATATATATATATATATATATATATATATATATTGAAAACCAATTTCATATACCTATTAGTTGTATGAGTATGATAATGAGTTACTCTATCTGCCCATGTTGAGTTAATTCTTACCTTATATGGGTCCAATCATTACACTTTAACACTAAAGAGTAAAGCGAGATTTTTTTCACTTCAATGCCATTACCTAAACTGCCTCTTTATAACTACTCTTATCTAACAAGTAGATGACCTTCCTCCAATTTACACCAAACATACTCATCTCTTTATTTCTTATCAATTTGATAATAAATACTTCAATATTTTTTGTTATATGCCGTTTATATTGAAAATGTGTCATATTTGAAAAATTATTTGAATGTCATTCACTAAAGCTATATCATGGTCATTGTAGATGACACATGAAATGTTGTTTAGACTACATAACTCTCTCACACACCTCAACACTTAACATATTCTTTTTCTTTTTCATGCTCATAAAAGCAAAGGCTATGGAGAAGTTTTTGAAGGTTAATGTGAACCCGACAACGTCAAGAAAAAGCATCTTATATATGTAAAATATAAAAATATATATAACCGTTAGACACTATGAATGGGTGAATGTTAGAAAATAAAAGTAAAATATTTACATATTTGTCTTACATGTGCTATTAAATTCTAAGACCAATAAAAATACATAAAGTAATTGTATAGAATGAGGATGTGCAAATACAATATTTCTCATAGTATATGTATTAGGGATTTTACAATATTATGTATGATAATAATGAGTGTCTAGATCGTATAGTAGTTGTGGAATACTTAGAAAAACCCCATCTTCTTTCCCAATTTTTATTGGTGCATTATAAACATGCATTGCTCTACTCATATTTTTCTCATCAACCTGCTTCAAATGCATTAAAATATGTTTTGGTTTACAATGACGTATTGTAAGATACTTTGTCATTCTATACTCAGAGCTACTCAATCTTTCTTCAAAAACATGACCTTCAAGAAAGAAACCTAGACGGCGGTTATGTATCCTATTCATTACATTCAACTTCCAATAACTATCAAGTATACCCTTTTCTTTTAATAAAAATAGATAATCTATTTTCTTAGTATCCGTCCACCTACTACTTTTAACATCAATAATTTTAGTCTATTTATATTTATCATTCTTTTCACACCCAAGTCATACCATGCATTAAGCCTTTGCTCTTGAAATGACTAAAAACAATAACAATATTATGCTTCTTTCAAAAATTTCTTACATACTCAATAAGTTCATTACTACTCTTAAATGCATCCTCCGTCGCAAACATGAGTGAATAGTCAAGTCCATCACCCTAATAGTCTTTCACTAACGTTAGCATGGCACAATTTAGTATCCCATAGTATCACAAAAATTCACTTTACCACCCTTTAGTATCTTATAATGCATTCTAGTACAAAATTAATAATCTAAATTAATAGTTAAATAAAATTTTGATATTTAAAAGTGAATTAATATTTAAATTAACTTTATTATTTCACACTATAATTAAAAAACTTTACTAAATGTTTAAAACATATATTAATTTGTAATAATAACTTACTTTAGATAGTAATTACTAACTAAAATTAATTTTATTTAAACAATTAATTGTTATTTTGAATGTTAATTTACATTAATAAGATTAGTTTAGCATTAAACCAACCAAAGTTAGAAAACATGGAAATGATATTTCATATTAATTTAAAAACGAATTTGTGTTATTTAAAATTATTTTTTCATGCCATTAAATGCTAATTTCGAATATTTATTTTATAAACTTAATTTTCATATCATAACAACAACTTAACTTTGATGCCTATCAAACTAATAGTCTTTAACATCAACTCAATCAACATAAATATTAATTTTCATAGCCATGAATGAAAATTTAAAATTTCTTATAATGATGATTATGTAAAAAATTAAAAGTCTCTAATGTAAATTAAGATTTAAATTAATAAATAATAATGTTTGAATATAATAAAAATAACTAATATAAATTAATAATTAGTATTTAAAATCATGTTATTATCAAAATTAATGGTAAATATAGGTTTTAAACATTTAGTGAAGTTTTCTTAATTCTAATTTGAATTAATAAACTTAATTTATATATTAAATATTAATTTACTTAAATATTTTTGCTGATTTGAATGGTAATAATTTAGTACTGAAATGAATTTGTAAGATACTAAAAGGTATCAAAGTGGATATTTGATGTTTCTACAAGATACTAAACTTAAGATTTAGCATTAAATTGACGTCAATGCCACATCAATATTGAATCAATGCAAAGTTAGTGCTACATCAGCATTAACATCAGATGCATATGCTATGCCAACATTCTCCATCAGCCATCAGTATTTTATAATGTTAGTGACATGTACTAAAGTACTGAGTTTTTAAAATTTAGGTCTTTTAAATTATTAAAAGTCAAGTAGAAGGTATAAAAGTGGATTTTTGGTAAACCAAATAGTATTAATGTGAAGTTTTTCCTTTTATTTATTTTGTCCTTTTTCTCAATCATTGTCTTTCACCATTCTTCTCCTCCCATACTCCATTACTTCACATTGTTGGTAATTTCTTCCTCTCTCCCTTATGTTTCCCCCTTTTCCTCTTGACTGTAAGTTGTACCTTCTCATATTGCTCTCTTTCCTTTCCTCTTTGGCTCATCTCTTTCTTTTCCTCTTGTTCTAAAAGATTGGCTTCCACCTACACCCTAAGTTATATGAGATAGATGCCTATGGAGGCAAACACACTCGGGTGTATATGCTTGTCAAGGCACCTAAGTGCTCAGATGTATATCCATGCATTTATGCATATGCTCCTGGAGTAAGATGCATGTCTATGCCTCTACTCCAAGGAGAAGATAGACTCTAGTGCATCCACTTGGAGGACACACTTCACTCATTTTTTTATGATAAGAGGACTAATTAGGGAGTGAAGAGAGAGAAAAAATGAGAAAGAAAAGCAAGGAGGGACTCACCAGCATCATATAGTAGTAGAAATAGAGAAAAGAGCTAAGTGTGCACGAGATAAAAAGGGAGAAGAGAGCAAGCATTAGTGACGAATAAGAAGGAGAAAACCATGGAAGAGGATTGAGGGTATGTGAAGGGAGAGTGATTGAGGGACAAAGCAATTTGGTGACAAAAGTGGTTGGGTGTGTGAATAAAAAAAAGAGGAGTAGGGATAACAATTAAGTTTTTATTAAATGTGAAAAGGACTGGTCATGATATGAAAAATATTAGGTGTTTTATCTATTCCACTAGTGTAGGTTTTAATAAATGTGAAAAGGATTAGTAGCAGTTCTTTTTGTTCCATCAGTGTTTTCCATAACCTATGGAGACTTTTGCTGGCTCGGGATTGAAATACGTAGATAATATAAATCAATGTGATATGAAAATTTCTTTACTTTTTGGTATTATTGTAATCTAGGCCAACAACTCAACTTGAATGGTAGAGCATGTTAAAATCTATTGGAATGCAACAAGATGTAAGGGCATACTAGAGAACTTTGACTCTCGTTCTCAAGGGAGAAAGCAACTCAATTAGTAAAATAACCTCGATAAGGTATTGGGGTGAGTGAATGGGTCCTTAAGAATTTGACAATGCGTATTACAATTACCGATAAGGGTTATGTAGAAAGGTGAAGCACTTGATGTGCTCGAGAAGACAAGGAGACTACGTTATTGCTACTCCTAGAAAGGATAAAGAAAAAAGAACTGAAATCGTATAATTAATTTCTGATGTCATTTTTATTACAAGTGCTTATTTACATACTACTTTAACTAAAACAGTAAAACATATGCCAATTTTTTAGATGTGATTCTTGATAACTCCTCACTTTTATGTTTATGGCATCATGCTGATTGGGACGTGTCAACTAATCCCATGAACTCCACGTTAAGATCGACTCAAAGTAATGGACTTATTTTACATGTTCGAGGTCTTGACTCTTCAAGATAGGGATCCCTTTTTTTGATACTTTTGACCTTCTACCACTATCTCTTATGACTCCATATCCGTAGTCATCGAGGGTATGAGTTATAACCAAATTAATTTAAAAAACTAATATATTTGCTTCTTAGTGCGATCCTCATGATTCTGTTCATTAATAGTTAGGATCTACAAAGGCAACACCTCTTTGTCCATATTTCTGGGCTTCTATATACTACTTTGAAAAACCTCTTGCTAGAGTTCTTGCCTTCTTACTTTCATGGCTTCTTCGAATGTTGCCCTGCTCCAATCAATTGTATGTATGGGTATGTATGTTTTCTCAAACCGATATATTGACAACCACTAGCACCCAAAGTTGACCTTACCTCATCGAGATTAGAAGGCCACTAGTGAAGCCTGAACCGAGTCTCACATTTCACATTTAAAGTTTAAATATTGAAGAATCATATCCTAGGTCTTGGTTCTTCATTGACACCAAAATTTGTATGTATAATTGATAATGATTTATTGAAGGGAGAGGCATGCATATGTATGAGTGTCAAAGTATGTGCAGGAAAGAAGAAGACATGCAACATTGTGAGGGTAAGACTGACTTAAAGGTACTAAAATTTGGATCAGATTTGGGTCACCTGACTTAAACTTATTTAAATAGGCGAGGTTTGGTAAGACTCAGATTTTTCTTTGTTCTCAATAGGATATTAATGATGAATCAACTCAAGAAGGTCAAGTTAAGCAAGCAATACGAAAATCAACAATTTGCATATATGAACAGATGATGGAATGACAATGTTGATACAATTGCAAAACCAATAAATAAGCACAAGCACACCTTTTTATCGGTTCATTATTTTGTGCATGTAACTCTAGTTTTTGTTAAGAATGCAATATTGATTAGAAATGTGTAGAATATAGAAATATAACTTAATTTGAGTGCAAGAAGAACCTGATCAATTTCTTGAGTAGCATGTGAGACTTGAACAAATGGATGTGTAATAATAAATACATATGACTATACTGCTGAACTGATTAGAGTCAATACACTTAATAAGAATGTCGAGAAACTCTAGTAATGAGTTGGATAAACATGTGGTCAATCCTTAATGCTATGAAATTAGTTTGATACCTAACTTGGACTGCTTTGATATAGACAAAAAAAGCCCAACAGTCTTTACTCATAAGGAGCAATCACATGCACAACAATTTATGTGCTAAAGAGAGACACACACAAACTTATCTAGAATTTCTGACTTCTTCCCTTTTTCCTTTCTTTCCTATCTCCCTTCTTTGACGATGAACATTTTATTTATTTTCCTTAAGGTATCTTGAAAAAATAAAATTTGATACAATATTTTTCATTTTTGGGAAAGCAAAACCAAAAAGACAAAAAAATGCATTTTGCGAATCATGTTTCTTTCTTGAGTTTGCTTAAGATGACAAGTAAAAAGATTCCTACACACAAGGACTTGTGGAACCAGCTGGTCTTGATTTCATATGATTCTCTCATATTGACATATAATGATGACAAGATATTTTGCTAACTTCAACAATTTCACAAGAATGAAAAGTGTCAGCTGTCTCGATTTTCTATTTGGTCAGCTGTTCCATTTCTATGATTCTCAGCCCTCTACATGGGTCATCCCTTTCTATTCTTACAATGTTCAACCATATGTATAAGTCATGCATATATTAACTTTATATATTACTTAGATATGATCAACATACATAGATATTATACAAAACTACATGCCCTCTCATCACACACATGCATATACACACATATACATATGCATATTTTATGTAAACACACACATATATATTATTTTTTTAAGGTAAATACATATATTTTACAATACTACACACATATATACCTAGTGTTACATCATATATATATACTATATATAAGATGCATATTACCTATATATATACATATAGTTTTATACAGAGAATATATAGGTTAGTTTTTCAGTTATTACATATAAATATATTATATTTATGTTATGTTCCTATATATATGCATATATAGCATATATGTAATATGTATGCATGACTTTTCATAATGGATGAAAACACTTTGGATATTTATGTCTTGCTCAAATATTTTTGTATGGTAGACTCTTCTGGATTCCAAATAAGGCATGTGGACTCTACAACTTTCCTTTTTCTTTTTTATTTTCTTGAAATGTTCCTAGATCGACAACTTTATATTTGATTTGGTTCATTGTAAAATAGACCAGGACCCTCTTGATGAATATTCAATGATCCAAGGTTTGTAGAACCATTTCACATATTTTAAAATTGAATATTTCAAACTAGCTTTTGTGAATCAAAAGTATATTTTTTGTTAAGAAAAATTTTGGGTGTTTACATTGATATACTTGGGTGAGCTTTAACTCTCTTTCCTCCAACCTTGACTCAACCTATAGAAATCATTACCTGGTTATGGTATATCAACCCTAGTGAGATAGATTTTCTTTTTCATATTTTAACTCTCGCGATTCTAATTCAACTACCATATTCAAAGAAGATTTTTATAGAATTGGATTGCCAAGAATCTTTTTTCCTTTATTCTTATTTTGTGGCGCTTCGTATGGCCTCTCAATTAGGGCTTTGTCAATGCTTCCCAGCTGTGAGAGAAATTTTGTTTGAGGATAATCAATGAGGATTTGCCTTTGTTCTTCTTGATTCATATCCTTGTTCTGACGAGACCCCAGAATTTTCTTTTTGGTGGTGCTTCTCCATCATCCCGATTCAACCCAATTATTGCTCAACCTTACCTTCCACATTGCCTAGCCAGTCAATTATGGTTTTGTCAATGTTTGCCAGCTATGAGACAACTTTTCTTTGAGGATAATCACCGAGGTTTCACCCTTATTCTTCCTGATTCATATCTTTGTTCCGACAAGACCCCAAAATCTTCTTTTTGGTGGGCAAGTAGTCGCTTAGAGATGACCAAGATCTTGATTGATGACTATGGCATCAATGTGACTACTGACAATAATCCCAAGTCTCAGCACATATAACCCTCTGTATATTCCTCTACCTCCTTAGATGGTCTCTCAAGCCTGTCGACTCCTCCCCTATTGAAGAAAATACTTCCTCTATAAGAACTATTAATAACAAAACATGACCGAAAGCAAGAAATATGCCATCTCAAACTATCATGATAGAGGATTTGACTTATGATATTCAAGATTCTATACCTGAAGTTGTTGGTGAAGGATTTATATTCTCTTCTATACCATACAATAACCCGACTCCATAACACCTCGAGTAGGAAGTAGTGGATTTTGGTGCATGTTCTTTCTTGTTAGATAGGTATTTTTTCATTGAATTGCAAAATATCATATCTTCTATGATCCAACAACTTCACACATAGTTTGCTTCTTCCACTCCTATTCTAAACATGATTGGTTATGGTCTACATATGATACTAACCCTTAGGATGCATACCTTCCTTCCGAGCTAAGGAGGTTAATACAAGAAGTATCTTGTATCTGCATTTGGATCCGTGAATACCTCAATTCCTACCAAAACCATCGAGTCATTGCTCAAGCCCAACTTTCTTCCATTATTGATTGTCAGGAGCATATATGTTCCTTCTCTCGGCATGTAGATGACGTTGGGGACTTCACAACAGTTTTGTTACTCAATTGATGGAGATATCTTCACATATCAATTTTGAGAATAAGAAATCAGCTCTTTAAGCTAAGATTTCATCTCTTGAAACATCTCGAACTATTTTTATCTCAACATTCTCCTCAACTTCTTAGGTCTCTTGTGTAGCAAAATCAATTATTTTGTTTTTAAGTTTGTTATGATTTGTCCTATCATTTTAGATATTCAAGCCATCACTGGTCTCCTATCCGATGTTTTTGAGCTTCGTTCCTTAGGTTCCTCCACTTATTGTTTCTCCTTCATTTTCAAGAATCTTTTCTAAAGAGGACTCATAATGCGCAGCATTCGAAAGAAGTAACTTCAAATGAACACATTCTAGTTGTGCAAGCTCATTGTTTGCCCTAGTAGCATAGCAATCACCAATGAATATCGCATCATCATTGAGGCTTTATTCTCTAAGTATCCTTTAGATTTTGTTTTTTTTCTTAAGCACTCTTTTCAAGGGTATACACACATTCCTCTCTCAGGAGCTTTTTTCTCTCTCAAGTCATCGACTTGCCGAGTGTCTAGGTAGAGTTTTATTTAAGCTCTAATCTTAAAATGGGGCATTATTAATCTAACTCAATAAACTGTTAATTAATGTTGTCTCGAGATTTGCTAAATGAGGTTGGTGCGTCATCACCATCCTCTATCAATCAAACAATGTCCGAGGTATTTCCTTCAATGTTTAGCTAATCAATTCGAGCTCGCCCAATGATTTCCCACTCATATTTATCCGACCAAGGTATTAGGAGGTGGTGCGACAATGTGAAATTTAACAATCCCTATGGTGACTAAAGCCAACAACAATTGATCGAGGAGTTTCCTATTGTTGGCTTCCCATCTAATCTAGGAGCCACTATTCAATATTTAGCCAAGCGCTAAGCATGTACTGGTAAACCATAACATGTTACCACAAAGACATCCTTGTCGTGATGTTCCTACCCGAGCATTCTTTGTAGGAACCCGCTTACTATGTGGGTGTAGAAGACCCTAAGAATGATATCTCATTAGTATGTCAATGTCTTAAAAGGGTAAGCTTTCTTAGTAGCTAAATTTTTCGTTCATCTCTCTTTTGGATATCATCATAGATTGTAGGTAATGGTTGTTGAAGCTCCTACACTTTTTGAACATAGGTCCCTTTTTAATGACTTCTGGTGCAACCAAGGTAGGTGCAACAAGAATAGCTCCCCAAGCAGAGCCTTTGGCTAGGGCAATTGCCACACCCTTTCAAGAAGTGGCCTGTATCTCCAATTTGACCATACTTACTAGTCCACCCAATCAAGGAGAAATCTAGATTTCTACTTCATCCCTGGTAACAAAGTTGACTCCCGAAAATGGAGCTCAAGTTGATTTCAACAATCATAAATGAGGCAAGCTTGGAAGAGGAATCTAGGGCTAAGACCACTATAGCCTCGATCTTGATAGTCCTAATCAAGGTAGCTCTTAGCGAGAAAACTCGAAAAGCCTTTCATAGGAGAGTCAAGTTGAGGTTTCTGTGGCCCCAAGATTCGAGGGGGCTCTTATGCCTATTTTTGTAACTGTTTTGTAGTCTGAGATAGTCTGTAAGTAGCCACTACTTTCATACCAGAATCTGCTACTATGGTGAGTGTTGTCGAGTCTCCTTGAAAGGAGACTTTGGTTGATATAAATGTGTGAAACGATGATATTATTATGCTTATAGAAGAAGTTGCACCTCCACTACCCTTGGGCAGGGACGAGTCTTCATAGTGCTCTTTGTTATACCCTTCACAGGCTATTTACTAAAGGATCATAAACTACCAAATGCCAAGGATCTTTATGAAACATCAATACTTAACCTATGTTCTTGGTTAGACTATCTTACACAACAACGAGCTTTATAAAGTGCTTCCAATTTACGAGATAGCATGGATCGATATTGAGAAGCTCGTCATAAAATTGACCTCCTCGAATGTGACTCTCTCTCTCTCTCTCTCTCTCTCTCTCTCTCTCTCGGAAATCGCTTCTCTTACTTTATTAGCTTGCATCCCTCAACAATTGTTTGACTCCGCACTACTAAGAACTAATAGCAACTACTGGAGCTTATGAAGAGGAACGACGAAAATGACATGATTTAGAGGAGACATATCTAAAAGCCTTCTCGAGGAATAAAGTGTCGAAGGAGTCATTGATGGTTGAGAATCAAACAACTCTTGAACGACAGTGAGGAGTATCATATGGCCATTGTCAAGACGAGTTGGCTTGGTCATGCACCTCCTCTTCCTTTAATAGGGTTTTTACCTTGGGATAGGTAACCAACCTGTGCTTATCATATTCTTTATAATTCTTTTGATTTTCTTCATGCTTATTTTGATAAATGTATACATACTCATCAAATTCTTCAAATAAATTGTCCTTCTTAGATCGAAGGATATTATTTCTTCAAATATTTCTTATTTATGCTCCTTGAATATTCTTTTCCTTCAATTTTTTCTAATCTTTAAGTCCCTCTTGTTAAAACCTTCAACATGATATAGGGCTCATCCCAATTAGAAGACCACTTTTCAAACTACATATCTTTCATGGCTATTAGTAAGATAGCCTTCTAAACTAAATCTCTTTCTCAAAATTGTTTTAGGCGAACAACTTTGTTGTATGATCGAGCAACCTTTCATGTATTGGTAAGTAAGTTGTGTAAGGTTATTAGTTGATCTTCATCTAGTGAATCAAGTTCCATCATCAATGGCTATAAATATCCATTAGGTTGTAAATTATTCTGCTTGGCTACCCACAAAGATTTGACATTAATCTTCATCATCAATACTGCATATTATCCATATATAAGCCAGGATGGAGTTATATCAGTCATTGAGGTTTTGGAATTTTGATATGCCTAAAGGACCTTAGGTAACACTTCATGTTATTTCCACAAAATGTTTTAGAGAGAGTTTTAATCAAATCGATAGTCGCCTTATTGGTGGCCTAAACTTGATCATTCGCTTGTGCTAAGGGGTTAAATGTACCAATTTGACATTGAAACTCCTAAGAAAAGTTGGTACCTTTTCTCCTGTGAACATCGATTGTGGAATTCTGAATCGGAAGTTGATGAATGTGATCATATCATCTTGGGTTACTATGTTTAATGGTACCCATTTAGTAAAGTAATATGTAGCCACTATGATAAAAGCGTGCCCTTTCAATGATTTTGGTTAAATATTTCCAATTAAGTCCATGACCCATCCTCTAAATGGATACGGTATGATGATTGGATAAAATTCTACCGCGAACATTTTCTATAGAGGACCAAACATTCACATTGTTCGCAATCCTTCATATAACTAATGCAATCTTAGTGCATAGTAGGCCAATAATATTCATACCGGTATATTAGTTACTTCATTTTAAATCCTTTCAATGAGCACAACAAATTTCTTCATGGACCTTGACCATTACCGTTTGAGCGTCAAAAATACTCGAACATCTCAAAAGTAAACCCTAATGGCTTCACTTATACAAATTACCAACCAAAAGGTGTAACCTAATGCCATGTGTTGAATGTCTCAAATTGCAAAGGTTGGTTTAAGTATTTTACCAATAAGTTTATCAAATCACTAGATTCTTTTGACTCCTTAATCGAGGTTATCAATGTCTAGGGCCCATATAATTCCTTATGACCTGAGGTAGTATGGGTTAAATTTTTTGCCACTTGATTTTCATCTCTAGAATATACGATAGTTTTAATTATTGTGAAGGTTTCTAACAAACCTTTTGAGCACTAATGCAGAGGTTGTAGGTTCAAACTATGGTATTGTAATCCTCTGTCAATTAGCTCAACACTACTTGAGAATCACCATAAATCTCTACCTTTGTTGCACCAACAATAGAGACCAAGCTTAAACTATAAATCAAAGCCTAGTATTTTGGTTGGGGAAATGGTTCAAACACTCATACCCATGCCTCCACTACACTTCAAGTAGTTGAACATAATTGACCAAGGTTGTTCTCCTATCATATTTGGTGCTGCGTCTAAAGGGTTAGTAACCTCAATACATACCAAATGCACCCTGAAATCAGCCATAGGCTATCTTTTCTCTACTTTGAGGTGATAGTGTTTTAAGTGAAAAGGATACACCTTGATCATCCATTTAGCTAGCCTACTCTGGAGAGATAGGCGGTCAAGAAGGCAACATAAAATATCAACTTTGTTTATCATATGCACATCAGTTGGTATAATTTCATGTACACACGATACAAGGCCAAACATATCTTTTCAATTAGATAATATTGGGACTCTACATCCTTGAGTAATTGATTCAAATAGAAAATAGTCTGTTCATTGGTCATTGGCATCCTATGCTAGGATGACACGAATGAAATTTTGTTGAGACTATATACAATTTCAATGGTTTCTCAAAAATCAGAGCATTAAGACATGCAATTTTGCTAAATATTCCTTGACCCTTTCAAATAGCAACTCTTGTTATGTATCTAAACAAAGTCGTCTACATCCTTCAACCTAAGTATTATTGTTAAATGAGTTATTTTCCCTGCAATATTAGCAATAAAGCATCGTGGATAGCTAACATGTTCGATTAAGCTTCGTAACTCCTTCTTTGTCTTAGGTGATTCTGTATTAATAATGACCTTGGCCTTGTTTGGGTCGACTTTGATCACTCTATTGTGTACCAGAAAATCTAAGAAATGTTCAACGAAAACTACAAAAGCACACTTATTAGTACTCATCTTCAGATGTTCTTATGAACTTAGCCTCCGAAAGCCGTTGTTTCTCTTACTTGATAGCAAGAAGCATTTCAAGTTTGAATCTCCTCATCATTTGCCTATAAGGTTTCATCCTTACTTTCAGTGGGATGGTGAATTCGACCAAGTCTCGAGAAAAACCCAACATTTCATGATATTCCGATATGAAGCAACCCTTGTATTGCTTAAGTAACTTGACCAGTTATGACCGGTTTTCGTTAGACATGACAACGTTCATCTTCATCAGTCTCATTTCTCCTTCTAAAGCCAAATTTACCTCCATCAAAAGGTCTACTAAAATGGAACTCAGTTCGTCCTTCTGATAGAAGAATTTAATGCTACTCCCCCATGATGGCTAACAGAATTGCGAGAATGGGGCAACACTCAACTTGCCCCCAAGCAGATTAATATATGCCCTTCTAACACTCTATTCAGTATAAGTAACTTCAAAATATTGAAAGCAATCCCTAATAACCTAAGGTTGACTATTCATGAGTAACATTACACAATGGTCTTAAATAAGCCAAATCAAAAGTAAATCCCTATGTGCTTAATTGTCATAACCTCATCTCCTCTAGGGCTTTAAGTATGATAATTAAACCTACTCAAGGCAAATAAAATAATACCTCACATGCCTTGAGATCAATTGTAAAAGGATCTTCTTCTACCTCAATTACCTCAACCATTTCACAAGCCTAGAACATAAGCTTCTAATATAATGTTGACGAGCACATAATAGCTTGAATGAATCAAATCTCGATAACAAAAAATAACTCAAGTTAGCATCAACAATGAAGAAAGGGGTTGTTGAGGTCTTCAAACCCATAGTGAGTTCAATAGCTATTATTCCCATCATAACCAATGACTCTCAAAAATTAAACATTTTTAGGTTCATCAAAATTAAATTGGAAGGTGTGCTCCTTATCTATTGCAATGTATTGCATGACATTACACTCAATATCGCACCACCATCAATGAACACACTCTTAAAAGGTTGATCATTCACCACCGTGGGGATGTACAATGGTCTCACATGTCTCGTTATGGCTTCCAATGGTTTCTCGAATACCATCAAAATGTCAACTCTATTGACCAAAGTTGCTCAATCAGGTTCGTCTATCAGAAAATCATAATCTGCAATAGATTGAGTATCTCCTCTAGGAGCAAACCTCGCCGACAAAATAATAATCATCTCTTCAAAAAAAGTTAGAAAGCAGCATCACGATCATCATTGACGTCTTCATCGGATATATACGTCTTATCTAAGAAATGATCATCCTCAACAACTTCTTTCAATTCTTGGTAACTCCTAATTCGCTCGTCCGAACCTTTGATAGTCTCAGTTGACAATGTTTTCTTTGAATTCACTACAATTCTTGTGAAACCAAAAAATTATGCACATTTGGCCTAGTTTCAACATGTTGTACTTCAAGAGTTTGGTACGTGGTGCGTCTCGACAGGCAAATAGGTTTAGAAAAATTGCGTTCATCCACAATCTCTAATTTTTTACATGATCTTAAGTACTTTGGCTCCATTCGATCAAGAGATGCGTGTAATGACAATCAACTTCTCTCGCCTTGAACAAATTGTACTTGTTTACAAGTTCCACTGTGATAGTACATAGTGGTAGTGTAGGGTCATCTTTCGCTATAGTTGGTTCATGCATGAATGGATTTGCGTCACTCAATTTTCTTGTCTACAAACTTAGGACACCCATCTCTAATAGTTTTTTGTATAATCGAGCAAAATGTAACACATTGATTTATGTCATATAAAGTCATATTACACCATTTACAATATCATGACATCTTTTTCGTCTCATCTTGGAATGGTATAGAATGTCCTTCAAACATATAGATTTGTCAATCCTTCAAAGTACATAAAAGATCTAATCAACTTTTGAGATATTAAATAGCCACGGTTCCTCTCATCATTTCTTTCTCTTTCTCCTTTGGGGACAAAGAGCATAACAAACATAAGGAGGTCATTGTGTCAATTTGGTAGCCATGACTTTAGCCAAGTCAGACTCATCAACAATATCTTACTTCATATCTTTCAAATAGGAAGTTAGAGCATGATGTGGAACTTCTCGTCTATTGTGTGATGCATCTAGGGTGTTCAAAATGTATTCAACTTCAATTATACGGTTAGCCAGTTGGATCAAAGTTGGGAAAAAAAGTTTTGCTAGACCCTTTTAATCTCAGTGTGCAAGCAATTTCGCACCAATGCCCATGTATTCAACCTCGACAAACTCCATCTGGAGATGTGTAACTAGTTCATAGAATTTCTCAAAAAAGATCTCGACAATTTTCCCGACCTTCTAGATTTCATTCCAAGTTTGAATTGATCCACGCTTCAATGAAGTATGCCAAGCATATGCTTGACCCATGAGAGAGGATATTAAAAGCTTGAGTTTGTGAAACTCAATGTTTCCTAATTTTCTATACTCGACACTAAATCGAGTCAAATACTCCCTTGCGTACTTATCATTTGCCTTGAGAATGTAGTAAACTTGGCTTTGAAACCTCTAGGAATAGGTGCAAGTCTATCAACCCATTCATGATAAGGCTTACGATCAACTTTAGTATCAAGAGTTTGGAGCTTACCCTGAGCGCATTCTAAACCAAGTCAATAAACTCATTGTATCTTCCAACTCCAGGGGTTCATTTGAAATCTAATTATTGAATGCATAATTTTGGTGTGCTAGTAGAAGGGATACTTGGTAAGATTGAAATGGGTGCACTTCAAGTTGATATATCAAATGTTGTGGAGAACCGGTGGCTTAAAGTTTCTTGGTTATATATGTGGTAGAAAACTCACTCCTACTTGGGCTGAAACTCGAAGCAATTGGTGGTACCATAGGATGATATCCTTTATATGTATTTCCTCGCATGTGGTATGTGCTCCCAACATACTAACTCGTGTCGAGATAGCATATGGGTGGCCTGTGCTTGTAATTTGAAAAGACGAAATCAAAACCAAAGAATCAAGTGATCTCTAAGTAATATTGACATGTCGGTCCTCAAGCCACAAAAAATCCTAAGACATTATATTTCCTCATACAAGTGTCAAACATCGTCCCACATTAGGATGTCACGTGGGGTGGTTCCTTCTACAATTTGTCTTCATTTATCGGTGAGCATATCTTGATCTTGAATAACAACTAGTTGATTGGTGATCATTGTGGGTATGGATTCTATCGAATAAGGTCGTCCGAATCTCTCCAAATTGCCCTTGCAACTAGTCATTAATGGATGGTTTTAAGTGTTCAAAGACATCTTTGCTCAATTGAATGTGAAGTATAGTGACACATTCTCTCTTTGCTCAGGCAATGGATGACCCATTGAGTCATTTGAGTATGGCACTTGATAATTGTGAATTAACGATGGTGACAAATGAGTTTCAACATCCATGCTAGAGGATGTTATTGAATACACTCGACCGAATTGAGTCTTTATAAACTGGTTAACCCGTATTCCACCGAACATGTCAAAGAATGTGTTGGCATCTATGGTGGACAGCAAGTACATGAAGTGATAGGCCTGCCAGTGATTGGGCCTGGAGATGGTTCCTTAATCATAGATGTCAATGCATTTGCACATTGATTCTCTTCATGCAACGCACGGTTGAGGAGTACCTGTGAATCTTAAGAAAGTAAGAGTAGAGTGGATGGGACCAACTAAGAATTCTTTTGGGTTGAAGCACACTAATAATTAGATAGGTGTATTTATATTTCATATTTATAAAACACTTGTATTTCTTCATATACAATAATAAACTCAAGAAATTTTAATATTTTAGATAGCCTCATATCGTCCTGAAGTGGGTTTACCACTTGAAGGGGTATATGAAGTATGACACTCGTCAAGAGTTGGATATGAGCTTTGTGAGACTCACATGGATTTTAGAGCATGGAGAAGACCTTTTCCTAATACAAACTGTTTCCGAGTTGCCAGCTAACCTCCCTCATGAGGGCGGGCCAGCCTCTGCTTGATAAGAGCTAGACCACCTCACGTTTAAAGCTAAAACCACCAGCTAACCCTGACAGTCGCGGATTACACCACCACATCCAGCGAGATCGGGTTCCCCTTATTGGCCGAATATACACGGACTTTAACCCATTTCGCCTTCCACTGAGTGGGACGCGCGGGTTGCTAGGTCGAATCCTTGCCTTGCCTTACCAATTGGTCGAAAATTTGAAATGCCACTTTGGACTCAGTTAAACCACCCAATCAACTAAGTGTGGTAACACCAAACGTGATGTCCCGATGTGAGATGTGAAAACTTCACGGTATAAAGAGGTATAAAGAGTCAGCATTCTCAATAAGAGAGAGAGAGAGAGTAGTGTGAAACATGGCCATGTGATACCGAAAGAAGCTGTCCCACAAGCAGAGAGGAGCACGTGCACTCCCAGCTGTAGACGTTTTCCAAAAGGAAAAAAAAGAGTCTCCTACGTATTCGTTTGGATGGGAGCAAGTAGTATTGTTGATAGATGCAAGAGCATTTTTTTTGTTATTAATGACATGTAGGGCTGGTAAATGAACCAAGGCTCAAGCCGTTCGTATTTTGGCTCGACTGGGCTTATCCCCTAATATGTTCTATGTTCTGTTGATTAAACTATAAATGGTACGTCCATGGTTCAACTTGTGGAAGCTTGTTAAATGACATATGTTGGTACTTAATGATGCTTCAGAAGTAATTATTTTTGTTATAAGAGGAGGTCGAAGCCTAACATATACACATATAGGGGTATTCATGCATCCATCATAACCGATTCAAACCAGTTCGGTTCTAAAAAAACTTGACGGTTTGGTTCTGGGTTCCAGTGTTGGAACTGAACCATTATATGTATATATAAAGTTTATATACACAAAGATATAAATCTTTATAAGTTTTATGTACATGAGTTTTATATCATTATATACATGTAAAAAGCGAATATATATAAAGTTTATAGCTTATATGGATTTAAATATTGACAAATTTATAAGTTTACATATATGAGTTTTATAGCATAGGTCCAAATAATCACATGGCATAATACATTGTAGTGAGCAAAACTCTTAAATAAGTAGAACTGCCATTCAAAACCGAACCAAATCAGAACTGACAGTTCGGTTTGGTTAGACTCTGGCCATGGCATGATTCAGTTTGGTTCTCAAAAGGTTTAGAACCGAAACTAGCGGTTTGGTTCAATGTTGAGGGTAGAAACGAACCAAACTGAATCGTGAATGCCCCTACACACATGCATCATCTCGGAATCAAACTCCCCACGAGAGCTAAGGAAAGCACTTTCCATCCTAAACATAGGATTAAATTTCACATAGAAAGCAAGAGAGGAGCTCCTGGAAACACAAAATATATAGATATAGAAATATATCGTCTTCAATCCAAGGGAAAGAAAGAATGATACAAATAATATAAATTGTCAAAACTAGCATAGCAAAGAGAACAAAGAAAACAAAAGTTCCATTTCGCTGAAAAGAAGTGCCTCACTGTTCTTTCTTGGCCCCAACCTTTCTCTTCATCCTACTAAAAGGTCCCACAGTCCGATCCATGATGTACATATAAATGACCTGACTCCATGATTTGTAACAATTCAAATCCTTATAGAACTCGGGAGCAATCTCCCTCACCTTGTGCAGCCTGTGCCCGGGGATCCTGGGGAAGTCATGGTGCTCATTGTGATAACCAACATGCCAAGTCAAGAGGTTCAGTGGCCCATAGTATGAATATGTCTCTTGGCTTGGATTGAACACATAGTGCTCTGAGATGAAGTGGCCGGCCATCGGGTGCATGCCACCACCAAGAAATGTGGAAGCAATGAGATAAGCCAGAGCTCGGGTGCCGAAGAAGTAGGTCAGGCCGGCGTCAAGGGACAACTGGATGAGGAGGTTGGTGAATTCCCACAGGCCGGGTGGCTTCGGCTTGAGGAAGAGCGGCCGGAGCGCATAGAAGAAGAGCTGCAAGAAGACCCAGATTGTCTTAGTGAAGACGTTGCAGACCAGCTTGGCTTCCATGTAGCTGGGGATGTCCATGTCCATGCCGTCGACACCCTGGTATCTATGGTGCTCCAAGTGGTACTTTTGGAAGGTGATGGACATGGGAACGCTGATGGGGAGGTTGGCGAAGATGCCGAGCCATCGGTTAAAGGAAGGGGTGGAGAAGGCTAGGTTGTGGCTCAACTCGTGGATGGCTAAAAAGAGGTTGTGGTTGAGGAAGGAGCCGAAGAAGTAGGCCACTGTGATGATCTTGAGCCAGCTTGATTGCCCCATAGATGCTGCCGTCCACAGTTGGAGGAGGACCACCGCTGCGATCTGTTTGTATGACACACCAAGCAATTTGATACACGTTAGCAACTTCCATTTTTTCCTCTCCTTTTTTTTTTCCTTGAAAAAGAGAGAGCACATGGCTTTCACAGAGAAAATGGGTCCAACTCAAAACACTGGAGAGAGAGAGAGAGAGAGAGAGAGAGAGAGAGAGAGAGAGAGAGAGAGAGAGAGAGAGAGAGAGAGAGAGAGAGAGAGAGAATGGTTTTAGGGGGAAAAACTGGCAACCTGTCTCGTTTAGTGATTCCTGATTTAACGTTTCATGAGAGAAGAGGAAGGATATTCCAAGGTTAGAGCTTCTTAAAGACGGGGGAAACATGGTGATGAGAATAATACAAATTAGAAAGTGCTGAGCTGAAAATTACGTTCTAAATATTTGCTGAGGCTGAGGCCCGTAAGTTGTCCCATTTAACAATAATTGATATCAAACTAAAAGAAACAAACAACCATCTTGAATTATATTCAGCAGAGGCCAGTAATCAAACAGGATATGCGAATATGATGAACTAAAAGACGAGTTTGAGTCACAGAGGTCACTCAATACCACGGGCACATTCAAAAATATTGCAGTCTGATGGATGAATATATGATTCACTCACTTCAAAAAATTAATTCTTTTCTTATCAACGGCAGAAAACAAAGTTGGAAAGTTTGGTAGTAAACAATACGTGCATATATTAGGAAAAGGCTGGGTCGCATGTGGGTGTGTTTGTGTGTGTGTGCGCGCGAGCGAGCGTGAGGAAGAGGTTACGGAGAAAAGAAGCTCCTCGAAATGAAACAGTGTCAGCAGGCCCGGTGAAACACGGCCGTCTGAGATTCGTTTCCCGAGAAGGCACATTAAATTTCTTGTTTGTATGAAAGCCACGTATCACCATTTATGCCAATGACCTCGATAGCCACGGAAAGCCAATGCACAGGGAAAAAAAAATTCACAGCCCAAAGAAGACGCCATTCCGGACAACACTGCTGGATCACATCTTAGAAAGAAAAAGGAGGGCGGTGAATTCGTAGATCGAGCTTCGACTAGAGGCCTCAAAATCCAAGAGGAGTCATATATGGAGAAATCCAATGATATGAGAAATTCCACCACCACCGTTACGGATCTCTCACCTGTTCCCACCCTAATACCAAAACCAACCTGGAGACTCTGTTTATGACGGCAACAAAATACAATAGTCTCTCGTCTCACCAAGCACAATTCGAAATATACGACTACTTGGTGCCTAAAAAAATACTGTAGTTGTTGACTTTGGAAAGTATTCCTGAGGTGATCATAAAACGCAAATGCAGAAAGGAAGTAAGTGAAAGGAGAGGGAGAGGGATTGCCTTGGGGAGGGCAAGGGGATCTGGCCCGAAGAGTTCCTTGATCTGAGGGTACTCAGAGAGGATCTGCCGTCTCCGCGTCGCGTGAGGCTCATCCGTATACGACCAGAAGAATTCCGTCGCTATCCCTGCCTCCTCTGCCCCCATAGCTCTCTCTCTCTCTCTCAACAAGAATTTCCTCCTTTGTCTAGAGAAAATATTTATCTAGATTTCCACCTCTTCTCCTTTTCTTCTTCTTCTCGGTGAGCGGATGAGAGAGAGATTGAGAAGAAAATGAAGAAAAAGGACGAGGAGCAGGAGGAAGAAGGAAGAAGAGGAGGCGAACGAGAAGCCTGCGATGGCTTATAGCGAGAGAGAAGAGCCCCCAAACTTGAGGAATAGCTATAATGGGACGTTGGGTTTCGGTATGATGGGATCGTACATACGGAGGGCGCCCACGACTCTCAAGTTTTATCGGTGGGCCTTATTCTGAGGGGGTGGAAACGGAAATCGTTAGTTTTGAAGGTTTCACATCTATTGGGCCGGATTCAAGCATTACCAAACCCTAATGAACCGGACAGTGAATCAACCAAATCCGATCCCAATAGCTTTGATTCGGGTTATGCACAGTAAGGGTAAGGTTGGCAAAATTGACCTACCCGTTCAACCCCATCCCGACACCATTGGGATGGAGAATACCCAAACCCAGAACTGATTGGGTCAGGTATGGGCATCATATGCCCAATACATACCTAACTTCACTTGCCTCAACTCATACATATACAAACATTCACATATAAATACATAAATATATGTACAATTAGAGTTACTAGACAATCTCTCATGCTATACATTGCTTGATCATCACCATTATCCATACAATCATTTAAACCATAGTGACCAAAGTGTCTATCCTATATCACATTTATTACACCCATGTGCATTAAATGACATTGACCATCGGATCGATGTTAACGAACGACTCTATTTGTGTTGTTTGTTATACAATTTCAAATATCATAATACAAATCCTTCTTAATCACCTTGATTTAATCTCAAAATTATGACAAAAACATATTATTAATATTCTATATTCACTTACAAAACTAATGGTTCAAACCACGTAAAATTTGCCCGGATAGTTGTCCCCTGCTGATGGTTTTATTGAGAAAAGGAAGAAAAGAGATGCTTTTGTTCCTTTCTCAATATCTCATCTAAAACTTAATGGTTTCTATAAGACGACACATTCCCATTCAACAACAACTTCTCTCGATTCTGAATGAGCCGGGATACTACTCATGAAGAGTTGGTTTATGAAGAATTCTTATTCACTCGCCACAGATTTAATTAATAAGAGAGAACTAAGAAAACTATCTCACTACTAATTCTAAACGGAATTAGATAAGAGAACATAATTTCACTAGAAAATAGATGCCCCCTTCATTCTACTAAGAGGTCTATTTAAGCTTGGACAATGACCCCAAAGTTGACCATATAAAAATAAATCAAAACACAAGTTCTCATGCAACAATTAGCTCTAGATGCAAGCTCCAAGGGTGGTTAAATGCATCATATTATTTTCTCAGGCATTAAGAGCACAAAAACTGATTTTCTAGACTATTTCCAGGTTTCTCATGAGTTGGACGAATTCATGCTTTAATTACCCTATAAAACACCATCATGAATTAATTCTATAGTTGACAATTTCCAGCATTTAAGTCTTGTGGTTCTTGGAGAGTGAGGACGTTTTTGAGATTTGGCACTAGGATTCCAATCACTTCTAATGGAGATGCTTTGTGAACTATTTAGATGAATTGAGAATTTTTTCTCGTCATGGACCTTGTGTATGGCCGAGTGGGCCCCGTTGATGAATTTGGATTGATGTCTACATAATTCTCTCTGGGTTGGAGAAGGACATTCTGATCTTCATAGTTTATCACATAAGGAATCAGGTCTCTAATGTTAAAAGTAGGTGACACTGTATAATGCTTAGGGAGGTCACTAGTGTAGGCATTTTCATTGACCTTGACAAGAACTTTTAAAGGACCAAATGCTCTTTGCTTTAATTTGGAAGATCTTTATAGAGAAAACCGTTCTTTGTGGAGGTGTATCGAGACAAAATTCCCTGGTTGAAACTGAATGGGCTTCTTGTGCTTGTTGGCAGCCTTTGCATATTTTGTGGAGTTGACTTCTATCTTCTTCTTGATATTTTCATGAAACTTTTGAATATCTTTAGCATGTTGTTTTCCTTTCAAGTCTTCTAGATGACTTGTATTGAGACTGAAGAGATTTAAAGGAGTGATAGGGTTGTACCCATATGTAGCTTCAAAGGGAGTCTGTCCTGCAGTGCGATGGGAGCTCTATTGAACACGAATTCTACCCATGCCAATTGTTCGTCCCAAGATTTGTTTTGCTTGGGCTGAATAGTTCATAGCAAGGTTGAGAGAGTGTGGTTGATGACCTCTGTTTGCCCATCCGTTTGAGGGTGGCAAGCAGTGCTTAACATGAGCTTTGTTCTCAATCTATTCCATAATGTCCTCCAAAAGTGACTCAGAAACTTAGAATCCCGATCGGAGAAGATGGATCGTGGGATCCCATGCAACCTCACAATTTCTTGAAAGAATAACTCAGCAATGTGTGAAGCATCATCTGTTTTATGACAGACAATAAAATAAGCCATGAGTGAGAAACGATTCATAATAACAAAAAACAGAATCCTTCCCTCGCTTGGTGTGGGGTAAACGAAAAGTAAAATTCATGCTAAGTGCTTCCCAAGGATGATTTGGGACCGATATAACCCCTAGTTGGTGTGTTCAGTACTCTTAGCCTTTTTGTAAAGGATGCAACGTTCTAGGATTCGGTGGACATGTCTCCTCATTTCTTCCATTAGAAGTATTCTTTGAGGATCTCCAACATTTTCTGCTCTCAAAAGTGGCTTGCAAATCTTTCATCATGGGCTCCTTTGATAAAAAGTTCTTGTATGTATCCTTTTGGGATACAAATTCTTCCAAAATGAAAAAGGTATCCATCATGCATGTAGCAAATTTGTTCGGACTTGTGGGGCTACAATGCAAATTTAGCCAGTTGTGGGTCTTGGGTATACGTTTTCTTAATAAATCCAAGCCCCATAAGTTTGGTGCTAGCCAATGAAACTAGAGTATACCTCCTGGAAAGAGCATAAGCTACAATGTATAGTGTTGCCAATGCTGGAGGGCATGAATCAAAGCATACAACTCCTTGTCATATGTTGAATAGTTTAAAGCAACTCCTTTCAGTTTTTCACTAAAAAATGCAATAGTTTTCCCTCTTGAGTTAGGACAACACCAATACTCATACCAGATGTATCACACTCAACCTCAAAGGCTTTGTTAAAATCTGGGAGCGCTAGAACTGGTGTGGAGCTTAGTTTCTTCTTAATATCTTTGAATCATACTTGGGTTAAAGGCGTCTAGCAAAAATGTTCCTTTTTCATGTAAGCCGTGATGGGAGCCATGCTAGTGCTAAACTATTTGATAAAACGTTGATAAAAGGATGCGAGCTCATGGAAACTTCTGATCTCGCTAAGCTTTGTGGGAACCGGCCAATCCATAATAGCGTTTACCTTCTCTTCGTTCACTTTGATGACGTGCTGAGACACTAGATACCCAAGGAAGATGATTTGTTCTTGGCAGAAATGACATTTCTTAAGGTTTCCAAATAGAATTTGGAGAAGACTGAACGAATGCAAGTGTTGTTCATGGTCTTGTATAGTCCTTCTATAGACTAGAATATCGTCAAAATAGACAACAACAAATTTTCCAATGTAAGTGCGCAAAACCTTATTCGTAAGTCTCATGAAGGTGCTTTGGGCATTTGTTAATACAAATGGCATAACTAGCTATTCATATAGCCCAACCTTGGTTTTGAAAGTCGTCTTCCATTCATCCCCATCTTTCATCCTTATCTGGTGGTATCCGCTTCTCAAATCGATTTTGGAGAACAATCGAGCTCCATGTAGCTCATCCAACATATCATCCAATCAAAGTATGAGGTACATGTATTTAATAATAATTTTGTTAACAACTCTGCTATTAATGTACTTTCTGAGAGTTCTATCTTTTTTTGGCACCAGTAATGCAGGTCCGCGCATGGACTTAAGGACTCTCTGATGTATCCCCTTTGTTCATCAATTCGTCAATTTGTGGAGCTCGTGCCCTTAAATTGTGGGATTTTAAATTTTGGGGTAGTATTCATTTGGATCCTTGCAGTTCATGGTGTGGGATCTGGGGGGAGGTGTCATGACTTCTTCCTTAGGTTCCTGGTAATCTGAATGTGAATGAGAGCCTCCTGGGTTAGGACAGAGTGGAGTAGGTGGTGATGGACTCAATCATTCCATGGCCCTAACCAGAAATTGGAGTTGGCCCATCTTTTCTTCTTGTCATTTTTTTAATGCTACAATTCTAGCTTGGTTAAAAGACATGCCTCTTGAGATGTTTGGAGCTTCTTTACTTAAATTTTGGTTGGGGTTGTTTTGGTGGTTTGTCATGGTTTGGGAGATTAGAGTTAGGAAGGCTTAATAGAGCTTACACGTTTTGAAGCAGAATGATGTGAGGTTTGGACTGAACCACCTCTTCAGCTAGTAGCAAGCATGATTAACTCAATTGTCTAGAGAGCATCTCAATGAAAGCACTAATGATGCATTTCCGTTCAGCAACAACTTCTCTCGATTCTGAATGAGTTGAGACACTATTCAAGAATAGTTCATTTATGGGGAATTCTTGTTCATTCGCCACCGATTTAACTGATAAGAGAGAACTAAGAAAACTATCTCACAACTAATTCTAAACGAAATTAGACAAGAGAACACAATTTCACCAAAAAATGGATGTCGTCCCCTTCATTCTATTAAGAGGTCTATTTAAGCTTGGACAAGGGCCCCAAAGCTGAACATACAGAAATAAATCAAAACACAAGTTCCCATGTAACAATTAGCTTTGGATGTAGGCTCCAAGAGTGGTTAAATGCATCATCCTATTTTCCCAGGCATTGAGAACACAAAAACTGATTTACTAGACTATTTCCAGGTTTCTCATGTGTTGGACAAATTCATGCTTTAATTACCCTAAAAAACACTATCATGAATTAATTCTATACTTGACAGCTTTTAGCATTTAAGTCTTATGGTTCCAGGAGAGTGAGGACGTTTTTGAGACTTTCACAGTGGGATTCCAACCACTTCCAATGGAGATGCTCTAATTAACATATTTCTGAACTAATTTGATGAATTGAGAATTTTGTCTCATCATGAACCTTGTGTGTGGCCGAGTGGGCCCCATTGATGAATTTGGACTGATGTCTATGTAATATTTATGCTTAAACAACTAGATCAATAGTTGTCACTAACAGGAAATGATGAAAAGATAGTCAATCTTGTTGGAGTTCTTTCTTTCTCCCTTCATACACCTTTTACGAAAGGGGATTACTATTTGTATATCCCTTTTACTATCCACACATCTCTTTTTCAGAAATACCAAAATTACCTCTCATCACTTTCTCTCTCTTCTCACACCCAATTCCAACATTTCTCTCTCCTCTCCCACCCAATTCCAACAAAGATCTATCTCACTGGATCTCTTTACTCCGATGACAAACATTTCATTTAGTGTTGTTAGGTACTTCATAGATGAACAATGCATCTTCTTATGAACCTCATCGAAGAAAAAGAAAGAAGAAAAAAGAATCAATAACAAGAAAAGAAAAAAAATCAAGAAACATACAATAAATAAATAAATAACATCAAGTTTTTTACACGAAACGTGGCACAAATGCATCTCCATAATGAGTCAAACATGCCTCAACCGTGTCTTCCCAATGAGAGAGATGCACTCCAACCATGTCTCTCTCATCGAGAATTTGACCTCATTTATTTTCATTTTGATTCTAGCCGAAAATGAAATCAATGCATCAAATAAATGATACAAAAGACATCAAATCAACAAAATGCCCCACTAAATCATTGAAATCCTCGACCTCCTCCCACATAACAGAGCATTACACATCACAATTCAAGTAAATGGAGTGAGAGTTCCCAGGGGTCTGCTTATAGTAGCGGGTGGCAATGCCATCCTCAAACCTCATAAAGGACTAGGCATAGATGCTCTAACCTTACTAGACGAGGTCACTGATCACTAACAGGAACCTCTTACTCGTGCTCGGGGCGAAACCAGCATTCCAACCCTGTTTGAACCCAAATCATTGCTGGGTGAATGGAGCATTAATGACTTCAGCAAACTCAAGGTTGTTTGTTTACTAACGTAGGAGGTTACTCAAGAGTGAAGTCCATATTTTAGCTAGCTAGGAGATTCTCAGCATCTCTTAGAATCAATAGCTCCAGTTGGCCAATTTTGGGGACAAACAATTCAAATTTAATGGTCTTAGTTAATTACATTTAGTGATCTTAACAATTACCAAAATAGTAATTAAATAGTCAAGATGGCTGAGCATGCATCAGTATTTCCTAGGAGAGTATTTATAACAAGTTATGGTTATCTACTTAATGTGCCTTAAACCTAACTCAGAGGGTTATTCTGAGCAAAAATAGGATCATGCCTAAGTGATTTATGTTGTGTTCCAGCATTGCTTCAGCGTCTCACTCTCATCCCTCCTAGAGTGGCAAGTGTACTAGGCCTTATCACCCTCTTTAGGTGTGTTAGCCCAAGGTGTGTGTAAGGAAATCAGTAAGCATGTGTGATCCTCTCAACTTAAGTTTTATATCAATTGGTGCTTTCATTGAGATTGAGAGGATGGTTGAACAAGATTTTGATTCCTCCCAGTACTATGAGACATGTCTCTTGAGCAAGCTCACATCATGGTATTGCAACATGGATAAGAGGCACTCGCATAACAGATGACACAACTGACCCAAAGCCTTGAGGAACTGTTGTGACAACAAGCTCCTTCTCCTAACTGCTCTAACACTATTTACTATGGTGTGGACGTTGGGCTCAACTGTATGAATGCATAAGGAGACAAGAATGTATCAAAGAGATATGGAACACTAAGTTCATCGGGTTATTTTGAACTTAAAGAGCAAGCACGTGGATAAGAACTTCAAGTATCATCAATACTTCGAAGAAATAAAATATAACTTCGAATATCATCAATACTTCGAAGAAAGAAAATATCATCAGGTTATTTTGAACTTCATTGATTATGCTAATCTTTGGTAGAGAAAACTCTAAGATCAACGATATAGGAAAGGAGATGGGGATATAAGAGTTTAATACCTTCATGATGTGTTGCGAAGTGAAGGAGCCACGGGAGCAAACCACTTGATTTTTTAGTGGGCTAAATAAAGAACTGGCTAACATTGCAGAATTACAATCTTATTCATTCAGTGAGTACATATTTCAGCTTGCTATTAAGGTCGGAAGACAACGTAGGAATGCCCCTCCCTATAGATATTTGGTTCTTAAGCTAGCTCAAAACAAGGCTTCCTCAAGTAAGCCAGTACTTCCAAAGAAGATGTTCTTTATGTTGGATGTCAATAGTTTTATTTTTTATATGCACTCTTTTCATGCAAGATTATTATGATACTGTGAGGAAGATTTATGGTTTTAGATATGAATGCTAATGAGGTGGGATTCTTGCACCGTGAGGATTCATGTGGTTTGCGAAGATAGGACCTCGTGGGGACTCATGGAGATGTGTGGGCGGGGATGGGGTTGGATTCCTAAATGGGGGCCTTGTTCCCTACCCCAACCCCACCCCATGAACATCCCTACTAGTGATTCCCCAAAGTAATGCCACAGAGTGAGAGGGACAACAACGCAATGAAGCCCGACCAAAACGAAAAAGTGGTGGTTGAAATCCCTCACTCTACCTATCGTAACCATGACATTAAATGTTTTAAATATTTCAACATCAGAAATATCGCTTCCCAATGCTCCAATAAGCTAGTAATGGTATTACGCGAGCCTTCCAAGTCACTAGATAATGAGGACAAACATACCCTTGAAGATGTGGGTGTTGAAACTATTGAAGTTGTAGATGAAGAGAAACTTCTAGTCATGGTCTTGAACTCTCAAGCCACTCCTGAACATGAGCAGTGTCAGAACCTATTTTATTCTCACTGCATAATTCTCAGTAAAGTTTGCTTGTTCATCATTGATGGCCACAACTATACCAATGTGACCTCTACAAAATTAATCAAGAAGTTGAGTTTCCCACCATAACTCACCCACATCCTTATAAGTTGCAATGGCTCAATGATCAAGAAGAAATCTTTGTTCAATAACAAGTTATTGTGCCAATATCCATTGGTAAGACTTACTAGGACTCCATTATATGTGACATGGTTCCAATGAATAAAGGTCACCTTATTAGGTTGACTGTGGCAGTTCGACCGACGAGCCTTGCATGATAGATATAGGAACTCGTATACGTTTACAAAGGATAAGAAAAAAATCACTTTGGCTCCGTTAGCCCTACAACACCTATCTCCGACATCAACTACCAAAGAGTTGCATGCCAAAGAAAGTTTGGTGCTCACCAGAAGAGAGGCTTGAGCTAGCCATTACACAAGTTGTCTTGATATACTTGTTGTAGCCAAGGGAGTGGAAACGAGCATGCCAACACAGGAGCATCCCCTACTCGCTAAGCTATTGAGGAAATTCATTGATATGTTTCTTGAAGAATTTCTTGATGGATTGCTTGAGCTCCAATACTAAATCGAAGAATTGGTCATCAAAGGCTTCATGCGGGAGTCAATGAGCCCATGTGCAGTACCTACCTTTCTAGTACCCAAGAAAGATGGATCGTTATGAATGTGTATTGATAGTCGAGCCATCAACAAAATAACTATTTGGTACCGCTATCTCATTCCACGTTTGGACATGTCAGACTAGCTCAAGGGATCAAGTATGTTCTCAAAGATTGATCTCAAGAGTGGTTACCACCATATTCGAATCAAGGAAGAAGACAAATGAAAAATGACCCTCTTAATGAAATTAGGACTATTCGAATGGCTCGTGATGTCATTCGGCCTATCAAATGCACCCATCACTTTTATGCGGCTCATGAACCTTGTGTTGTGAGAGTTTATTGATAAATTTCTTATCATATATTTTGATGACATCTTGATTTATAATCATGATATGGATGAATATATTATTCACAGTCGAAGGGTTCTAGAGGTTTTACACCAACAACTCTATGATAACCCTAAAAAGTGTCAATTTTGTCAATCATAGGTACAATTCTTCGGCTTTATCATCTTTGGGTTCCCTGCATATTGTTCTTTTCCTATATCATTCGGTATAAGAAAGAAAAAACTAATATAGTGGTTGATGCTCTATCACGAAGATACTTGTTTATCATCACTCTTCAAGCCCGTATGTTAGGATTAGAGGTTCTAAAGAACAATATGCAGGGCTCACCCCTCGGCTCGGTTGGCTAAAAAAGGAAGTTGGATTATTTCTACCAAAATTACGGATACATGTTTTGATGAGGGAAACTTTACATTCTGAAAGGATCTCACCGAGAACTCTTTACTCGAGAGGCTCATGGTGGTGGGTTAGCATGTCATTTGGGGGGTGGGTGGGGGGGGACACTAGAGCTCCTTAGAGAACATTTTTATTGGTTGAGAATGAACTGTGACATTCATAGGATTGTTTAAAGATATGTTACCAACAAATTGGCTAAAGAAAAAGGGATAAATTAAGAATTTTACATGCTTTTGCTATCCCTATCAAGCCTTGTACTAACATTAGCCTTGATTTCATTGTGGACCATTCTAGAACAAAAAGGGGATGGGATTTTATCCCAATTGTGGTAGACAAGTTTTCTAAATATCACATCTTATTCTCTGTCATAAGAATGATGATATGGTTTATGTTGCAGACCTTTTTTCAGGGAAGTTCTGAAACTTCACAGTATTCTCAAAAGCCTTGTGTTTGACTGCATGCTAAGTTTATGAGCTACTTTTAGAAGACTTTGTGAAAGAGACTCGGAACCAAACTCATCTTCACCATGACATGTCACCCTCAAACTAACGGGCAAACTGAAGTGGTAAATTGAACTCTCATCACTCTTCTACGAGCTTTTATCTTCAACAATCTACGAACTTGGGAGGAGCTACTTCATTGGGTAGAATTTGCCTACAACTACTTAGTTCACAATATTACGGATCGTTTTGAAATAGTCTACGGGGTTAATCCCACAATCTCCTTAGACTTGGTACCCATACTCGAGCATGTTGAAGTAGATTCTAAGGGAGTGAGTCAAATTGAATTCATCAAGGCTTTACACCAACAAGTAAAACAATAGATTGAGAAACAAATAACAACTTATGCCAAACAGGCTAACAAAATGCATAAATCCGTTCTCTTTGCCCCTAGGGACCTTGTTTTGATACATCTCAGCAAAGTCAGGTTCCCACACAAGCATCAATCTAAACTCATGCCCCGAGCCAATGAACCCTTTAAGATTTTAGAAAATATAAATGACAATGCTTACAAGATATATCTATCGAAGGTGTTTAACATTTCTAATTCTTTCAATATTAAGCTTCTTATTCCTTACAAGGAAGATACCGAGAATTAAAATTTGGGGACAAATCCTCATCAATCCCAGGAGAACGATGAAGGATCTAGCACTGATGATCTAACCTTGCTAGGAATGCTCACCAATCACTACGAGGGATCTCTTACTCATGTCTGAGGCAAAACCAACGTCCCAACCTTGTTTGAACCCAAATCGTTGCCAGGCGAATGGAGCATTAATGACTATAGTAAATTAATAGCTCCAATTGGCTAGGTTTTTGTTTACTCCAACAGGAGGTCACTCAAGAGTGAAACCATATTTAAGCTAGCTAGGAGATTCTCAGCATCTCTTAGAATCAATAGCTCCAATTGGCCAATTTTGGGGATAGACAATTTGAATTTAATGGTCTTAGTTAATTACATTTAGTGATCTTTGCGATTACTGAAACAATAATTAAAGAGTGATAGATGGTTGAGCCTGCATCACCATTTCCTAGAGGAGTCTTTATACCGAGTTATGCTTATCTAGTTAATGTGCCTTAAACCTAGCTCAGGGGATTGTTCTGAGCATAAATAGGATCATGCCTAAGTAATTCTCATTATGTTGTGTTCCAACATTGCCTTTTCCTCTCTCTTATCTCTCCTCGAGTAGCAAGTGTACTAGGCCTTATCACCCTCTTTAGGTGTGTTGACCCAAGGTATGTATAAGGAAATCAATAAGCATGTATGATCCTCTCAACTCAAGTTTTATATCAAAATGGCCTCCTGTCTCTTTTTCTTTTCTTTTTCCTCTTCTTCTTCCTTCTTTTTTTTTTTCTTCTTCTTCCTTTTTTGATCATATTCAAAGCACTATTAGATGGTAGATGGTTCAATATCATGCATTGGATCGAGTTTCAAGTCATGGGTCACCAAAAAAATGGTATGGTATAGCCAATGTTAAGGAGAGAACCCATAGAGGGAGAAAGAGAGGAGAGAGAAATTCAAACGTTAGGGGTAATTTTTGAATTTTAGCAAGAGAAAAATCAAATCATGGTAAAAAAGGGTGTGTGGACAATAAAAAGGGTTTGCATGTATCAATTATGTAGGAAAACCTAAGTGTTAAGTGTTAGTACCACTTATGAATCAAACATAAAAGATGGTTCTTTAGAACTATAGTTACAAACTCATGTGAGTTTCAACCTTCAACTATAGTAAATTACTTTTAATACCTAAGTTATGATGATGCATCCAACACGGTTAGAAGCCTAGATGCAACAAGGAATAGCTCACCTTGGTAGGCACTCAACCCACAAGTTCTAGGTCACGAGTTCGATTTCCAGGATGTGCATCCGGCTTTGGTATCCCGATTATAAAAAAAGGAAAGGGAAAGAAAGCATTGAGCACGCTCTCCACACTCTTATTTATCATAATTGCTATTCATACACTCTTTTTACTAAACATAAACACCTTTTTCAAAAACATCTTAAAATACCCCATTCAATTTCTCTCTTATCTCACACCCATTTTACAAAACCTTTCATTCTACCAAATCCACCACTGTCAAAGTCATTGAAGCTCCATCGTCAGTTCTACACCACCCTCGATATTGTTTCTCTCCTACTTTCATGTGTTTCTCTCATATCACTTTCAATTATGATAGGAAATTTGTTTTCATCAATTTTGATCTATTTTTAAATTTATTCAATTCCTCACAATCGTAATACATGTATTATTGAAAGTCTTCCATCATTCTAGCAATCAATCGCACAAAAATAGATTAAAAATATCAAGTTTTCAACAAGTTTCCAATGAGGTGAGTGCAATAGTCAGAAAAGAGGTGTGCCCCAGGCATGAGTCTTTAGAAAGTGGTGCACTTGGGATACGACTCTGTGATAATGAAAACACATTTGGTGGGTGGCTCTCCCTTCTAAGAGATTCATGACTTGACAGTGACACCATCAAACTTCTAGATGCATGCAAGGTGCGTTACTTTGTATTTTTGTTATGCTAACCACATTATTCTTAATGTGCAAGTTGTCAAAGAAATCAAGTGATAATGTTCATTGTCATATAGTACACCATGCATATACTACACATGACGATATTGAGATTTATCAAAGTAGACCGAATGACCCATTTATTGGTTGGTTGGGTAATGATACATGTGACAATGTATTTTGTGACTGTGAGGGTGATGGACTTGATTATAAACACATGATATGATACAGTGGGTAAGAGATATTAGGAAGAAGCACAATAATGTTACAATTATTCTTCGATTGAAAAGTAAAAGTGCAAGAAGCAAAGTTGAGCTTGGGTATGAAAGAAACAGTGAATACAAAGTAAAAAAACAATGATGTTGAAAGTTAGTCATTGGCAACAAAGAAGGTGACATAGGAGAGAGTGTAATTACTGGTTTATAGAGATTAAATATAGTTAATGATATGCATAGTCACCATCTGGCCTTAGATTGAATAGTGTTATAGTAAGACAAAAGAGATGAGTAAAAGTCATTGTAAGTCAATGCATATTTGTCACAATTAAAGCGTCTTGATGATACAAATGTTAGTACTATAAGACACATTTACAATGCGAAGATGAAAATTAGGATTAGGCACTTGATACAGGAGGATACTATATACAAGCATTGTTAGCGAGGTTGTGTTTGCACATACTAAGTCAATTCATTTGTGAATTATATTCCCAAGGATGAAGCTTGATTACATATATAAGACAAATAAGTATGAGCTATTTTTAGTTATATTCATTCATATTTACATATATACTAATAAGAAATTTTTTTGTTTCTTTCTTAGATATAAGATGCCTTTCTTGGAAGTTACAGGATTTATGTTAATAAATAATGTGATCATACACTTATAAATGCCACTAAGATCATATTCCTAGAGGCAACATATTTTCTATATAGATGTCATATTACGAAGAACATCAAGGATATATTTTTGGTCAATGAGGAATTAATAAATAGTCACTGCATTTGGTGGCAATTAGAAAAAGGTTGCTAACTTAGTGTATGAGAGCATGTATATAGAGGCCTTGGCTTTGATAGAGGCGAAGTAGAAAAATTTACATATACTTTGTTATGTTAAGTAACAATGGTTGGGCCTATATAAAGAGATGATTGTCTCAGCATGAATGGACAAGGTGGTACATTATGATACTCATACAACTAACCGTTAACTAAGTATGCTTGTGTTCACATATAGATGTCACTATTTTTCCAAGTTATATATTGCTTATAGTGTGTTGGTTGATAGAGTTGAGGGTGCACATGCATGATTAAAAGAGTTTCTCGATAGCTCCATTGAGTGGTTTGATACAATATGGATTGAGCTTCATTCGTTGATACAGTTGCAAGTCATGCAACTAAAGAAGTCTTTTGAGGAATTATGTACTATTAGCATGCATTATATTGATTATACACAAAAGATGATAAAATATTTGGAGAGAAGAGTTTTACAACATGCGCTTGATATAATTGATAAAGAGATGAGTCATATGAAAATAGTAGGTATTGATCCTCATTTATATCGATGTATATTCCGGTAGTCGCATGGATTGTCATGTTCTCATGAGATCAGTATTGTTTTAAAGAGTAGTGAGACTCTCCAACTTTGTTCAATTAATGTATTGTAGAAGAAGCTTCATATGGAGATAGAAAGGCCTTGTACATTTGAGTATAATGATGACGAACAAAGAAAGGTAACTAAGATGTATAACATTGTTCACCATTTATTCACTCATCCTAATATAGAAAAATACAATATGTTGGTTGACTTGTTAGACAATCATTTGAATCCTCATCACACTAAACTTAAGAAGTCACATCTTCAGTGTCTTAAAGGCATACCTTCTAATAAATCTACTAAGAGGGAGTTGTCTTTAATGAGAAAATACATAAAGGAGTGTTACTCGGGAAAATGTCAAGCGTGATTAAGCGCATGGAATACCTCCTAGATATGGTGTTTCTACTTGAAGTAGTTTTGACCCTATATCCAATGTTGCACAGGATACCATAACTCTCGTATTGATACATCTATGACAGAAAGATCATCAGAAGGATAGATTTTAGAAAATACCTCAAGATGCAAATATGTTGGTTTATAAGCATGTTTATTGATAGATGGAAGAATGTCCTTGTAGATGGTAATTGCAGATAGCACATTATTAGAGAGCTTTTAGGAGAGGATGAAGCATGGTGGCTTAAAGATCGTAGAACATGTTTTAGAGAGGTCGCACACCATCACGATATATATTTTATAATCTTTATAGAGGAGAGAGGTGTTGGCATTGTTTCTAATATATTGCATATTGTGAAGATAGTCAGTATCCTTCCATGCACTGGATGTCGATGCTTGATATGAGTTTTGTAATAGCCATGGTATAGAATGTTACATTAGTATCGTTCTCTAAGATTAGGTCGACAATGTTTCTTTCATTATTGGCAAATGATGGCTAATCACCTATACATGTGTTATATTTTCTTGTTTGCATTGATTTTTTGTATTGAGTTTGATTATTTATTTTATTTGTACCTTTTCTAGATACATATAGTAGATGGATTCCCAATATTGCCTATATTTTCATCTTGATAGACATGATAGTGTTGTTGATTGAGATATATTGTTTCATGCATGTATTACATATTATCTTAAACTAAGAGGGTGAAGCAAGTATAATATATACAATGTGAATGATAATTAGTAACTTTTGAATTAAGTTGTTGTAGATGTGAATTTTTGTCCTGAAGTCTATGTAGAAACTTCAAACTAAATTCGCAAACTACGACTCCGTGAGCGAGCCACCTAGTTTGCTCAAACTATCAAAGATGATTTATGACTTATTTGGCGATTATGGGTAAGTGAATTCTTTTCACCATAGATCTTCTTAAACCGACACTCAAGTATCGATCTAGGTGCTTTGAAAATTGTTTGAGATCCAGTAAGTTTTCAAAATCAAATTTTAATTCCAAAAGTTTTGCAAAAATTGTTAACTAAATTCTTGACTTAAAACTTTTCAAATCCCGAAAAACAGAAACTGATTCTGTTTTTAGAGATTTGTTTTTTTATTTTTTTAGACAATTGTTAATCTCTTAAAATCCTCAAAAATTAAAAACAAGTAGAGTGAGACATGAAGATTCATAAACTATTTTTCTTTTGGTTTTAAGTATTATAGATGTATACAATTAAATCTGAGAATATAACTTACTTTGGTATTCACAACAGATCTATTACAGAGAAACAAAGGCTTATAAAAGTGATTGTATCTCAGTACCTATATCTCCGATTTCTATGAAAATAGTTTTGTTTGAAAGCTATGGATCTAATTTTTCTAATGGGACTATTTTTAATCAAAATGGTTTATTACAGATAAAGTTATGGGGATTATGACTCAACCTCTATGTAGGAAATGTGGGTTTTATAGACTGTGTTTCGATTTCATTCAGTATTCTCTGATTTTATTTACACAATTCTAAAATTCTTGAAAATTTTATTGACAGTAGTTTTGTGTGTGTAGATTAGGTGTGCAAAATTTTAATACATTCAGAGCAGGAAGTAAGGAACTAAATATCATTTATCATACATATACAGAGTGTAGAAAATAGAGTTTCAGTTTCTACAAAATACGTGAATGTATTTCATCCGAATTAAAAGATAATCTACAACAATTAAAATGTAAAGAACTAAAGTAAATGAAGGAAATTATGATTATAACATAAGCATAGATGGGATTAGGAGATATAAGATCTTACAATGTATATTAGGATAGAAGAAACTGAAAATCAAACACATAGCATGCATCAATAAACATAAAGGAAATTGTGCAGCATAACCCCTTAATTATTACATCAAAATAGAGACATAAGCTCCTTAATTACAACCCCATTAAATTGAATGAAAGAAGAGAAGAAAGTATTGAAAAGAGAAGGGATGAAAAGACCTGTGACTTGGAAGAACCTCCAGTGGTCGGCGGCTTGGGGAAGATGGGCCTCCTCCTCCTCCTTCTTCCTCTCTCTCTCTCTCTCTCTCTCTTGCTACAGGGATTTCCCTCTCTCTTGGATGCTCAAACCAGCCCCCCAAGAGCCGTATTTATAGTTTTCAAGGAGGGCCTCTAGGGCATTCCATGAGTTGGAGCTTGGTGTTTCAATGCAAGACCTAATTTCGGTTTGATCCAACTAGAATTCCTGCACATGGGCAGTTGGGAGGGCATGGGGAGTGGTCTCTCATGAGCCCATGTGGGCTGGTATGAGCTTGGGTGCAGCCCATGTCATGGTGCAATCTAGCCACTTCCTTAGTCAAGTGCAACCCATTTTTAAGTATGGATGAGCCCTTAACCTAGCCATCCAACCCTTGTTTTAGTGTTAGCATTAACCCTTCATTGGCCATATCTCGTCTTGACTACTTTCAGCTCGATTCTGTCCTGATTTTGTGAAGTGGCTTGATGCGGTTCTTTGGTTGATCTTCATTTGGTGAGAGGATGTAGTCTTTGTCTTAGCCACTTTACCATTGTGTAGGTCTTGTCTTGGCTTCTTTTGCCCAAATCATGAATCGATGTGGGATTTGATTACCTTTGATTGAATGTAGTTAATGCCAACCTGGGCTAGATTGGTGCGACCACTTGACTTGAACTTGAGCTTCGCTTTGAATTTGACCAAGCTTTGACTTGCAACTTGACCTTGAATTTGAATTGAGTTTGATCATGGTTCCATCCTATTTGATTTGGTAATCGTGGGGTTTTCAAGAATATTTTCCTAAAATATTTATTTGAAAATATTTTATGATGTTTACAGATGCCTCTCTTTGGTATTAATCCAAATTTATCTGGATAATGGTAAAGAAGAAAACACTCCTTTGATTTTCTTTCGAGATTTATCATGACACTATGAATTTTCCCCTCATTTCATAGCATCTTTTTCCTTTGATTTATTTATTTTTGCAAAGAAGAGGATCTTAGCCAAAGGAGACTTGACAAGAAAACGCCTAGTCCTAGGATGATCATGCATGGACGACCCCTTTATGGATGCATGTGTGTATGGAATGTGAGGTGAGTAAAGTGGGTGTTTAGAGACCCATACATATGATTCGTGAGCTTCAGAAGAAGCCTATTTAGGTCGGCTGCCCCGAGCAAGATGGTTCCCGTATTGTTTCCTTTGATGTTTCAAATTTTCATAATTTTCTTTCAAAAGGAAACTTCTTTTGGCATCCATAAAAAAGGACTTCCAATTTCTTACATTTCCCCTCACTTGGGTTTTAATACCCACCACTGAACGGAGATTTTGTAGAAAATTATGAATAACATTTCAAAATTCAATTTCTCACACAACAAGGTCTAATTCTCAAACAAAATAAAATCCAAACAAGTAGGTCCTATTCCTACTCTAGGATTTTAATGTTAAACGTTTCTCCATTGGGATAATTGTGGGGATTTTGAGAAAGAATTTCCCATGGTCTATTTTGAAGCTTTCCGTGGTATAAGGACAATAAATTTTTGATGGAAAATTCTTTCAAAAGGAACCTCTATATTGAAGGGTTTTTGTTTTTCCATTTCTTTTTTTTCTAGGTTTTGTTTTTCTTCCTTTTCTTTTGATTTTGCCAATTTTCCTTTTTGGGAACAAATGAAGTAGGAGAATACAACTCATCCCCTTAGATACTTAATTCAGCTAAGTATATCCCGATTCCTAATAATACCTATCATTTGAAAATATTTTGCTATTTTGAACTATACCTCATTTTCTAAGGCAAAGAGTTTTGAAATGTTACCAAATGATTTTGAAAACTCCACTTTTCATAAAGCATCAATTCCCTAATTTAGGATCATATGATCCATTTTGATAATTCTTTCAAGAAATTCAAAGGAGACCTATTTTAAAAATCTTTTCAAAAGAATTTATAATAGACCCTAGACATAATATTTTTTCAAGTATTGGGCATTTATAGGGCCTGATAAATTTCTTCTCTCAACATCAATCAAATAATATGCATTATTTGTGGTTGGCCCTCCTACAACATAGGGACCATCCCACTTAGGCTGCCACTTACCAAGTGGATGTGGGCCACGATTGTGGATAGTTTTCAAAATAATGTCTCCCACTTTAAAGTGGTGAGCCTTCATTTGTTTTTCATAGTGTCGGCGTTTGCCGGTATGCATGTGCATGATCCATAGCAAGAAGCATTTTCAAGTAGGTCAAGCTCAACCATCCTAGCTTGTTGCCATATTTCTATGGGCAAATCGAGTGCAAGAGATATATGAAATGAATGTAATTTGATATGAATGAGAAGTATGACATTTGTACCATAGACCAACTCAAATGGTATGGCATTTGTGGGTGTGCAGATAGAAGTCCTATAAGCCCACAAGGCTTCATCTAGCTTCTCATGCCATATCCTATCATTTTCTAAAGTTTTCTTTGCCTTGATGGTAGTAGGGTAATGGGAAGTGTTGAGTAATGCTATAAGTCTTACATAACTTTTCCACTCTCATTTTTGAATGAGGTGCCATTATCTGACACTAGGTCTCTTGAAACTCCAAATCGAGCTAAGATATTTTTCTTAATGAATGCCACTACATGTTGTCCTTCGACATTAGTCAAGGAGGTAGCTTCAACCCATTTAGAAAAATATTCAGTATCTCCTAAAATAAATCTATGTCCATTTGATACAGTAGGTGAGATGGGTCTAATGATATCAAATGCCCACATGGTGAAGGGTCATGGACTCATGATGGAATGCAATGTAGATGATGGAATATGAATGACATTTTCATGCACTTGACATTAATAACACTTCCTAACATTATGACAAACTTGCTTCAAAGTGGACCAAAAATAACCTACTCTAAGTATTTTCATGACCATCATATTTGCATTGACATGACCTCCACATTCCCCATCATGGAACTCATGCATAATGGTCCTAGCCTCATCATGGTCAACACATCTCAATAAGATCCCGGTAAAACTTTTTTTATAAAGAACCCATCTCAAAATCATATATCGAGTTAGAAATTTTTTGAATAAAAGCCTTATCTTTAAAGGAAGCAAATTCGGAAAATCCTCCATTTTCCAAAAAAAATTTAATGTCTTGAAACCAAGGTTTTTCATTTGGATTTTGGTCATTTTGCAAATCTCTAAATCATGGGTGGATATAGTGGTAAATGTAGGATCTATAGGGATCGAGTGCCCATAGTGGGGTCGATGCTTAGAGATGACCATAAAGAGGAGAGGGCATCTACTATGGTGTTGTCCTCTCTTCCTATGTGAGTGAGTGTACATGATTTGAAAGAATCAACCAACTGGGTGGCCAATTCATGGTATGGAATGAGTTTTTCATTTTTGACTTGTCAAATTTTCGAAACATGGTTTACAATAAGCATAGAATCTCCAAAGACTTCAATACATGATGGCCCTAGATTTTTCAAAATTTTAGGCCTTGTATGAGTGCCTCATATTAAGTCACATTATTTGAACAAGAAAAATCTAGTTGGAATGCCATTGGGATCAGTCCCTTATCGAGGGATATGAGAATGATTCTCATGCCTACCCCTTGTTGATTCTTTGCCCCATTAAAGTACATTTTTCATACTTGATCTTCATTACAACAATTTGATAAAACATAGTTTTCTAATTCATTTGTCAAGATGCCTTCATCGAGCATTTCATCAAGTATAAGATATGTATCTTCAAGGGGTAGCTCAGCCACATGATCAGCTAGGGCTTGTCCCTTAATGGAGTTTTGGTGATGGAAGTCTAGATCATTCTCCATTAAAAGGAACTGTCTTTACCTATCCTACCCGTTAGGATAGGTTTTTCAAAAAGGTGCTTAATAGGGTCAAGTTTAGACACTATCCAAATTTCATGATCTAAGAAATAATGTCTAAACTTTTTGGCAAGCCCATACCAAGGCTAAGCATGTTTTCTCCATGGCTTGATAATTTCTTTCATATGCCAATAGAGTTTTCGAAATGTAGTAAATAACATACTCCTTACGACTATCATCCTCGTATTGAGCAAGTAAAGTACACAATGTATTCGTATGAATGGAAATATAAAGCAATAACGGCTTTCTTGGCTTTGGAGGTTTTAAAATCTGAGGATTTACCAAATAAGTTTTCAATCTTTCAAAAGTTTTTTGGCAATCGAAATCCTAATCAAATTTAACCCCTTTTCTCAAAAGCATATTGAAAGGTTCGCATCTTGTTGCTAAGTTGAAGATGAATCTCATAATCGTTTGGAGTCGACCTTGGAGGCTTTGAATTTGGGTCAAGTTGAAAGGTGGAGACATGTCTATGATGGCTCGACACTTAGAGGGATCAACCTCTATGCCCCTTTGGCTAACTATGAACCCTAAAGGTTTTTCATATTCTACTCCAAAAGCATATTTTTGAGGGTTTAATTTCACTTTATAAAGCCTAAGTCTTTCGAAAACCTTTTGCAAAGGTTCTATGTGTGTGCATCGGGTTTGAGATTTTACCAAAAGATCATCCACATATACTTCCAAGAGCTCATGGATTTCATGGAAAATAGTAGTCATGGCTCTTTGGTATGTGACACCAGCATTTTTCAAACCAAAAGGTATAACAGTGTAACAGTATGTTCCCCAAGGTGTAGTAAAAGTAGTTTTAGCCTAATCTTTTAGTACCAACTTGATTTGGTTATAACCTGAGTAGCCATCCATCAAAGAAAACATTTCATGATTCGCAGTACTATCCACTATCAAATCAATATTTGGAAGTGAAAATTTACCTTTTGGAGTGACTTTGTTCAAATTTCTAAAATCAATGCAAATACAAATTTTTCTATTGGATTTTTTAACAATAACAAAATTTGAAAGCCATTTCGAGTAAGCAATGAGTTTTATAAATCCAGCTTTTAAAAGATCTTCTAAACCCTCTTTTACTTGGGAGTGGATATCGTGGTGGATTTTCCTAAACTTTTGTTTCATGAGTTTTGCATTTGGATCTAGAGGTAAATGATGCTTTACAATCTTAGGGTCTAAACCAAGCATGTCTTCATAGGTCCAAGCAAACACATCTACATACGATTTCAAAAATGTAATGAATGATTCATTTTCATGCTCATGCAAAGAAGTATCTATTTTGACACACTTTGGATTAGACTCACTCTCTAAATTGACCTCTAAAAAATCTCCTCCTACTTAATTTGAAGGTTTTTTGAAGTCAAGGATTTTATGAAATTTGAAAAGCTCGGAGGCTTCATCATCCTCATGGATGAGTGATCTTCCTCCTTCCTTTGATGACTCTAAAGTGCTTTGATTTCTAGGGAAGTATTATGCACAGGAGAAGTGATATGCAGAAGAGATAATTTGGGTTTCAGAATGTACATGGGTTTTGTGAAAACTGATTTTTGAGTTTGTATTCGGTTTTGAAAACCAAATTTTTTAGGATTTTTGAATTTTTTATTTTTTTTGGATTTTTCCAAACAAATACTAGAAGAAAGAACATAAAAGACTTTCTTTTTTGGAATTTTTAGATTTTTCAAATGTTTTTGGGTTTTGGGAGTTTTCTAATTTTTTTTGTTTTTCCAAATATATATATTTTTTGGATTTTTTCAATAAAGGGGTCTTCTATCAAGCCTACAAAGAAAACACCATGAATTAGACTCCAAACAAGAGGTCTAGGCCATAGGTTTCGGTTTTAGTTGGCTCTAGGCACACTTGACCCAATTGGTCTTAGGTGGTGGCTCAGGGGGTATGGATGGGCTGTACCCTAATCCATGTTGACTCAGGTTACGTAGAGGTATGATGGGTTCTAATCTATCTTGGTTTTTGATTTCTAGACCCTGGTATGGTGCATACCCTATATTCAATAACATATTTCAAGGCTTTTTAAGTTTTGAAAATTTTTGATAAAGATGATGGCCTTGGAGTAATGTATCATCCATGACATGGTTATACACTCGAGTTTTGCTCAGTGTGCCTACGAGGTATAGGGTTTAGAGGTGGAAGGGCTTGACTCTCCTACGATGCACATGACCCTAGGATTGGAAGACCTTGGAAGGGTGGGACTTGGGTTCTCCTAGGATATATATGATCCTAGATGGTTTAGGATGGGATGATTTTGGTTCTCCTAAGAAGTGAACGATATTGGGAATGGAAGGATTAGAGATGATGACTTTGGTGAATTGAGTGTCTCCATAACCCTCTCCACTCCACTCAATGGGTTACTTGATAGGCAGTAGGAACTTTGTGTTCTCTTAAGATGTGGGTTGTCTTCTCCAAAGACTACCACGACCTAGTTATCTCATGGGATTTTAAGGCACTTGTATAAGGTTGAAGGGACAACTCGAAGGGAATGTATCCAAGGCCTCCCTAACAACAAGGTGTAGTGGGGATTTATGTCTAAAACATGAAACAACCCTACATGTGGTATTTGGTAGACTTCCATGGGTAACTTTATGGAGCCTATAGGATGAGTTGTCATTGTATCCTGTGATAACAATTGGACTCGGTTCAAGCTTCGATATGGGTACTCCTATTTGAAACGCCACATGGAGAGGAAGAATATTTAGACCTCCTTCCCTATCAACCAAGCACTTGTTTGAGAGTGTAGTGATTCAATACCATCTCTATGTGCAAAGCTTGATTGTGGATTGTATCTAGTCTTTCTAATTCATCCTCGATAAACACAATTGAGGCCTTGACAAAGATGGGGAGACTAATAAGGATAAGGATTTGGGAGTGATGGTGATATTGACTTTGGCTTTTTCTATAATTCTCTCTAGGACTTGTTTATGCTTAGGTGAGGTTTATATCAACTCTAAGATAGACATGTTTATGAGAAGTTTTGAAAGATATAGTTGTAAATCATATGAGGTTAACACAACACTTTTACCCTTTTTCATGCCATGACATCAATTAGGGATGCATGTGGGGGGCCGGGCAAAATGACCACCCCCTTGCTAGATCCTTCCAGATCTCATCACTTCCCCTACAATCTTTATAAAGGCTCTAACCGGATGCGAGACTCTAAGCGCTCCCTAGATTACTACTTGCTTGTCTTTTTTTGTTACGAGAGAGATTGGTGTGTGGGAAGTAGTATTAACCATATGCAATGCATGTTCAATCCCATAAACTTGGTTTGGATGAAGACATACCTCGTTGTCCTTCCCATTTGTACTTGCGTGGTTTGGGACTGGCTCTTTGAAAACAGCTTGAGGGGGCTCCGGTTCTTCCAAGATGTGGAGCCTACCTTGCTTTATCAAGTCCTCAATTTTGTTTTTCAGGGAAAAACATTTATTTTTATCATGACCTTTGAGCCTATGATACTTACAAAAGTCATTCAAAAATTTTCTTTTATAGGTTGCCCCTTCAGAAATTGCTGGAAGACTTAAAAGACCTTGTGCTAACAAATTTTCTAGGACTTCCATGAGTGGTTGTCCTAAATTGGTGTATTATTTTTTTCAAACTTTTTCATATTTTTTTGGCTTTTTTCAAAAGATCTTTATCTAGAGGACTTAGAGGGCCCAATAGAACTCGGCGCTACTCGGATGTTGGCCACTTTCGAGTTTTCACTCCTCTTTCCAGTGCATGTGGCTCATATGCCTCGAGTTTTTTAAATTTGGTGTTTAGAAAATTTGTCCCTTTCCACAGATCTTCGTAAACTCCTTTTTTAAATTGGCTTCGAAGAGAGAAGCCTTTTTTATTAATTTTTGAAAAGTGGGTTGTTTGACTTGGACCAAGAAGAGCCCTTTCAAATTAGTTTTAAAATTTTCAAAGATCAGCATCATGGCACATCTTTCAGAAATGGGTTGTTTGACTTGGCCCAAGAGTGACCTCTAATTGACGATGAATGCATGTGCATCCTCGTTAGAGGATTGTTTAGTGTCTTTCAAAGTAATGAGAGTGGGCTTGACTTCCACATTATGTGAAAACCTTTGTATAAAGCAATTCGCGAAGTCCTCAAAACTAGAGAATTGAATTAAATCATAAGAACCCAGCCACTTTGATGCATTCCCTTTTACAGAATGGAGGAACTAGTAAACTCACTCAGAAGAGTCTCTCTTTTTCTTATAAGCTATTCTAGAAAAGAGTTGGAGGTGGGATCAAGGGTCCCCATTTCCATCATATAGATGGAAACTTTGTATTTCATCATCATTATCTTTTTGGTAATCAGAAGGTAAAAAGCCAGATAGTGAGTATGACCTCTTTTCTTTGATTTGACCCCTCAACAATTGTTGGAGAGCCTTCCGATCCTTAATAGTGAAAGACTCGGGTACTGGTTCCTCCTCTTCAAATTTGGAGGTCACCTTAGGTTTTTGTGAGCGGTAGGATCTCCTATGAGCCCTCGGTTGCTTTCCATGAGAGGAGTAGGATTCCACCGCATCGACTTCTTCACTTAATGCGGCGATTTCCCGCTCGATCCTTAGCTATTTCAATTCCCTTTTCAGGGAGGCGATCATATCTTCCTAGCTTTTCAAAGAGCCTTTGAATTTTTTTTTCAAAAATCGACTTGTAGAGCACGAGGCTCGACTCAACACCTCGTAAGAACCCTTTGAACTAGACATTGTTTTGAGTTCGGTAAAAACCAACCTAAAACAAAAAATGAATTGAGAATCACGATTTTGAAAAGTGAATTGTTTTAAAAACCATGACCAAATCAATAACTTTCAAAGGTTCAAGTCCCACCGGGCGTGCCAAATCTGTAGGTGTGAATTTTTATTTCAAAGTCTATACAGATACTTGAAACTAAATTCGCAAACTACGAGTGTGCAAGCATTTCAACTAGTTTCATCAAACTATCAAAGATGATTTCTGACTTATTTGGCGATCGTGGGTAAGTGAATCCTTTTTACCATAGATTTTCTTAAACCGATGCTCAAGGGTTGATCTAGGCACTTTGAAAATTGTTTGAGATCCGGTAAGTTTTCAAAATCAAATTCTAATTCCAAAAGTTTTGCAAAAATTGTTAACTTAATTCGAAGTTAAACTCGATGCACACATATACAATCTTTACAAAAAGTTTTCGAAAGACTTAGGCTTTATAAAGTGAAGCTAAACCCTCAAAAATGTGTTTTTTGAGAGGAATCGGGAAAACTCTTAGGGTTTATGGTAAGCCAAAGGGGCATAGAAGTCGACCCCTCTAAGTGTCGAGCCATCATAGACATGCCTCCACCCTCCAACTTGACCCAAATCCGAAGCCTCCAAAGTCGACTCCAAGCAATTAGGAGATTTATCTCCAATTTAGTAACAAGATGCAAACCTTTCAATAGGCTTTTGAGAAAATGGATGAAATTTGAATGGTATGTCGATTGCTAAAAAGCTTTTGAAAGATTGAAAACTTATTTGGTAGATCCTCCGATTTTAAAACCTCCAAAGCAAGGAAAACCTTTATTGCTTTACATTTTCATTCATGCGAATGCATTGGGTGCTTTACTGGCTTAATATGAGGATGATAGTCTTAAGGAGTATGCTATTTACTACATTTCAAAAACTCTATTGGCATATGAAAGAAATTATCAAGCCATGGAGAAAACGTGCTTGGCCTTGGTATGGGCTTTTCAAAAGTTTAGACATTATTTCCTAGATCATGAGATTTGGATAGTGTCTAAGCTTGACCCAATCAAGCACTTGTTTGAAAAACCTATCCTAATGGGTAGGCTAGGTAAATGGCAGCTCCTCTTACTGGAGTATGATTTAAAATTTCACCATCAAACCTCCATTAAGGGACAAGCCTTATTCGATCATGTGGCCGAATTACCTCTTGAGGATACATATCCCATACTTTATGAAATGCCTGATGAAGGCATATTTGTAAATGAATTTCAAAACCATGTTTTAGCAAATTGTTTTAATAAAGATCAAGTATGAGAAATGTATTTTGATGGGGTAAAGAATCAACAAGGGGCAGGTGTGGGAATCATCCTCATATCTCCCGAGAAAGGGGAAATCCCAATTGCCATTCGACTACATTTTGCATGCTCAAATAATGTGGCCGAGTATGAAGCACTTATACAAGGCTAAAAATTTTGAAAAATCTAGAGGTATCATGTATTGAAGTCTTTAGAGATTCTATGCTTGTTGTAAACCAAGTTTCGAAAATTTGGCAAGTCAAAAATGAAAAACTCATACCATACCACGAATTGGCCACTAGATTGGTTGATTCTTTCAAATCATGCACACTCATTCACATAGGTAGAGAGGTCAAAAATGAAAAACTTATACCATACCACCATGGGAACTCGATCTTTAGAAATTTGGCACTCACCCACTCCATCCACTCACGATTTGGAGATTTACCAAAATGACCAAAATTCAATTGAAAAGCCTTGGTTTCAAGACATTAAAAACTTTTTAGAAAATGGAGGATTTCACGAATTTGCTTCTCTTAAAGATAAAGCTTTTATTCAAAAAATTTCAACCCAATATGTGATTTTGGGAGGGGTTCTTTATAAAAAGAGTTTTACCGGCATCTTGTTGAGATGTGTAGACCTTAATGAGGCTAGGACCATAATGCATGAGTTCCATGATGGAGAATGTGGAGGCCATGTCAATGCAAATATGATGGCCATGAAGATACTTAGGGCCGGTTATTTTTGGTCCACCCTTAAGCAAGATTGCCATCATCATGTTAGAAATGTCATCAATGTCAAGTGCATGGACATGTCATTCATAACCCATCGTCCACCTTGCATTCCATTGTAAGCCCATGACCCTTCACCATGTGGGCATTTGATATCATAGGACCAATCTCCCCAATTGCATCCAATGGATACGTTCATATTAGCAGCCACCAAATATTTTTCTAAATGGGTTGAAGCTACCTCCTTGGCTAATGTCGAAGGACAACATGTAGTGGCATTCATTAAGAAAAATATCTTGGCTCAATTTGGAGTTCCAAGAGACCTAGTGTCCGATAATGGTACACCCTTCAAGAATGAGAAGATGGAAAAGTTATGTAATACCTATGGTATAACTCAACACTTCTCATCACCCTACTACCATCAAGGCAATAGCCCAGTCGAAGCCACAAACAAAACTCTCATAAGCATCATTGAAAAAACCTTAGAGAAGGGTAGGGCATGGCATGAGAAGGTTGATGAAGCCTTATGGACTTATAGAACTTCCATCCAAACACCCACAAATGCCACACCATTTGAGTTGGTATATGGTACAAATGTCATACTTCTCATTCATACCAAATTGCATTCATTTCATACATCACTTGTACTCGACCTCCCCATAGAGACTTTACAACATGCTAGAATGGCTGAGCTTGATCTATTAGATGAGAAGAGGTTCCTTGCCATGGATCATGCACATGCATACCGGCAAAGGATAGCCCGACATTATGAAAAGCATATGAAGGCTCACCACTTCAAAGTGGGAGACCTTGTATTAAAAATCATCAACCATTGTGGCCCACATCCACTTGAAAAGTGGCGGCCCAAGTGGGATGGTCCCTATGTTGTAAGGGGAACAACCACCAACAATGCATACTAGTTGATTGATGTTGAGGGTAGAAATTTAGTAGACCCTATAAATGCCCAATACTTGAAAAAATATTATTTATAGAATCTAGGTTAAATTTCTGTCGAAAAGATTTTAAAATGGATCTCCTTTGAACTTCTTGCAGGAAGGATCAAGATTGATCGTATGACCCTGAATGAGGGAATCGATACTTTATGAAAAGTAGAGTTTTCAAAATCATTTGGTAACATTTCAAAAATCCTTAGCTTACAAAATGAGGCCTTGTTCAAAACAACAAAATATTTTCAAATGGTAGATGCTATTAGGAAATGGAATGATGTTGGTTGAATCGAGTAGCCAAAGGGATAGGTTTTCCCCCATTTTACTTCTCTCTCCAAAAAGGAAAATTGGCAAAAAAAAGATCATACAAAAACTCCTCTATAAAGATGTCTTCCTTTCAAATAGAAAGAAGGAATACAAAAAATCCTTCGAAAAAGGTCTTCTCTTTGAATGAAAAAAGAAAAAAAAAAAAAGAATACAAAAACTCCTCCATAAAGAGGTTTTCCCTTCAAATAGAAAGAGAGAATACAAAAATTGCTCCAAAAGAGGTCTTCTCTTTCAATAAAGAAAAAGAGAAAGATAGAAAAGAAAAGCCAAAGCTCAAAAAAAACAATTTTCCATCTCTTTGCCTTAAACCACGGGACGCTTTAGAGGAGACTGCGGTAACTCTTTTCTAAATCCCTACAACTTATCCCAATGAATAGAACCTACTTATTTGGATTTCATTTTTTTGAGAATTAGACTTTGTTGTGTGGGAAATAGAATTTTGAAATGTTTTCCAAAATTTTCTATAAAACCTCTGCTAAGTAGTGGGTATTGAAACCCGAATAAATTGAAATATGAAAAATTGAAAGTCTTTTTCATAGAAACTAAAAGGAGTTCCCTTTGAAAATGAATTTTGAAAACCCAAAATGTCAAACGACATAGAATTATCTTACTTGGGACAGCCAGCCTTCATAGGTTTCTCCTCAAGCACACACATCTCTTAAATGAGTTTCTAAAACTCCACACTTCATTTGCATCACACACCATGTATGCATACATCCAAAGTCATTCATGCATGATCATGTTTAGGACAAACACTTAGTGTGAGTCAAGTCCCCTTTGGCTAAAATCCCTTCCTGTACGATCCAAGGAAAAGGATTTTATGAAATGAAGGATGATTTATATTCTTAAGACAATTTGAGAAGTAAATCAAAAATGGTGTTTTCTTCCCATTATCTAAATAAATTTGGATTAATGCCAAAGAGGGGCATCTGTAAACACCCTAAATAATTTTTTTTGAAAATACTCCAAAATTCGAAAGTTGACTTGTTTTAAATCTTTTAGCTTTAAAATGAAAATTTTAAAGTCTTTAAAATAAAGATTTTAAAAGTTTTCAAAATAAAGTTGAAACTGTAAAGCACAGAGGATTGGAATAAAGCAGGTTGACAGGTGGGGCCTACTTCGAGGCAGAGACAATTTCACGAAGGGTAAGCCGGAAATCAAGGGTGGTGATCAAGTCAAAAACAATATCCTCACTTAAGATCAAATCAAAAGTGGATGACCTCATCAAACCTAGCCCGATTAAACCTAGTGCTAGACATGAATAGCTTGAATTAAACATCAAGCCTTGTTTGAACCGAATGTCTTTAATTCAACCAATATTTGATTTTTCTGGCCTTGTTCATCCTATATCCTTGGGCCAAAATTTATCAAATCACCTTCTTACCTAGCCACTGATCAAGTGAAGGAATCAACAAATGCAAGCAAGGATCGGCCAATTGGAGGTAAGGGCTCAAGCACCTAGCTGGCCATGGCTAGGTGCACCCAATCAAGTTCACAACCAACCCACATCGGGCTGATACATGGCTGACCAAAAGGAGACTACTCTCCTCTCTCTTTCACGTGAAGACCATGAAGAATTGGATCAAATTGGATCTTTGGCTGCCCGCCCCAAGGAAGGGCCTAGAAAGGCCCCCCCTTGGCCTATAAATAGAGGCTAAGGGGGGGCATGAATGACATCTTGGAGTTGCTTGAAAAAGTGCTGCACCTTGGGCTGCTGGAGTGAGAGTATAGGCTGCTAGGTAGAGGCTTAAAGAGGGAAGAGGGTGTTAGGATCAAAGCAAGTGCTGCCATTTTGGGTTTGGATGAGAAAAACGAGTGAAAAAGAGGGAAGGTGATGGTCGAGCACCATCTTTGGAGGTCATTTCCTTGGGAATTCAGGTAAGTGATGGTTCTAACTTGATTAAATGCCCATCTCTTCTTATTATTCAATTGAAAAGGAGTTGTATTAATGGAGCTTTGTCTCCCCTTATGATGTAATAGAAGTAGATGTGTTGAAATTTTTCTTTCCTTTGCTTATGCACTCTATGTGTTTGAGTTCTTGATTTTACCCCAATATATGCTATAAACACTCTATATCCTCTAATTCCCTCTATGCTTAAGCTATTAGATATATTTCAATTCATTTTCCTTCATCATTTAAATTCTTGATGTTGTGTTGTTGCACTTTAATTCGTGTGAGTTTTGCATCACATATGTTGTAAAACTTGAAAACTTATTTTTAACATCATTGCATATATTGATTGTATGATTTTTCATTTCCGAATCTCTTCTCCAATCCCTCCAAATTTTTACACACTATATTTACACATACAAGCCCACTCATAATAAAATTTTCAAGAATTTTAGGGCCGTTCAACCACGTAATGAAAATGGTATAAGATTAGGAAAATTTTTGCAAACTATCTGTCAATTCCGTTTTCCTGCAATAGAACCTGGGTATTCCTTCCATAACTTTGTTTGTAGGCATCCAAAATCAATGATTCTTAATTTATTAGAAATCTGACATCCATATCTTTTCAACAAGACTAAGTGCACTAAATTTGGAACTCTAAGCACTAAGATACAGGCTCACTTTTGGGTCTCTATATTTCTATGAAAGAACAGTTTCGAGTGTTTAAGTAGAGGCATTTCATTAAATTAATTCTACAACATCCTAATGCCGAATTCAAAAACAAAAAGTGTCTTAGGCTCTCTACATCTCCAGCTAGTCTTGCAAAATTTTGGTGATTTTTGGAGGTTTTTAAGGCACTCAAAATATTTCAAGAAATAAGTCTTGAAAACAGAATTTTCTTTTTTTCAAAACTTTTACATTTTGAACTTTGAAACTAAGTGCACTAGTTTGTATTTCTCAACACCTTGTTTTCACGTGAGTTTGGAATACCATCAGTCTATTTGGAATCCTTAAGTGCTTAGGTTGACCCTTGAGCTCAAGAAGGCCTAAAGCAAAAAGAGCCCGCTTAACCACAATCGTCGAGTCTGATTCATACTTTTCCTAGTTTTTAGAAACTGCACGCTCACGCACAAAGTATAATTGAAAGTTTTGCTTCAAGTCTCTACATAAGCTTGGAGTAAAAATTTCACATCTATAATTAGGTGTGAAAAATTTCAATACATTCAGAGCAGGAAGTAAGGAACTAAATATCATTTATCATACATATGCAGAGTGCAGAAACTAGAGTTTCAGTTTCTACAAAATACGTGAATGCATTTCATCCAAATTAAAAGCTAATCTATAACAATTAAAATGTAAAGAACTAAAGTAAATGAAAGAAATTATTATTATAACATAAGCATAGAGGGGATTAGGAGATATAAGATCTTATTGGGGTAGAAGGATCTGAAAATCAAACACATAGCATGCATCAATACACGTAAAAGAAATTGGATAGCATAACCCCTTAATTGTTACATCAAAATGGAGACATAAGCTCCTTAATTACAATCCCATTAAACTGAATAAAAGAGGAGAAGAAAGGACTTATGACTTGGAAGAACCTCTAGTGGCCGACGGCTTGGGGAAGATGGGCCTCCTCCTCCTCCTTCTTCCTCTCTCTCTCTCTTGCTACAGGAATTTCCCTCTCTCTTGGATGCTCAAACCAGCCCCCCAAGACTCGTATTTATAGAGGGTCTCTAGGGCATTCCATGAGTTGGAGCTTGGTGTTTCAATGCAAAACCCAATTTCGGTTTGATCCAACTAAAATTCCTGCACATGGGGCAGGTGGGAGGGCATGGAGAGTGGTCCCTCATGAGTCCATGTGGGTTGGTATGAGCATGGTGCAACCTAACCACTTCCTTCTTGTTTTGATCGGGACATGTATGCCTTAGCTAGGAATGATTGGTCATGCCTTAGTCAAGTGCAACCCATTTTTAAGTATAAATAAGCCCTTGACCTAGCCATCCAACCCTTGTTTTAGTGTTAGCATTGACCCTTCATTGGCCATCTTTCGGCTTGACTACTTTGAGCTCGATTCTGTCCTGATTTTGTGAAGTGACTTGATGCAGTTCTTTGGTTGATCTTCATTTGGTGAGAGGATATAGTCTTTGTCTTAGCCACTTTTCCATTGTGTAGGTCTTATCTTGGCTTCTTTTGCCCAAATCATGAATTGATGTGGGATTTGATTACCTTTGATTGAATGTAGTTAATGCCAATCTGGGCTAGATTGGTGCGACCACTTGACTTGAACTTGAGCTTTGCTTTGAATTTGACCAAGCTTTAACTTGCAACTTGACCTTGAATTTGAATCGGGTTTGATCATGGCTCCATCCTGTTTGATTTGGTGTGCTTGCTCTTAATCTTATCCTAATCTTTTCCCAAAAGTTTTGTCCCCTATCAATTTGGGCTTTGTTCTATCTTTGGGTAGATCAAGATTTCCTTTTGAGTTTCAAAATTTGATTTTTGGTAATCGTGGGGTTTTCAAGAATATTTTCTTAAAACATTTATTTTGAAAATGATGTTTGAAACTTTATGAAATTTGGGGGACATGTTCAAATCATGGATTTTCAAACCATGTCCTAATTTATTTGAAAATATTTTAGGGTTCAGTTGCTTGTTCTTTCTATTTATGATTGTATATATTGATTATCTACTTGTTTAATTAGACATTGATTCTACAAATTTGTTTATGTGCTTAATTATACAATATATACATATGTATATGTACATGTATATATATTGACAAAAAGAGATTGAAAATTAAGAAAGTAGAGGAAAACAAATAGAATTATTCACGTATAATTTATACAACACATACATCCACTAAGTTACACATACAACACGAAATAAGCACAATTATTCTTGATCATGATTGGGCATGTAGTCAATCATCATTTTGTAAACTTTCTCACAACAATCGTTAAGAAGGTATGTCACATTACAATGTAATGACAATGAACATGGGTACTATTTGATTATTTGGATCATATGTTTCATATTTCGCAAGACATCATCAGCAAACTAGAACAAAAGTAAAAGATGAGTGAATAATTGCAACGGACAAAGTATAGAATAAAGAATAAATAAAATATTAATTCATTTGTCTTTTGTGATGTTGAAGTGTGACCCTCTAATCTAGGATGGAGATGTCCATATGGATGCACAAAATCTTTCAATAAGAATAGATAGATGTGTAGCATACCCGCTCATATATAAATCATTACATTTATGAGGGTATGACACTTATACACCAAGGTATTGTTGTCCAAAATAATGTGAGCTATGTAAATACCATTGTCCATCTTACGGATAATACTCCACCTTATAGGAATGTAGTTTTCCTTAACTATGTGCTACAATGGGTCTTAATAGTTCAATCGAGATTTCCTAACAATGACCAACTTGTCGAGCAACTCAGTTTGACATATACGACTCTATGATATCCAAACATCGAATGCATCCATGATATAGGGACAAGTGATAGGTGTTGTCCTTTTATCTATTCCAATAATAAGTATGCCAAGTGATTTGAGAAAAAATATGTATCAAATGGTACCATTATATATAGCAACACTCATTATCTAACATAAATAATAATCAAATACATATTGCTAAACACATACCTCATAAGTTTGCATCGAGTCAAATTGCCTACGACATGTAATAAGATGATCAAAAGGACAATCCCTATAAGTGATAATGTTTGTTTACCTAGTGGCAAGAGGTTTCTCATCAACCCACCTTGGGTTGTGTCTAACTCTAAAGGTTGAAAAATACTCGTAAATTCATGCCTACAACATAAAAATATTATTTTATCACTAAAACAAACAAGTAGGCTGACATCAATTTATTACACTACTTAAATAAGCATAATACAAAAACTCATATCTACAATAAAGTACTTCAGCCACTAAGTTGCTGTGCTTCTATGTGGAAAGCCTTCTCTAACTATCTATATAACTAGGTCAATGTTGTTTTACCTCAAGCGTACTCACCAAGCCTCAGTAATGTAAAAGCCAACAACTAAACTATAAAAATTGGAACCCTATTCCTCGACTTATCTTTGTACATTGTACACCCCATGTGATATAACAAGAATAACAATAACTTTTGCTTATCGTAATCCGCTTCTATGGGTGTATACTAGGAACATCTTTAACTTCACATCTCTATACTTCATCTATAATTTTACTTCATCATAGTCCATGCACATCAATTTAACCATAATATTTATCTTATCCACTACCTTTATCGCGTGTATAAAGCCTACAAGAGGATCACCCATTGGAATGCTTAAAATCTCATAGACATTCATTTTACCCATGATATATGGAAGCTTTAGTGTTGAGTTATCATCTCTCAATTATCCACTACCTTTATTGCGTGTATGAAGCCTACAAGAGTATCGCCCATCGGAAGGCCTAAAATCTCATGGACATCATGAAGATTAATAGTCATGGTACCCATGACATATGGAAGCTTTAGTGTCGAGTTATCATCTCTCAATAAAAGCAATAAGTAACGACTAATCCAAAGTCTTAAACAACAACCCTTCCTATTCTAATAACATAGAATGCTATATAATATCCTGCCAACTACATGGTACTATGATATTGTGGACATGAGTACAAATTCACTAATAGGGCCCACTCGGCCACACGTTAGGTTCATTACAAGACAATTTTCTCAATTCGTCCAAATAGTTTTGAAATATGTTAATGAGAATTTCCCTACTATAAGTAATTGAAATCCCACTGTAGAAAGTCCCTCCTTACTCTTTAAGAACCACAAACCTTAAATGTTGAAAACCTATCAATTACAAAATTAATTCATTGTGGTATTTTCTAAGGTAATCAAAGCATGAATTCGTCCTAACACTATGGGAAACATGAAAATAGTATAAGAAATCAACTTTTATATTCTCAATGATTGGGAAAATAGAATGATCATTTACCACCCTTGGAACTTACATTTTGAGTTAATTTTTATATGAGAACTTGTGTTTTGAGTTATTTTTACATGGCTAGCTTTGAAGCTCTTGTCTAAGCTTAAATAGCAAGAATGGAAGGGGTAACATCCATTATCCAACAATTTTTTTGTTCTCTTATCTAATTCAGCTTATAATTAGTGGTGATATTGATTTCTTTGTTCTCTCCTATCAATAAAAACTATGGTGAGTGAACAAGAATCACCCTTAGTTCAACTATTCATGAATAACTGTTTGACTCATTCAGAATCGACAATCGCCTTTGTTGAACATGAATGCATCATATGACTTCTAGTGAAAATGACCACTCAATCGAAGCATTATATTTTATGTGGCATCTCACTAGTTTCAACAATCGGTATATATTTTCACACAACATTTATTACTAACATATCTAAGATATTTTACTTATAATTGACAAGATGAATTATCTCCTCCAACCAAATCATATATACAATATGTCCTACAAAATTATAGAGCAACTCCAAGATCCGAAGAGGGACATCATCGTTGCTCTCTACGAGATACTAATCGAAACAAAGTTCTAAAGGTCCAGCTTCGTTATGGTATCCTAAAGAAGCTATCGGATAATCAATTTGAAAGATGGCTACGTCATTGGACAATCCACATGTGATGACTCTACGTGTCCATGTTCATATTATCACCACAATCATCTACTACAAGCTAACCTAAAGGTATTTTATATTCTTGATGATATGTAACAATACAACCTTCTACTCATTTGCCTCCATTAAGTACATTATCACCTCTCCAAGTCATTCCTTCTATAAAATAAAAAACTCATGGTTTAATTTGAATATATAAAAAATGTATAATATAACATAAATAATATAGTAAGAGATGCAACCTCAATACATTCACTATATCATAGGGTCGTGGTTGAGGTGTGCTTGCATATGTAACATAACGCGCCCAAATCGTGTTCATTGAGCTAGAGAAACATGATTTGGACACATTCATGGAAGGTGAGAAATGTGCTTCATGTGCTGAGATCAGAACTATCGGATGTGTCTTGGCCACAACGCAAACCATATGGTGCCACATCTCAAGCACGTCTTTTTCCCGACCACCAACACTCCCAACTCATCGGTGAAACTTAGAAACACTCAATTTTTTTAAACAGAGAATACTTAACAATCTCAATTTTAAATAAAAAATTTACAAATTATTAATAATGAGAGTGCAAGCATAATCCTTCAATACTGATCCAAGCACAATCCTTGAAGAAAGAATAAAAGCATGATAAACAAGAAATAAAATATTGATTTTGAAGAATGATATAATTGCTTTTCAAGCATGATGAAATCTTAATGAACACGATGAAATCATAGTGGATACAATGAAAAATCTTAAATAAGAAGAAGATGAACACAAATTCAGTAGTCAATGGCGGATCTAAAAAATAGTGTTAGGGAGCGAAGCATGTATCGCAAGGTTGTATTCAACTATAAAATGTATTTTTTACATTGAAAATGTTGAAATCACAAAATTTGAGGGCCCGAGATTTCTACGTATATCCGCCACCGGCGGCGGTGGAGAAAATGGGAGTGTATTACAGTAATATCCTTATTTATAGGTAGTGGGGAGGTGCTCGCCTACATGCAGATGCAGTGAAGCATTGGTCAGACCAGATGGATCCAAGCGTAATGTGTACCTTAACCGGAGTCTCGCCTGTAAAAATTCACCGATCATGCCGTGCACCCTGTTTCTTTCTCCAGTTTCTTGTTTTATTGTATCGTTCTGACAAGGCATCTTCATGAAACGGGTGGTTGGGTTGATTTTTCTTAGTTAATTGTTCGTTGTCAAGATCTTCTGGAGTTCTGTATGAACGGATCGGTCTTCTTCGATGATGACGATTCCGCCCATTTTCTATGTTTGTATATTGATACAGATAGCAAGAATGATCACTGACATTCATAATTTCCAATGATTAACTAGAGATTGCAGGGGCCGGAGGGTGGGATGGCTTCTCCGGCGACGTTGGCGAATATGATGCTTGCGATCTACGAGAAGAAAACCACTGGCGTCGACCTTCACAGGCCGCTCAGGCAGTACGTCGCCGCTCACTATTCAGAAAGGCAAGCGCAGGACGTAGAGGAAGACCTTCAGACCGTGAGTCAGATGAGAAACGATCTGGAGAAGGCCGTGGATTCGCTCAATGCCCGCCGTGACCTTCTCCAGAAGTACTTCCGCGCCCTCTGTGCCATGGAATCCAGGTTTTCAATCTCTCTCGACAGGGACCACGTCAACACTCTCAGCTTCACGTGGTACGATGCGTTCAAGCACAGCAAGAAAGCCTCGCAGCAGAACATCCACTTCGAAAAAGCGGGAATTCTCTTCAATCTGGCGGCGATTCACAGCCAGATGGCTCTATCGGCGGTTCGGACGACGCCGATCGGTCTCAAACAGGCCTGCAATTCGTTCCAGGCAGCCGCTGGAGTGTTTGCGTTCCTTAGAGACAACGAGTCCATAAAAGCCACGCTCGGGACGTCCACCGTTGACATAGCGGTGGAGTGCGCGGGGATGCTGGAGAGACTCATGCTCGCTCAGGCACAAGAATGCTTCTTCGAGAAGGTAAAAACCGCCGGGCCTATGCGCAAAAGTTTCCAGGCAAGTCGGTCTTTATTACGAGGAGGCCTACAACGCGCTTAATCTTCCGTCCTTCAATCAACACATCGATAAGGCGTGGACTTCACACATTCAGTTGAAAGCCGCTCAGTTCTTTGCCGAAGCTTGCTACAGATATGGCATGGAATTGCACGAGAAAGAAGAAATCGCCGAAGAGATCGCAAGGCTACAAAAGGGAATCGCTGCCCTCACGGATGTGAAGAAATCGTCCAAAGGCGTTGCCAGTTCGCTACTTGATGCCGTTAATCGGCTGGAGACGAACTTAAACCGTAATTTGGAAAGGGCAATGAAGGAGAACGATAGGGTTTATCTCATGAGGATCCCTCCGCCCAGTTCCTTGTCTCCTCTTCCATCCGCTTCGCTTGTTAAATCCATCTCTATGAACGAAGTTTTCGATGCCAGCATGGAAAAAATTTTCACCGGTCTTGTGCCTGATGGCAGTGCGAAGGCACTCTCTCGGTATACCGAGATGGTTGATGAGATAATACGGGCACAAGCTGAGAAATTGCAACAAGGGAGTGAGTTAACCAGGGTGAAGCTAAAGGAGATGGATCTTCCAGATTCCATTCTTTCTCTAGAGGGGAATTTCTCGTTACCTCTGTATATCAAGGAAGATGTGGAGGCGGTACAGATTTCTGGGGGCCCGTCGGGCTTAGAACCGGAACTTCAGCAATTGAGGGACTTGAGAAGGGTGAACGAGGAAATGTTGGTTCAGACAGAGGAGCTCTTGCAGAAAGAAGCGAGTGAGGATGCTCAGTTTCGAAGTCATTTCAGGACTCGGTGGACTCGTCCTCAGTCCAGTACTTTGACAAAGAACTTGTCAGATAGACTTAACAGATTTGCTGGGAATCTGAAACAGGCTGCTGAAAGTGATGCACGGATTGAACGTGCTGTAAGGGAGCATGCGCCACTGATGGCAATCCTTGAATGCAGACCGGTACAATACTTTTCTTGTTTGCTTAATTTTCCATGATCTTCATGGTTCTTAAGATGTTTTACACCAGTATCTGTTTGTTGTTGTTGTTCATACCTCTAGAAATTTCCCACAGCGTATATTCATTCTTTAATCTTTGAGAGCTTGCACCTGTTGTTATGTGGTAGTATATTATGATTGAATTCTAGGGCGTTCTAGCAGCCAAGGTATGAATTATGTCAGAACTTACTCTCTTATGTAAATTGTATTTCTGTTTACAGATAGAATCTGCACTCCCGAATCTTGCAAGGCCAATTATGTCATTTGATGGCAACGAAGATGCTATTGTAGGAGCACTTAAACAAAGCCTGGTAATGTTACTGTTTTGTGTTTCTTCACCTTAATTGTGCCGTGACTGCCGTCCATATCTATTCAGCACGGGTTTTTTACTTCTTGTTCTACCATGTTCTCATATTTATGTTTCTTCTCTGGAATTTGTGCTTATTTCCTTGTGCTATAGAGGAACACGACAAATACTGGTTGTGTTCCACTTCCATCTGAGTTGCTATATGCAAACCAGGACTTATCAAGCAACGGCATTTCATGCCTTAACATGGTCAGTTTCGGTTGTCTGTGTTGGCTCCAGTCAACCTTGGTGATGACTATCGCTGGTTTCTAGTTTTCCAAGAAGGTCTTGCATACATGTATAAATACTACATGGTATCTATTTGCATATCTTTATGCATGCACACAAATCTTTTCGTGCCACAGCTTTTAAGAGACTTGTATGTTTAAATAATTAAGTACTTAGGGTCATTGCTCTAATAAGATGGCACTATTGACAAACATTACATATAGAATGAATGGGAATTGGATAAATGTGTTGAAATTCTCATATGTTATTGACAGAAATGAAGATGTGGTGGATATGCAGCCCTGTTAGGAAGCATCAGATCCAAAATGAGTTATGAGATAAAAGGTTAGTTTGACACTATGGAAATAAAATGAGAGAAACACGCCTTAGGTGATTTGGACATCTGGGGAGGGGACCGTGTGAAGTTTGTTAATGCGTGGGACATTCAATGGTGAATACTCCAACAAAGGAAGAGGAAGGCCTCAAAGGTATTGCAAGGATAAAAATGTTCTTGTTTTTTTGGAGTCAATGCTAATATATCACAAGAAAGAATACAATTGCAACTAAGGATTCATGCAGCTGATCCCAATTAATGTGGGAGAACGTTGATTTTGGTTGGTCTAGATCACAAATTTGGAAATAACATAACATCTGATTTTTCAATGCGAATTAAATTATAAGCAAATGATTCAACTATGATCCCTGGGTTACAAAATCAGGGAAGAGTAAGAGGTGTAAGAAGAATGCAAGAAATAAGTAAAAGAAGAATGTGCCAAAAAGTACATAAAAGAAGAAGAAGATGAAAAGGAAATAAAGAAACCCCACTTGCTCTTGTGTGCACCTCAGTCTGAGGCTCAAAACATTCATATGAATCCATATCGTAAATAATGCAGAACTTGAAGGATTTGTGCCATGTACTAGCAGCATATAGCCCTTGGTTGCCATAAAGTGCTACTAACAACATTTGTTGTGAAAGAAACCAATCCAATGTCAATTTGCATGCTCATAATAACTCTAAAACTGAGTATTTAACTAACCATTTAGATTTTCCTCTAAAAATGTAATCAGATATTTTGTCATAAGTGCTGTGAGCTTTATATTGACAAGTTGTTGTCAAATGTCATGTTTGTTAGTCAAAAACTGATCATGCAGAGCAGCAAAAATACAAGCTTTGCAGGCATTTTTATAATTTTGAATCTGTAGAAGTATGTTTTTCTTTCACTATTTTGTCGTCTATTCTGTTTCTTCTTGCTTGCTTACAATAAAAAGGTCTCACCTTGTTTGCAAGAAGTTATATTTATATAGTTTTCATTATCTGACAGAGGCAGTTGGAGACCCTTGGAGCACAGAGAGCAGGTCTTGAAGACATGCTTAAAGATATGAAGAGACAGGTAACTGACATAATATAATTTCTTATTTATTTCTTGTACCTTCTAAAGATACATCAAAATGCATAACCTGAACCTGGTTGCGGGGTCTATGTACTCTCTGAAGTTCATATCTGCATTTTTCCATGTCTTCCTTTCAAGCTTGGTGATAATTAAAACTTTAGATGTAGGAAATGTCACCTAGATACTTCTCGGAAGCCATTAAGCCATGGTGTCAGTTTGACACAGACATTCTGAGGGTGGTGGCCTTCTAACAATTAATCCATATATCTAGTTTTTATGCTTATAAGTAGCTTTGACATTTATTGGAACGGGGCACACTGGATACGTGATGTCATCTATTATATTGACTATAGTGAGAATAGAAATGGAGACATACATACATACATACATACGTACGCATGCATATATGTATGTGTGTATGTACACATGATGTGTGTCCCTGTTGCGATTTTGCGGGCAAATGTGTGTGTTTGTAAAGATGGTGTCTTCTTTGATACAATAGAGAGCCTCATATGTCACTATTGATGGTTCATCCTTATCAAATGGATAAAACATACAATTTTTTATAACCAATACACCCTTCTTTATTTTATTCTCAAAGACCTAAATTATGGTCAGCTACCTACTTCTAAAAGTTGATCCTTTGTACTCGAGTGCGACACACTCTAGCTGAAAACTCATAATATGTTTTTAATAAACAAGAACGTATAAATATGGCCATCATGCCAAAAAACCTTAAAATCAGAAATTTAATATTTACATGTTTTCTGATAAATAGATTGGATTGTTTAAGGGTTTAAAAATTTAATGGTGTTGACAGTTTCAGCTTATGAAACATGATCCTATGTCACACGGGTGCGGGTGCAGGATACGGCAAATTTCAAAAAATTTGGGTGTGGCGACACAGCTAAGGTATATAATATTATATATATATATTATATATTCAACTAATTCAAGCTAAAAGCCTAGAACAAGTGAGACATCAATTAACATAAGTATATGACGACAACAGTAAGTACACAACTTTATATTAAAGCAAAACAAGTAAAGAACTACCTATTTCATCATAATACACAAATCAATCAAAAGAAAATCAGGATTTGCATATCAACAATATTATCATAATATCATTTATCAACTATGAACAATATTAATGTTTGATAAATGAAATGAAGTAATGAACATGTACCTGATAAATTATAGATCTTCACTATCAACAATATTATCAACTGAAGGGACTATTGGATCAGTGAGTTCCATATTAAGAGTATGCAAATCTTGGCTATCATCTAAGTGATATTCCTCCGGGTTTTTATCCCAATATTTTGATGCTCCTTCACTGCAATATATTCAAATAAATAAGAAGAAAAGATCAAATATAATCAATAATGCTTATGACCTCGGCCAGCCATGATCAAAACTGCAAAAGGTAGTTTCTCAACATGATTGAAGAGTGTGTAAAGAAATTTTCCTGGCTCATAAGATTCTTCCAAATCTTCCAACACAAAAACTGAAAACATAATGAGAAAATGACCAGTAATGAGTTCATATGTTGTGCTTCATCGGTCTGGAGTGATTTCACTCGTTCGTCAGGCTACCTTTCATTGTTGAGTTAATTGATAAAGTATGGAAAATACGCATTTACCCTTCAAAGTGACTTTCCCATGCCAGATGTTGTCATATTGGAAAGTTTCTTGAAGATTAAAATGTACATGATACAATATATTTGTTGGTAGATTTGCCAGAGAACCCATAGACTTTTTTTGAACATAAGTGCAGTTTTAGTAATTTATGAAATTGGACGTACAGTTGGATTTGGCCAGCTCTTTTGCTGAACATTTTCTAAACCTTAGACTTCTGATTGTTGTCAATTTTTTAGGTGCACCTTCAAAAGCTACCCTGTAGTTTAGCCTTTTTAATTTATCCCTTCAAATGCCTCCAATAAAATGCATGTAGTGAATGTTAGAATGGGCTACACGGTTTACTAACTTATATTCACAAAAGAAAGCTCAAAATGTCTTGAAAACGATAAAGAGTATTGGAGGGAGGGTCTATAGTTACAAGAGATCAGACCATGAAATCACAAGATACAACCAATACGAGCCCTGTGCACATCAACTGCACATGTAAGAAGTGGTAAAGAGTGAATATAAATAGCTCAGAAATGCGCTCAGGCCAATTTTTTCATTTAAGCTACTAATATAGCTGGAAGAACCATGCCTCCACTCCATACTCCATAGGTCATAACAGGAAAATAGACTTTGGATAAGTTTTAGTAACAGAATCTTGGGAAGTAAAATATGAAAATGGGTGTAACATGCGTTTCTGCAGTATGAGGCTGAAAAATGACATCGTGAAACCAATCTCCTCTTTCATTCGCTCTCACTCCACGAATTGAGATCCAATGGCAGAGGAGCAACAACCAGAGAGGCCAGGAGGAAATAGGCTCTAGTGGTGGTGCGGTGCAGAGCATTCCCTGAATGTGGCGTGAGAGCGAGTAGCTTACCTGGAGCATCAAGAAGGAGGTCAAGAAGGAAACAAGTAGCTTACCTGGCAGTGCGGCGCGGAGCATTCCCTGAAGGTGGCGCAAAGAAGACGGTGAGGGCTAGCAGCACGAGAGGCCAGAAACATGTGTGGGAGGCCAGGAAAATGCGTATGAACAATCCACCCTTTTATACATTTGACCTAAAAAATTAGACAAAAATGACCATCGACACTTTGACCGCACCCATTCTCGACCTCGACATGTTGACCGTGTCACATTTTTACGACACCGTGTCGGTGCCACACCGACACGGTGTCAATGTCGGTGTCGGTGTCGCACCCATGTTGATGCCAACACCCCACCTCCTAGAGGTGTTTGTGTGACTTTGACCTGATCTATAGGTCAAAAATGTATGTCATGTCATTTTTCTTCAAGTTCTTGTCACATCTAGATGGTTAATTTTATGAAATAGTGCATCAATTGTAAGTTATAGAATCCATTGGTTTTCTTTTTCCTTTTTACTTAATTATAGAAAGTGAAATGAGAAGAATAGAGAGCCGCGGCACCTCCTCTTTCTCTCTCTCTCTCATGCCTCTAGATAAGGGATTCTAATAATCTCTTATATAGCTAATTTCTTAAACCAAGGAGCATCTCTTTCTCTCTTAGGTTAAGTTACCAATGTTGTCTTTTTCTTTCTTAATGTTTTTCATGTGCATAACAGTGTGCATGATGGATCCTTCTTATTATCTAAGACAATTGAGGAGAGGAAGTGATTGATTAACTTAATGATGTTTCCTGTCATTCTAAAGTTCTTTCAATTGGATTAGATTTTATTAAGCATTATAGAAGTTTGGAAAATACTAGGAGAAATAGGAATCACTTGGCTCACAAGACTATTTAATGAAATATGGAGAAACCAAAAGATGCTCGATGAATGGAGAGCGAGTACACTTATACCCATATATAAGAACAAGGGAGACATTCAACTGAAACAAGCAGGAGAAACCTGATCAGAAAGCTGCTCCAGAACAGGTCAAAAAGCAAAAGTTTAGCCCGACCTGTTGAAAACAAGGCCGAAAAGCGAAACAAATGTCCAAAATAAAGTCCTTCCAAACTATATCAATCACTGTATCACACCAAGCCACTTTATAAGACCATATAGGCAGTCCTTTGTCCAAGAACCTCTTCATGAGCACATGACATGTATCATCATCTATCTTTGAAGCTGTCCTTAAAACTCTACCCAAAAGTTTATATGCCTCGTCTTGTTTTCCAAACTTACATAGCTTCTCAATGACCTGGTTATAAGTTGTCCGGAAATCATGCTTTTGCATCATCTTCTCTAACAGACCCAATAGATCTTCCACCTTGCCTTTCTCACAATATCTATGAATCACTATTCTGTTTGTTACAACGGACGGAGTCAAGCCCTTATCAAGCATCGTTTTGAGCAGTTTCGTAGCATCATCCAACATACCCTTCTTCCCCAAAGCATCAATGAGAGTGGTGTACGTCAAACATCAGGATGCTTATTGTTCAGATATCAAACAATGAAAATGCAAATTCGATATCACCTTCTTTGCAAAAAAAAAATGTGAATGAGAGTGGTGAAGTTCACCACATTAACCTTACACCCTTTTCTCATACATCCTTCCATGAAGTCTTTTGCATCGACTTGCCATTGACCCACCAGCCTGATTGGCCTTCTCGAACTGCCCACACTTTACGTAACCATTAATTAGTCCCATAAATACATACTTTGTAAAAGTAACACTTGATCTCTTCATTTCTTCATTGTGCTTCTCAATATCTTCAACACATTGAGCATTGTTTAGGAGATAATAAAACATCTTTGAATATGGTTTAATATCTGCTTGCTTCATTTTCTTGAGAATCACAAATCCTGATCCAACATCTTTCTCTCGAAAATATCCTGTCATGATTTAGTTCTACATGCTTGCAGTTGGCATGATTTAATGAGCACTTACTGTAACCTGCAGCTTTAATGTCATAATTCCCAATGCTTACACGGTAGGTTGCAATCAATACAGTTATCATCTTGACACAGAATCTCTACCAAATACAGTTAATGCAGCCACCGAATAAAGTTATCATCTTGACTTCCTTGGGAATACAAAATGCAACCGCCATATGCAATAACTCCAGCAACCACAAGCAATTAATGCAACCACCTTTTCAATAAGTGCAGCCTACCATGCTTATTACAGCAAATCATTCTAATAAATGCCTTTAAACACATGATTTAATGACTTTCTTGGGAATACGAGTAGTGCAGTAAATGCAGCCACCATAGCCTATTCACAGCATTGAATTTTGGCACGCTTAATTTTTCTCTAGATCCAGAAAATAAGTCTAAGGAATCATATAGGTTGATCTGTGATATCTCTCCTTGACGAAATTTCAACACTTGGTGCATTTTGAATCGTGTAGTTAGACATAAGAAGAGCAGAATCACAGCATGTATCGACCTTGGCAGCATCAATACGCCAAACTGGCTGCTGTCCATGAATTTTATTTTCCACAGAGTCAAGGAATCCTTTTGATACTTGGACATGTACCCCTGCGTCAACATGCTTACAACCCAACAAGGGACTCATAATCTATAGCACAAACAGCTGGGACAATATTTCCTTGGATGGAGACATCAGAAGTTCCTTTTCATCCTTCAATAGAAGACGATCATAAGAAGTAATGATTGTATCTTTAAATATATATGCTGTCCAATATCCACGATTTAGCTTTGAAACAAAATTCCTTTTGAGAACACAGAAAGCTCAATCTAGGACTCTTGCCGCCATAGCTCATGCTGCACATCGGCTATGAGATCACATTTCAAAATCAGAACCACATGCAAAAACTACCCAAAAACTCACTATGGGTAAATGGAAACAGACATCACATAACTTCATGACACTCATCAGTTAAAGGTTTCTCCAACAGCAGCAATCAGCATCTTGGCCACCAATCTCAAGTTCACAGCTTCTTTCTTTTCTTTTTCTCATCATTAGCACTCTATTGTATAAGATCTTGCATCATGTTGTAGACCTTTTTCATGCCGGATGTTAATCCCATGCTTTCGATCACCTTTTGATCTACATATTTTCATGTCACGCTTCTATTTGCCTCATCCAGTTAGGCCTCTACTCCATCACTCAATATGCATGTGAAGTCGAATATGTGAAAAAACATGGACATATTCTCCAACTTCCTCTCTCAAAAATCACACGACAACTTTTTATGAAATCAAGATCCAACGAATCCTTCAGGTACCGGTTCATTACTGCCCTCCACTTGCTCAGGCGTGTACCTCACTTACTAGCTCCAATCCATCTGCTGATTCTTCACTTCCTTCTGAACACACAATACCATTCACTACAAACCACCAGTAATCCAACGAAAAAGGCTGAACAAAGAAATCAAACCCAACCAACAACAACAAATGCACAAAGGCTTTGATACCATGTTGAAATTCGGAGTAGCATCGCAGAAGATTAAGACAAGAAACATGATTAATATTAAGGAGGAAATACGAGAGATTGAAGGAAAGAGGCGAACCTCCAATGGAGGCTGCCTCCCTCTTTCTCTCTCTTTCTTACACAAAAACCTCAAATCCTAATACAAACTACCAGTCCTTATATAAGGAGCTGTCAAACGAAAATTGACCAAAATGACCAAAATACTCCTAGTACAGAAAATTACCAAAATGCCCTTACAACATCGGACAATTACAATAATACCTAAAAACATCAGAAATCATAAAACTAACACAAAGAACACTAGATAAGCATATTCTTCAACAGTTCACTAGCGCCATCTTTATATATTCAACCTTTTCTCATCCTTCTATTTCATAGTTCTTACATAGTATGGGTATCCTTCAATTACACAAAAAGAACACCTAGGCAACGTCAGAAGCTTTTGTTGGTGAAAATAGCGGGAAGATTATCTGCTGGTATTTGCAGTTAGGCTCTACATCAGAGACAATGAGTGGATTCTCGGTCTTGCTTTTCTTTTCTGATCATCTGTAGGATAACCATGGGCTGCAGTTGCACAGAGTATGAAGGGATGGACATAAATCTGTTCTGCATTGGTCTTCTCCCTCAGCATTGATCACTAGCACTTTCTGGGCTTATGGACATTGGTGGTTATCCTGAATTTTGTCTGCGTCTTCTCTAATCCCAGCTTCATCTTTGTCTCTGTTTCATGGATGGTGGTTGTGGCCATGGTACAATGCTGGATGCCTAAGTGTTGATGGTGGAAAAAACCTTGCACCACTGGATGATACATTAAGATGGCTAATTCACTCAAGAACTTGGGAGTAAAATATGTTTTTTTCTTCAAAATATTTTCCATGTGAGAAAGCAAAACATGGACTCCTTCACAGGCTCCTGTCTGCATGTGGTTGAGAAGCAGTACAAAAGAACAAGCGCAATCATACATTTCATTTTGCAAGTTAGGAGCACAAGTAACTCAGGCTGAGGGATCTTTTGTGCATCATACACTAGTACATGATATTTTCTTGCATGTAGCTACATCCAGGTGTTAAGCTTTTCAAAACTCCAACTTGTTTGATGCTGATAGCCGTACCAATATCCTAACCTAGAACCTAGGTGTTCTCCATGGAGAGTTACATGTCTTCAGCTCTCCTTACGTGTTGAAGAATAATCACAATTTATATGTTGTTTGTGTTTAGTTTTGTATTTTGTGTATGATTGATTGTCTATTGTCTAGTTCTAAATTAGATTTACTTATTAGGGTATATGTGTCTTTCAAGTTAGAATGAAGGAATTTTGGATGTAAGTATCAAGAAAATCATATTGTGGCACCATTGATTGGGTCATCTTCTAGCTCCAAAATTAAAGACTATGGTTCTAGGGTTAAGTCTAGATATGGTTGGTCAGTTTTTTGTTTGTAAACCTTATAAGAAAACGAAGCATCATAAAGCTACCTTTCTCTGTAGTGAGTCTAGGAAAACAAAACCATTTGAGCTTGTACACTTAGATGTATGGGGTCCAAGTCCTGTCCTTTAGTGGTTGTACTAGGCTGCAAATATTTTGTCACTCTTGTTGATGATTGTACTAGATTCACTATGGTCTACTTAACGAAAAACAAGAGTGAAGTTTCAACCATATTTCCTTTTATAAACATCCAAAAATTTATCAAAAGATTTTATCTTTTAGAAAATTTGCCTTTTCAAGAAAAATTATGGTTGTAGGTCTTTTTAAGGTTTTTCAAATAAAGATACCTTAAACGAACCAATTTCTATACCAAAATTTGTCTTTGCACCTCTCTAAAAAAAATCCAATTTTGACAAAAGCCCCCCAAAAATGATTGCTTTGCCCTTAAGGTCAAATTGACGGGATTCTGCTTTTTTCTCAAAGAAACAAATGAAAAAGAGACATTGGGAATCAAACCTACAAAATGTTTGCAAAATGAAATATTTACAAAATTTGAAAACCTCTGAAATTCAAAAACAAATCAAATCCAAATCAAACCTCAAAAACTCGCCCGATCGAGAATAGTCTTACTTCGGGATCCTACACCCAAGGGTTAAAGAGGTTCAAGATTCTACACCCATAAAAAGGGTTAAAGTGGTCCGACACCCTACACCCAACAAAGGGTTAAAGTAATTGAAACGGTAAATACTAACTCACGGAGTGAAAACAGGTCACCCATGCAAACAAACACTAAGAATAAGACTCAGTTGTTTTTCAAAAAGAACATTTGAAGATTTTATGAAAACTCGATGTTTTCAAATATAAGAAATGATTTTAAACATTTGAAACCATAAATCTTAATTGAAAAGAGAATCAAGCATAACAAAATTCCCGAAGGCTAAGATAAAAGCAGGAGAGCCCGGAAGAAATGGAGGTTCTCCAACAATTGGATCAAATCAAATCCAACTCAAGCCAAACTGGGTGACACAAGATCAAATCAAATGGGTACATGACCAAGCCCAATTCAAATCAAGTTGAATTGGGCGACACATGCAGCTAACCCAATTCAAATCAATCCATAAATCAAATCGATCAAGCCCATACCAAATCAAACAAGATGGGCTCATATCAAATTCAACTCAATTCAAGATGAACTCATGATCCAACCCATACCAAATCAAAGATGGGCTCATGACCAACCCATACCAAATCAAAGATGGGCTCATGAAAAAGGCCCAATTCAAACTCAAAGAGCCGAAGGATGCATCAAATCAGCCAATACATAGTTAATGATTGACACCAAATAAGCCAAGGCTAGGCGATCAAGACACAAAGCCAAGGTCAAACACGGGCTAGATCAAGCCAAGAAGGGTCAAAGTCAAGGCAAAAGCAAGGGTTGAGTGGCTAAGTCAAAGGCCTACTTATGCACCAAAGTAAGACCGCACCAAATAGAGCCAAGCAAGGGGGCGGGCTGCATTGCACCTATCCTAGGACTTCACCAAGGCTCGTCCTTGACCAAAATGGGGACCATCCACGTGCTCCCATGTGAGCCATGTGACCAGCACCTTCCAAAGTGGATTGGATCAAAATTTGGCCAAATATCAAGCTTCATACCCAACCCATAGAAGATCCTAGAGACTCCCCTTAAAGCTATAAATAAACCCCTTGGGGGGCTGGTTCAAGGGAGGCAAAGTGAGGAAAACCAAAGAAGAAACTTAAAGGGAAATTAAGGGAGAAAATCTAAGCAAAAAGTCGCCTAATTTGACTTGATTTGAATTGGGCTTGGTCCTGTACCCATTTGATTTAATCTTGTGCTACCCAATTTGATTTGATACGATTGTTGGAGAACCTCCATTTCTTTCAGGCTCTCCTGTTTTTATCTTAGCCTTGAGGAATTTTATTTTGCTTGATTCACTTCTCAGTTAAGATTTATGGTTTCAAATGTTTAAAACCATTTCTTATATTTAAAAACATCGAGCTTTCAGAAAATCTTCAAATATTCTTTTTGGAAAACAACCGAGTCTCATTCTTAGTGTTTGTTTGCATGGGTGACCTGTTTTCGCTCCGTGAGTTAGTCTTTACTGTGTCAACCACTTTAACCCTTTGTTGGGTTTAGGGTGTCCAACCACTTTAACCCTTTTGATGGGTGTAGAGTTTCAAACCACTTTAACACTTGGGTGTAGGGTCTTGGAGTAGGACTATTCTCGATCGAGCAAGTTTTTGAGGTTTGATTTGGATTTTATTTGTTTTTGAATTGTAGAGGTTTTCAAATTTTATAAATATTTCATTTTGCAAACATTTTATAGGTTTGATTCCCAATGTCTCATTTTCATTTGTTATGGACGTATGCGAGGGGTAAGGAAGCTAGTCCTAAATAATAAGATTCGTATTGGTTCTTGGAATATCATAACATTATTCGGTAAGCTAATGGAGGTGGTAGATACTATGATTCGGAGAAATATTCATATTTTATGTTTACAAGAGACAAAATGGGTTGGAGAAAAAGCAAAAGAGATAGAGGATAGAGGTTTTAAATTATGGTACTCAGGTAAAGAAAGGGCTCCAAATGGTGTTGGTATTATCATAAATAAAGATTTAAAGGATAGTGTAGTAGACATACAACGATATGGTGACCGAATCATGATGTTGAAATTAGTGTTAGGAGCAGAGGTTTTGAATATAGTTTGTGCTTACGCACCCCAAGTAGGACTAGAAGATAGTATAAAGACAACTTTTTGGGAAGAGTTAGATAAGGTGATTCAAAAGATTCCACAAAGGGAGATGATTTGTTTAGGAGGAGAATTAAATGAACATGTCGGTAAAGAAGCATTAGGATATCAAGGGATTCATGGAAACTTTGGTTTTGGAGATATAAATGAGGAAGGTAGGGAGATTTTAAATTTTGCTATGGCATTTGATCTCTTTATAGTCAATACAATCTTCAGAAAATGAGATGAACATTTAATTACTTATAAGAGTGGCTTATCACAAACACAAATTGATTACTTTATTTATAGAAAAAAAGATAGAGTGTGTTGTAAAGATTGCAAGGTAATTCCAGGAGAAAGCTTAACCACCCAACATCGACTTTTAGTTATGGATTTACAAATAAAAAAATGGACAAAGAAGAAAAGAGTGCATCGAGCTATTCAGACTAAACGGTGGAACCTCAAAAGCGAGAAAGAAGATATATTTAAATAGAAAGTCCTTCAAGGATATGTTTGGAATTATGTTGGTACACCCTGTGATATGTGGAACAATATGGCTATACATATTAGGAAAGTGGCGAAAGATGTGTTAGGGGTATCTAAGGGAGGTATACTGGCACAAAAAGAAGCTTGGTGGTGGAGTGAAGTAGTACAAAATAAAATCAAGGCAAAGAGGGCTTGTTACAAATTACATTATGCTAAGAAAACTAGTGAAACTTTATAGGCTTATAAGAAAGCAAAGAAGGAAGCGAAAAAGGCCGTGAGTGAAGCAAAAGCTAAAATTTGGGAGGACTTATATAAAAAACTCAACTCAAAAAGGGTGAAAGAGATATTTTTAGGATAGCTAGGGCTAGAGATAAGAAAACTAAAGATCTTAATTATCTTAGATGCATAAAAGACGAGGATGAAAAAATTCTAGTGGCAAATGATGATATAAGAAATAGATGAGAAAATTATTTTTATAATCTTTTTAATGAAAATAAAGATGTTAGTATTAGCTTAGGAGAGTTAGCCAAATCAGAAAAGTATATAAACCACAATTTCTACCGACGTATTCAAAAGAATGAAGTCAAAGATGCTCTTAAACATATGAAGGGTGGTAAATCGGTAGGACAAGATAATATTCCTATAGAAGTTTGGAAAATACTAGGAGAAATAGGAATCACTTGGCTCACAAGACTATTTAATGAAATATGAAAAAATCAAAAGATGCCCGAGGAATGGAGAGCAAGTACACTTATACCCATATATAAGAACAAGGGAGACATTCAAAATTGTGTGAATTATCGAGGTGTGAAGTTAATGAGCCATACTATGAAATTGTGGGAAAGAATTATCGAACGGAGGTTAAGACAAGTATAAAGTACAACAGAGAACCAATTTGGATTCATGCCAGACAAATCTATTGTTGAAGCAATTCACCTTTTGAAACGTCTTACGGAACATTTTAGAGCAAAAAAGAAAGACCTTCACATGATATTTATTGATCTAGAAAAAGCTTATGATAAAGTACCGGGGAGGTTCTTTGGAGAACTTTGAAAAAAAAAGGTATCCCATTGACATACATTAACCTTATAAGAGACATGTATGATGGTGCAAAAACATGTGTGAGGACTCATGAAGGAATGACATACTTCTTTAAAATTAATATTTGGTTACATCAAGGATCAACTTTAAGTCCATACTTATTTATAATAGTGATTGATGAGTTAACAAAACATATTCAAGATGAAGTACCTTGGTGTATGTTATTTGCAGATGACATTATATTAGTGGAGGAGTCTAAGGAAAAAGTTAATAGAAAATTGGAACTATGGAGAGAAACATTAGAAAGCAAAGGCCTCCGACATAGTAGAACAAAGGCATAATATATGGAATGTAAGTTTGATCATTTGGTTACCTCAGAGGACATAAAAATTAAAATTGGCACACATTTCATCCCCCAAAAGGAAAGTTTTAAATACCTATGGTTAATTTTTCAGAGTGATGGAAGAATTGATGGAGATGTTATGCATAGAATTAATGCTGGTTGGTTAAAATGGAGAGGAGCATCCGGTATTCTTTGTGATAAGAAGATACTATTAAAGTTAAAAGGTAAATATTATAGAGCAGCAATTAGGCCTGCCATGTTTTATGGTTATGAGTGTTGGGCAGTTAATCATCAACATGTACAAACGATGTCTGTGACAGAAATGAAGATGTTGAGATGGATGAGTGGTCATACAAGAAAAGACCATATAAATAATGAGGTTATTGTTGAAGATCAAGTTAAATCTTGATTAATTAGTGTTACTATTTAGTTATAAATCTATAAATAGAGTCATAGGTAAGTCTGAGTCATGTATATTATGGTATTTTGTAATACGGGTCCTAATGGATCAGATTAGGAACCGTAATCCAGTAGTCACTTACTAGGGATATTATAGTCTTTAAAGTTAGATCAGCCATATAAGTAGTCATTAGGGCTGCCATTAGCTTTTAACGAGAATTAGAGAGTGGCGGCAAGGATTGGCCAACCAGAATCTCAGTGTCTTCTTCTTGTATTCAACTTTCATCAATAAAGAAGTTTATGTTGCTGATTAATTTCAACATGGTATCAGAACCTCTTGTGGTCGTTTAGCATCAAACATCGAATGAAATCAACAAAAAGAAGTCGTGGGCAAAATGAAGAACCCGCAGGACAACAAGTTCTTCTCTTTCTTGTTCTTTCAAATTGGTATTTTAGTGATTTCATTACAAAATCGTTGTTAGATTCATTACCTCTCACCATGAACATCTGCTTTCGTAATCTACAAGTGATGCACTACAATTGTTCGATGAAATGTCCAAGAGGAAGTGAGACAGTTGTTTCATTTAAAAAATTCGATTTTTCAGTGGTCAACCACCCAACATCGACTTTTAGTTATGGATTTACAAATAAAAAAATGGACAAAGAAGAAAAGAGTGCATCGAGCTATTCAGACTAAACGGTGGAACCTCAAAAGCGAGAAAGAAGATATATTTAAATAGAAAGTCCTTCAAGGATATGTTTGGAATTATGTTGGTACACCCTGTGATATGTGGAACAATATGGCTATACATATTAGGAAAGTGGCGAAAGATGTGTTAGGGGTATCTAAGGGAGGTATACTGGCACAAAAAGAAGCTTGGTGGTGGAGTGAAGTAGTACAAAATAAAATCAAGGCAAAGAGGGCTTGTTACAAATTACATTATGCTAAGAAAACTAGTGAAACTTTATAGGCTTATAAGAAAGCAAAGAAGGAAGCGAAAAAGGCCGTGAGTGAAGCAAAAGCTAAAATTTGGGAGGACTTATATAAAAAACTCAACTCAAAAAGGGTGAAAGAGATATTTTTAGGATAGCTAGGGCTAGAGATAAGAAAACTAAAGATCTTAATTATCTTAGATGCATAAAAGACGAGGATGAAAAAATTCTAGTGGCAAATGATGATATAAGAAATAGATGAGAAAATTATTTTTATAATCTTTTTAATGAAAATAAAGATGTTAGTATTAGCTTAGGAGAGTTAGCCAAATCAGAAGTATATAAACCACAATTTCTACCGACGTATTCAAAAGAATGAAGTCAAAGATGCTCTTAAACATATGAAGGGTGGTAAATCGGTAGGACAAGATAATATTCCTATAGAAGTTTGGAAAATACTAGGAGAAATAGGAATCACTTGGCTCACAAGACTATTTAATGAAATATGAAAAAATCAAAAGATGCCCGAGGAATGGAGAGCAAGTACACTTATACCCATATATAAGAACAAGGGAGACATTCAAAATTGTGTGAATTATCGAGGTGTGAAGTTAATGAGCCATACTATGAAATTGTGGGAAAGAATTATCGAACGGAGGTTAAGACAAGTATAAAGTACAACAGAGAACCAATTTGGATTCATGCCAGACAAATCTATTGTTGAAGCAATTCACCTTTTGAAACGTCTTACGGAACATTTTAGAGCAAAAAAGAAAGACCTTCACATGATATTTATTGATCTAGAAAAAGCTTATGATAAAGTACCGGGGAGGTTCTTTGGAGAACTTTGAAAAAAAAAGGTATCCCATTGACATACATTAACCTTATAAGAGACATGTATGATGGTGCAAAAACATGTGTGAGGACTCATGAAGGAATGACATACTTCTTTAAAATTAATATTTGGTTACATCAAGGATCAACTTTAAGTCCATACTTATTTATAATAGTGATTGATGAGTTAACAAAACATATTCAAGATGAAGTACCTTGGTGTATGTTATTTGCAGATGACATTATATTAGTGGAGGAGTCTAAGGAAAAAGTTAATAGAAAATTGGAACTATGGAGAGAAACATTAGAAAGCAAAGGCCTCCGACATAGTAGAACAAAGGCATAATATATGGAATGTAAGTTTGATCATTTGGTTACCTCAGAGGACATAAAAATTAAAATTGGCACACATTTCATCCCCAAAAGGAAAGTTTTAAATACCTATGGTTAATTTTTCAGAGTGATGGAAGAATTGATGGAGATGTTATGCATAGAATAATGCTGGTTGGTTAAAATGGAGAGGAGCATCCGGTATTCTTTGTGATAAGAAGATACTATTAAAGTTAAAAGGTAAATATTATAGAGCAGCAATTAGGCCTGCCATGTTTTATGGTTATGAGTGTTGGGCAGTTAATCATCAACATGTACAAACGATGTCTGTGACAGAAATGAAGATGTTGAGATGGATGAGTGGTCATACAAGAAAAGACCATATAAATAATGAGGTTATTGTTGAAGATCAAGTTAAATCTTGATTAATTAGTGTTACTATTTAGTTATAAATCTATAAATAGAGTCATAGGTAAGTCTGAGTCATGTATATTATGGTATTTTGTAATACGGGTCCTAATGGATCAGATTAGGAACCGTAATCCAGTAGTCACTTACTAGGGATATTATAGTCTTTAAAGTTAGATCAGCCATATAAGTAGTCATTAGGGCTGCCATTAGCTTTTAACGAGAATTAGAGAGTGGCGGCAAGGATTGGCCAACCAGAATCTCAGTGTCTTCTTCTTGTATTCAACTTTCATCAATAAAGAAGTTTATGTTGCTGATTAATTTCAACATGGTATCAGAACCTCTTGTGGTCGTTTAGCATCAAACATCGAATGAAATCAACAAAAAGAAGTCGTGGGCAAAATGAAGAACCCGCAGGACAACAAGTTCTTCTCTTTCTTGTTCTTTCAAATTGGTATTTTAGTGATTTCATTACAAAATCGTTGTTAGATTCATTACCTCTCACCATGAACATCTGCTTTCGTAATCTACAAGTGATGCACTACAATTGTTCGATGAAATGTCCAAGAGGAAGTGAGACAGTTGTTTCATTTAAAAAATTCGATTTTTCAGTGGTCAACCGATTGGGGAAGATTTAAAGGTATTCCTTCAATGAGATATCAATCCAAATATGAAAAGAGCAAAGATGGTAGAAAGTAATGAACTCTCGTCAGACAAAAGTGAAGGTTTTCAAATCACAAATTTGAAACTTATGGCAAGAATCATTTACAATGGGTCAGATCTATTGAGCTGGCTATTATGGCAAGGGGGCGATGGGATTATTTGACAGGTGATCTTCCTCGACTCCCAATTTCAGATCCTTCCTATTCTCGATGGTGCAGAGAAAATGCCTTAGTAAGTGTTTGGCTAATACAATACATGACTCCCTCCATCGGTAGTACTTTTATGTTTTTGAATAGCTAGGGATATCTGCCTGACAGTTCAGGAAGCGTATGCCCAAAGAAAAAATATTGCGAAGAAATATGATCTTATAGAGAAGATTTGGAAATGCAGACAAAGAGAAGGGTCAGTTAGTAAGTATTATGCATAGCTCAGAGGTCTGTGGGAAGAACTATATCTGTACTCTAAGACTAAATGTCAGACTTGTACACTACAACGAAATGAGGAGTTTGAAGAGCGTAAAGTGTTTGATCTTCTATGGGGTATATCATCAGAATATGAATCTGTAAAGAATAACATCCTCAACAGGGAATAACTTCTATCTTTGAGTACAATATACTCACTCCTCCTTAGAGAAGAAGATAGAAAGCTTCTTGAAAAAGAAATCAAAATTAATTCTGAGACCTCAGCATTTGTAGGGAAAAATACTTATGTTCCTCCTTTCGCTAGAAGAAGAAGAGGTTATGACAGAGGTAGAGGTAGATCTGGACAGACACCTAAAGAGAAAGATAAGATCAACTGCTCTCACTATGGGAAACCACGACACACTATGGAAACTTGCTGAGAGTTAGTTGAAAAACCTACCTATTTTTCGAATAGAAACAACAGAGCATATTTTAGTAGTGATCAGAATGAAAAGCAGAAGACTGAGGAAAGTGTACCTTCTTTAGCTGATATGAGAAATTAAATTAAATTGTTGAAGGCATGTTTGACTGATCCGTAACAACCTTCTTCATCCTCTCACAGCGAATCACAAGCATCTATTGCCTATCCTTTCTCATTCTTAACTCAGGGTAATATAAATTCTTCTTATTCAAGGATATGGGTTATTGATTGAGATGCTACAGATCACATTATCAGTAGAAGAGATTTCATTGATAACTATGAATTGACATAGGCACATATCAATATTAGACTGGCAGATAAATCTCTTATGCCAATAGTGGGAAAAGGAAGTATTGTCACATCTTTTGGCACATTGAAAAACATTTTACATGTTCCAAACGTATCAGTAAACCTATTATCTGTCTTTGCTATGACTCAAGATTTAAAATGTCGTATAATCTTTGATTCCACTGGATGTGTCTTTCAGAACTGAAGTCAGGGAAGATCTTTGGTCAGGGTAATGTGAGGAGAGACCTCTATTTTTGCGAGGACAATAACGATGTTGCACTACAATCAATAATTATTACTGAGAGATAGAATGATGACCTTGGCCTCTCTTTAGAGGTCGTGCTTGTGCATTTGTAAGTCGTCGTATTTTTGTGATGTTCTTTAGTTTTGTTAAAGGACTACACAGAAGTACTGCTTTTACCATGCCAACCCAGAATTCTTTCATCCTTTGCTCTATTGTGAAGGTGACTTTCAAGTGTCTCATTTGGTAATGGTAACTAAGGTTCAACCATGAACATGCAAGTGATTGGGTAACTTTGGGAAGGGATGTAGTCCATGTAGGTTTCCCCTTTTTGCAGTCATTTGTTAGTATGAGAATTGTGGACTGTCTTCCTTGGTAGGTCCGACGATGATGTTGATCTCCTTTACTTGGATCATGACATGCTGTTCCTACCAATGCTTTGAATCGAAACCCTCAGTTTACTAATTATATTTTCATGTCCCACCAGAGCTTATATCAACTAATCTGTTTCTTCAAAACCAAGAATGAACTTTAAAGAAATTAGTCGAGTACGATTGTATTCTACCTGGATAACAAGGTTGGCACATCTACCATTCAATGGCTCTTTTTCTTTTTCTGGATTATCTCATTAATGCCTCTTTGATGCTGCAGTGGCATGGAAGTTTGCTTGTTATATTGGACCAGCAATTGTCTTTTAACCTAAGGGAGCAGAAAAAGTAAAGGAACCTAAATAATTGGAAGAAATGAGAAGTGCACCAGTTTATCGATAAGGACATCTAAGGATGGATGGCTGAAATTCTTGGTGTACCCTAAGAAACCACAAGCTTCTAAGAGTCTCTTAACTTTTGCACATGGCAGCACCTAACTTTTGGAACTTTTAATGGAAATAAAGGTTTCCTTCATCAGTTAAAATTAGCCAACTGTGGGCCGGAAGCCGGCTTTAATTAAGCAAAGCTACCTCAAGGTCAAAAATTCGATAGCTGAGATAATTTGGAACTGACCTCCCTATCATGCCAAAAAAGAAGAGTATGAATCTTCAAGGTATATTTTACATGTTAAACTCGCAAAAACATTATGCATAAGATTGATGTGGTATGCATTTATTTCATAATACGCTCAATCCTACGTGCATGTGGAACCTTGGCGTGACTTGTGTGGTATTTAAGGGTGTGTTTGGTACAAGTTTTTTTTTTGTTTTGTACTTGTATTTTCAATGTGATGACCGAATCATGACGTTGAAATTAGTGTTAGGAGCAGAGGTTTTGAATATAGTTTGTGCTTACGCACCCCAAGTAGGACTAGAAGATAGTATAAAGACAGTTTTTTGAGAAGAGTTAGATAAGGTGTTTCAAAAGATTCCACAAAGGGAGATGATTTGTTTAGGAGGAGATTTAAATGGACATGTCGGTAAAGAGGCATTAGGATATCAAGGGATTCATGGAAACTTTGGTTTTGGGGATATAAATGAGGAAGGTAGGGAGATTTTAAATTTTGCTATGGCATTTGATCTCTTTATAGTCAATACAATCTTCAAACAATGAGATGAACATTTAATTACTTATAAGAGTGGCTTATCACAAACACAAATTGATTACTTTATTTGTAGAAGAAAAGATAGAGCGTGTTGTAAAGATTGTAAGGTAATTCAAGGAGAAAGCTTAACCAACCAACATCGACTTTTAGTTATGGATTTATAAATAAAAAAATGGACAAAGAAGAAAAGAGTGCATCGAGCTATTTTTGGAATTGTGTTGGCACACCCTTTGATATGTGGAACAATATGGCTATACATATTAGGAAAGTGGCGAAAAATGTGTTAGGGGTATCAAAGGGAGGTATACCGGCACAAAAAGAAGCTTGGTGGTGGAGTGAAGTAGTGCAAAATAAAATCAAGGCAAAGAGGGCATGTTACAAATTACATTATGCTAAGAAAACTAGGAAAACTTTAGAAGCTTATAAGAAAGCAAAGAAGGAAGCGAAAAAGGCCGTTAGTGAAGCAAAAGTTAAGATTTGAGAAGACTTATATAAAAAACTCAACTCAAAAAGGGTGAAAGAGATATTTTTAGGATAGCTAGGGCTAGAGATAAGAAAACTAAAGATCTTAATTATGTTAGATGCATAAAAGACGAGGAGGAAAAAATTCTAGTGGCAAATGATGATATAAGAAATAGATGGAAAAACTATTTTTATAATCTTTTTAATGAAAATAAAGATGTTAGTATTAGTTTAGGAGATTTAGCAAGTCAGAAAAGTATATAAACCATAATTTCTACCGACGTATTCAAAAGAATGAAGTCAAAGATGCTCTTAAACATATGAAGGGTGGTAAATCGGTAGGACCAGATAATATTCCTATAGAAGTTTGGAAAATACTAGGAGAAATAGGAATCACTTGGCTCACAAGACTATTTAATGAAATATGGAAAAACCAAAAGATGCCCGAAGAATGGAGAGCAAGTACACTTATACCCATATATAAGAACAAGGGAGACATTTAAAATTGTACGAATTATCGAGATATCAAGTTAATGAGCCATACTATGAAATTATGGGAAAGAATTATTGAACGTAGGTTAAGACAAGTATCAAGTACAACAGAGAACCAATTTGGATTCATGCTAGGCAGATTTACTATTGAAGCGATTCACCTTTTGAGACGTCTTATGGAATATTTTAGAGCAAAAAAGAAAGACCTTCACATGATATTTATTGATCTAGAAAAAGATTATGATAGGGTGCCGAAGGAGGTTCTTTGGAAAACTTTGGAAAAAAGAGGTATCTCATTGACATATATTAACCTTATAAGAGACATGTATGATGGTGCAAAAACATGTATGAGGACTCATGAAGGAACGACATACTTCTTTGAAGTTAATATTGGACTACATCAAGGATCACCTTTAAGTCCATACTTATTTATAATGGTGATGGATGAGTTAACAAAACATATTCAAGATGAAGTACCTTGGTGTATGTTATTTGCAGATGACATTGTATTAGTGTTGGAGTCTAAGGAAAAAGTTAATAGAAAATTGGAACTATGGAGAGAAACATTAGAAAGCAAAGGCCTTCAACTTAGTAGAACAAAGACAGAATATATGGAATGTAAGTTTGATTATTTGGCTACTTCAGAGGACATAGAAATTAAAATTGGCACACATTGCATTCCCCAAAAGGAAAGTTTTAAATACCTAGGGTCAATTTTTCAAAGTGATGGAAGAATTGATGGAGATGTTACACATAGAATTAATGTTGGTTGGTTAAAATGGAGAGGAGCATCAGGTATTCTTTGTGATAAGAAGATACCATTAAAATTAAAAAGTAAATATTATAGAGCAGCAATTAGGCCTGCCATGTTTTATGGTTCTGATTGTTGGGCTCAACGTGTACAAAAGATGTCTGTGACAGAAATGAAGATGTTGAGATGGATGAATGGTCATACAAGAAAAGACCGTATACATAATAAGGTTATTAGAAACAAATTAGGAGTGGCACCAATAGAGGATAAAATGAGAGAACATTGTTTAAGATGGTTTGGACATATAGAAAGAAGATCAAAAGAAGAACCTGTAAGAAGGTTAGAAAAACTAAATTTGGAAAGTATTAAAAGAGGTAGAGGACGACCACAAAAGTGTTGGAAAAAAACAATAAAGAATGATCTAGCTTATTGAGAGTTAACTGCTAACATGGCACACGATAGGGATCTGTGGAAACAAAAAATCCATGTAGCCGACCCCGTCTAGTATGAGAAAAGGCTTAGTTGTTGTTGTTGTGTTTTCAAATTCTGTTGTGCATCAAACGTAAAACCCATTGTTGGCATGAAATTTTGCTTCGAGAGGTCCACTTTGAGAAAAAAACTTCAGCATGAAAACTCAAGTGCCTCCCTTTTTCTCTCGTGTTGTTATCCTGCTTCGCACGAAATCCCAGTACCACTCGTGCATCAAACATGAAATTAGTACCACTCAGTGCATCAAACTCGAAACCTCAAAACCATGATTGCAAGTCCATGTGGATCTAAGCCTGCAATTCTAATACTAGAAGCTTAGCACCACGAATCAAACACACCCACACCCTAAATGCACCTTTTTATTGGCAAAAAGGTTTTAGGCTCAAGTTAGACAAGTATGATCTGTTGTAATTTTTCATCATTTATATATCCTGAGACCTGATTCATGCACATTGACAATTTATTCACAGGCCCACACGGTAATCAATCACTCAAAACAGTTCAGTGGAGGTCCAACTAAACGTAAGGGGGGAACAAAACCAAAACATAGCCCATGGGCCAGGAGGAAATAGAACTTCAAATGTGTATTAACAAGGTCAAGCATACAATCAGACACCCTTGTAAAGGAAAGACTAAGGATACAATTAGACACCCATTAAAGGAAAGATTGAGACGGAGAGGCACTAAGGCCCTAGGAGCCGTCTGATTCACCAAGTCAGATCGTGTCTCGAACCAAGAATCCTTCAGACATAAAATCAGATAACTCTTCGTTGACCACCAAAAGCCCAAATCTGCAACCAAAAAAAGTGGGGAGCGGACTTGTACTCATATCTTACGACAAACATACGGATAGAAAACTTTGGGTTTCAGAGTTTTATATTGCGAGGAAGCCCAGCCATTCAGGTGTGGTTTTCCCAGGTTACAAAACTAAAATAAGACACGATATTTAGAACAAACCTTCAAGATTTTATCCCAGCTGCCAGTACACAATGCACTACCATCAGCTGACAAGCCCAAACAGCTTATTCGGCTCTCATGTGAATTGCTCAGGGTCGCTAGATTCAAGGAGACCTAAGACAAAAAAAAGAATCATATGCAAACTAAAGAAATGCAGCCAAGCAGACAGAAAATTTGAAGAAGATTCCACCTCGAATTTACCTTCCCAACTATGGTGTCCCATACAAAACAATCCCCGTTAGAGTATCCAGCAAACAAAAGTCTGCCTGATATCGAGAATGCGATAGATGTCACACTGGGAATCTCATTTTCACCATGTTGCTGGTAGTAAACTTGAAGCCGGTGCCCTGTTCTCACGTCAAACAGCCTGCATGTACCATCCTCCGAACCAGTTCCAAATCTATGGCCATCTGGGAAAAACTTGACAGCGTTAACATCTCCTTCATGGCCATGGAAAGTTCGGACCGCACGGCTTGCAATGCGGGTGTCCCACAGCCGAGCAGTTGCATCACAAGAACCAGACACAAACATCTTTGTGTTTGATCCACTGATGGAGACACTGAAAGAAATACAAATACTCAAATCTACATCTTGACACTATGCAGAATGTTGAGATGATCTTCAGTAAGAAGCAAGGAATACTGCTGGGCACATGTAGATGAGCATTTTGAAAAAGAATTACAAAATCTCATGAAACATAAGACATACAAGTAAGGAGACATAAACACACACGCGCGCACATACGTTCTCTTTAATAAGGCGTTTTCCGCAGAGGAGATGGGGAATTCAGCAATCACCAACAGATCATACTTTAATATGAAGATGATCAAACGTGCTAACTCACAAGTCACAAATACATGCATCACTAGAATTACCTGAATCCTCATATTAGGGACAACCTTAACAAAAGAAACTAGTAAATAGAACTGGTCAAAATGATACACTTTGGAGGATCATCTATTAAAAAAGAAGAGTACGACACAAGTTAATGTGCTTCCCTGGCATTGCACCTATAGACCATAAGTAAATGTGGTTTTGTGACACTGATATATGGACCATACTAAGTTTCCAAGGTGATCGTATCTTATAAGTTTTCCAGGTGACGTACACAAAGATCAAGTTTTGACTCCATGATAGTCACCCATGCCTAACAAGCACGATAATACCCAAAACATAAACATTTACTTTGAAGCTATATCACAGGGAAAATTTTACTATGGTCAGCCAGCACCCATCTACGACACTTCAACACACGTACTTCTCCTGTGTCCACTTCCTAACTATTTTAAGTCTTTTAAACTGAAAGTTCTAACTAAAGACAGCTTAGTGCCATGTCCAGGGATACTTTATGGAATATTGACCAATGAATACTGGAATAGAAAATAATAACATTTGAAAACAGAGTTTTTCTTCATGTTTAATTAGGTAGTATAAAGTATATAAAATATTACACATATAAATACATATATATATACATATTACCGTGTACCCACACCCATGGTTTTCAAAGTCATATCTCTCACCTGCATCCTTGTGACAGAACTCTGAAGACTTCGAATATAGAACCTTCAAAGGAAGTTTTGCACACTAAAACGTTGACATGAAAAGCAGATATATGCCATCAGTTGAAACCTGTCACAACATTCACACTTTTAAGGACCCGGAGTGGTAGAGTTCCACCTTATGTCACATGGGTGCGGGATACAACAAATTTCAAAAATTTTGGGTGCGACGACACGACTAGGATATATAATATTATATATTATACATAATATTCAAGCTAAAACAAGTGAGACATCAATTAACATAAGTATATGACAATAGCAAGTACACAACTTTATATTAAAGCAAAACACATAAACGGTAAACAACTACTAATTTCATCATAATACACAAATCAATCTTCACAAATCTGGACCCATTTATCCAAAAAGACCCGAACTTCAAAGTCGGTGCCAGATTTGAAAGCGTGGAATATCCACACAAAAGGAAGTGAAGAAGTTCCGCATTGAGATATTTTTGTATGTTCATCAACGGAGTTTCATGGGAGATGACGGAAGACAAGCTAAAGGAGCATTTTGGAAACTATGGTGAGGCAACTCAGGTGGTCATCATGGGAGATAAGGTCACAAGTCGACTAAGAGACTTCGGTTTTGTCGTCTTCGCGGATCACCCCCTCCTCAATCGGGTTCTCCAGGATAAATACACTGATGACAAAACCGTGAGTTACCTTTAAAAAAATGCATTTTTTTCGTACCCATGCCGCACTAACACGCTGTCAGTGTCGGTGTCACACCTATGTCGGGGTCGACACTCCACCTCCTAGAGGTGTCTGTGTGACTTAGGTTACACCTTATATATCCATTTCTCATGAGAGAGAGAGAGAGCATGTGCACGGTTCTAATTTTGCTTCATGTGTCACACATTCTAATGAGAAATCAAAACCTTTGTGAACTCTAACAAGAAATGGGAGTATGGCACAAAACTCTAAGGATTTAAAGTCTCAACGAGAAACTAACAGCATCAGTTTACTTTGCGTGTCAAACTTCCAAGTGATGGCTCGAAACTTTGCACAAGCTGTCTCATGGGAAGCCTCTAATTTGCAGAAAGCTCTACTATGAGGGTTCTAGATCATGCATACAGTAAACATGATTTTAAAGCTCGGGAAAATGCAATGGAAATGCCTTTGTATCTACAGGGATCATACACCAGAAGGGGGCCTTAGATAGCACGAACAGCTAGTTGAGTAGCCATTGGCACCCATCCAACTGCTACCTTTAAGTTCAAAGTAAATAACAAATAGAAAGACAGAAAAGTATTACATAGAGTCCTATTTACACTCTAATTTTAACACATTCTAACAACCAGATGGATGTAACAAATTAGCAATCTCTGCTAAATGGAAACAATAAATCCAACATATTGCAATTACAATAGTTGTAAAATATGAGCAACTTGCAGAATGAGAAACAAAAGAAAGAACAAAAGCAAAACCATATTTACAACAGAAGCCCGACATGTTTGCAGTAAGGGAAAAGCCCAGACTATTTTCTCTTTTCCTGAGAAATGAGAGGAATATTCTTAATAGATGAAGGATACGTGTTACAACACTGACCCGGTGCCACCACACAAACAGAAAATGAAGCACAAGAAAGAAAAACTCAGACTCGAACAACAGTAAGTTTCTGAAAAATGCTCTCCCCGATACCTCATAAGCATTACTTACCTCAGCACATCAGCAGTGTGACCTGATGGAAATTCGCCTCCAAAAACTGAAACCCTTTGACCTGTAGTAACATCCCATGACATGCAAGTCTGGTCACCTGAACCAGTTATTATATGGGTATCATCTCCAGGAATATATTGGCACGAGGATATGTAACCCTTGTGTCCACTAAGTACTCTAGCAATTGGTAGATTTCCATCCTTGTCGGTTGCCGAACTCAAATTGAACACGGAGCAAACACTCTCCAAGCCCCCACATGCAACTGACTGACCAGTGGGAGAAAACCCGCATGTCATGACCCATGGCAGCTTAATTGCATGTGTTTTCTGACTGGTAAGAGCATTCCATACAATTAATCTCCCATCCTGAGATGCACTCACGATCCGGTTCTTCTCCAAACTCCAGTCTAGGGAATAAACCTATCAACAGACTAAAAACCATGTCAATTCATAATGTTCAAGAGACCAGAATCCAATAACCAGAGGAGTTTCCTACCTTTAAAAACATATGCAAAATATCCAATATAACCACAGTTGTCATATAGAAGGCCAGTGATGCCAGGGTTCATGGAGTTAGGTTCGCAAAACTTGTGCAGATAAAGCCCAGCCCATCAACATCACCAGGCTAATCTGTTCCCAAGTGCATGCAGTGGCTTCTGAGATGATAGAATACAACTGCAATGGGCCTATCCCCACCATCAACAAGGTCAAGAAGAAAGAACAACAGGTTGGAACCTTCTGACAATAATCAAGTCAATCAAAGCAGAGTTTTTTCATATTGCCCTTGATATATTTATTCTACGGAAAGTTGGCTGCAGAAAGTATGCTAACTGTTTCTCACTGCATCCACAAGCATGATGAGTACATGGAAGGAGTTGGCAAGTGCAGTTTCACGGATCTCCTTGAAAAATGTCACGACTAGAAAATCTGTTGTGGTCATGAAGCATGATACATTATGGTCTTCTGCAAAGAAACCCATCTAGAAAATGCTCCCTTTGGAAGGCTGGGCGGTAGAATAAAATATCAACTGGATGCAGGTACTTTACACAAAGAGGGACCACAAGACTATTGTTACTTATATGGAAGTAACAACCAAATGCTAGACACCATGCTTTTATAGCTTATGCATTACGTTCTTAGAGAAAAAGTTGGGGTAAAGATTGTGTCCATAAGTTTGGGTAGCACCGATACAAGATAAGACGAGAGGACATTTAAGATGGTTTGGACATGTAGAGAAGCGACCAAGAAGAAGCTTTGTTAAGAAGGTGTGAGAAACTAAACAGGGAACATTTTAAAAGAGGGAGAGAAAGATTTTAAAAGTGTTGAGAAGAAAACATGATATGCACGCATGCTATGGCATCAAAGGATCCATGTAGACAACCCCACCTAGTGTGGCAAAAGGCTTGGTTGTTGTTGCCTTATATTTCAAATTGGGCTATATATAAATTATGCAGTTAGTGCTACATACCAGGCACCTGAACTGACAGCGCAGGGGCTCATGCTGTCCCATAAGTTTATTTTCTTTATTTTGTTTTACAAAATGATTCTGGAACCTTCTTTGGTCTGGATGAGAAAAAACCAGAACCTCTCAACAGTTGGGCAGTGATGGAGGGGGTAGGGAGGGGGTAGGGAGGGGGAGGGGAGGAGAGGGTTCATCAGTGCCTCTCTCCAATGTAGACTCTTCGTAGTTCTTTCTGTCCACAAAAGTCTACAAGAAACTAGAAATGGAGGTAAGAGGTTAGGCTCTTCTTTTTCCACCTCAGTCTAAGATGATGCCGAACACTGGGGTCAGAGTATCCAATGACTTGGAAGATTTGAAGGACAGACGTTCTTGTTCCTCTATGTTTTCCTTTTGAGTCTTTTGTTTTACTTAATCATCTTAAGGGTCATGTAAATCCTAACAGAGGAAGAAGAGAGGTGATAGTGTCTACTTTTCTGCTTTATCCAATGAAGAGACTCAGCCAACTCAGTCCTCTGCTTTTCCTTCTAAATAGAAAGGGGTTGACTCCCTTTTGTATTGTCTAGGAAAAGAATCACGGTTGCTGCCTCCATCCATTTCTATCACCTTTGTTTTCCAGATTTTCTTTTCCTGTATATGACAATTACGAGCATAGCTCCAAGCCAACTTAATATAACTGAGCTCAAGTTGCTCTAGTACAGCTCAAGCCTAACAAATGAAGCTTGATGAGCTCGAGCTGAGCATTTCTTATAGAAAGTGAGTAGAGTATGCCTCTACTCAAGCTCAAATACACCCTAGTAAAATCTAAGCTCTGTTCAACCTTTTTCAAGAGTCGTGCATACTTTCAGTGACCTCTAATAGAAGGTTGAAGTCACAGCCTGCTAGTTCATGAGTAGGACCATTACCGTGTGTTTCTATGGAGGAATCTTGTGTGTAATGTGTAACCACAACGCAGGATGAAAAGGATGTGAAGCCATTTCCTGGGGGTCTACAATCCACAAGTAACATATGATGATGACGATGATGATGATGATGATGATGATGATGATGATGATGATGATGATAGATGACAATGATGGTGAACTGAAGAAGAATTAATGATGATAATATCATAATGATACATGATTTTACAATACTTGGTTTCACTTGCGGGCATAGTTATACATAACTTTTGCTGACCGGTGAAAGCATGTTGGTACACAAGCTATTGAATTACTTGTCTAGCTTGGAACAAAAAGAAAGTCAATTTTTTATGCCTTAAGGGCTCCATCGTTGATGTGGCATCCAAACGAGAGGTTAAAGTCAGACTGGAGTTCATTGTGTTTTTGGTTGTAGATTGCTTTTAGACTATGTGATCAGGACAAGAACAAGACCATGCAAGATGGCGATTGGGTTTCCTTTTCTGCTAGGGAGATTTATCATTTCTTACCTGTAGACAGCAGCTTAAGTAAGATTGAATCCTTCATTGTTTAGTTCACATTCAATGCTTTTTGGTCTTTGCAAAAATAGGCCTCCACTCAAAAGAATGCCAGACTATGAATTTCCTATCCAGTCCGTAAAGGAGATTTAGCAAGGAGATATCATGAAAAGAAATGCCAGCTTTCATACCAAATCATATTCAACATTCTAATACCGACAGATGTGTGTCATATACAGAGAATGGCCAGCTTGTACACAGTATATGACAGTGTTGATCTAACTAGTGTAGCTTCTTTCATTCAATTTAAGGGATGAGTAGCACAATAAAGTGCGTAAATCTTTCAATTCCCTAAAAGGGAGATCAGACAAGAGGAAGAGACAGAGAGAGAGAGAGAGAGAGAGAGAGAGACTAGCCTTTCCAGTGTGGCCTTGGAGTATCCTGCTACAAACGAGATCCGTGGGACCAAATGTGATCGCCATTTTCCCTTGGGATTTCGCATATCCGGCAACTGTGAAGTCATAAAAGACCAAAAACATCAAATACCCACATCCGCCAAGGTTCTGAAAACACCAGGAATGAAGAACAAAAACGAAAAAAAGGAGAGAATCGTACTGTCGGTGTCCAAGAGAAGAAGGCGTTTCTGCTTTAATCGTTCCCGGAGACCGTTAACGGCAGCCGTGGCCGCAACGTGCCTCTCTTTCATCTCCGTCACCGACATGATCTCTCCTCCTCCTCCTTCTTCCTTTCCTTCGTTGTGTCGTTCGGGTACTCTCGCTCGTTCATGCGCTCTCGTCTGGACTCAAGATGGATTTGATTCCTGAGAGTCAATGACTACATGAACGCCGAAATTATTCACCACCAACCCATACATGAATTGAGGCCGGCAGGAACAAAAGAGTTGCAGAGTCAAGACTCTCTCTCTCTCTCTCTCTAGAGTTGGGTCAGAACCAACCTCGGTTATGAGCGGGACTCGTGGGCAGATGCCAACTCAAAACTGACAAACAACTAATCATGCTTGTGCTCCATCCCTCTCAGGTTTAGACAATACCCGTTAAATACACCCCAAAACTGTGACGACCATGGGTAAAATTAGTGACTCCGAACCCCTGAGTTTGGAGCCAAACTCCAACCCAAAAAGATTTGACCCGAGGTTAGCTCAAGTTAAGGGTGCCTATCCAACCCCCTCCAGATATATGTATTATATAAAATATACATATGTTATATATGTTTATAAGTATTTATATGTATATACATTCTTATATAAATATATTGTATACATATAATAACTTTTAATTTAATAATATAAAATGCTATGAAAAATATATTGTATTTTTTATGTATATAACAATGACTGAGTTTTTTAAAAAACACATGTAGGCTGAAGTGAGGCTGCACCTGATTATAACAAAGAAGGTGTAGAACGGGTGTCGAGTTTGAGACCTGCGAGGTAGGGTGGGGTGGGTTGGGGTGTACAAAGGAATTTGTAGTGCACGATGGAGTGAAAACCTGCTCCACCCCACCCCACCCCATTGTCATCCCTACACACACATACCAAATGTATTACTATAGAAAAATTGATGTACACATCATTTTTATACAAGATATGAGAATCAGTGGGGGATGATGTTTATAGGATCTAGTTGGCGGGCAGAAAGGATGAAGAGCTTGTTCTCTAACTGATCTAAGTTCTTGTGATAGAATCACTTTAACAAGACGCATATTTCTCCAACGTTTAATTTGGCGAGTTTGATTCTGAAGCGGTTGCAAAAACACAATGTTAATAATTAGCATGACGAACATGTTTATGGTCCATATAAGATAAAGTTCTTCACAATTCTTATCATCAAGAATACTCGATTGCCTCAGTCAGATTTGTCCCTACACAGGAAAAAGAAATACTGAAAAAGGGGCATGAGATATAGGACATCATCTGAGACACGACAGAGACAACCACTCGCCGGCATTCAACCTGAATTCAGAGTAGGATTTCCGGCCGTTGATCATATTCAGATACAGTTTTCATAGAGTGCATGAATAATAGTTCGGTGCCAACTATGTCTGTGGTTGAAAATGAAAGTGATAAATTCCAAATTTGCTTGAGCCTAACACATATTTTTGGAGATTTCTTAATGAACCACCAAGTACTATTCCACATACTAAAATATTTGCAGTAAAAAATGCCATTAAAGGCACCCGGAGTCTTAGCTCAATGAAGGGCTGCTCTAACACCATTACTGCTGGTGGGGAGTTCAACTCCCAGAGGGTGTATGCGTGGGTGTGGGTGTTAGGCTTCGGCCTCCTCTTGTAAAAAAAAAAGTCATTAAAGCAGGCTTTAATGTAGCTATCAAGATCATGTTATGCTCTAGTATATTTCATCCCAATTTTGGACTGCTTTTACAAGATTCGGTTCTGCTTCAACTTAATCTGGTATAAGGGCACAATTTTACAAGAGGCAAGTAATAAGCATGATAGTGAAATGCATTAGGTTAGAAGGGGCTGGGTTTCGACCCGATCAATGCGCTGAACGAGGCCCAAACTGGAACTGGGGACCCCATCGTTTGGTTTTATTTCAAGGAAACTTCAAATGAGGCCAAAAGCAGAACTGGACCTGGACCTAGAGGGAGTTGGTTCAGTTAAGATTATAGGTCTTGATGGGACTGGAACCGTCTTTTTGGAGCCAGAACCGGCGAAGTCTACATTAGTCTGACAAGCTCAGATAAGATGAGACTTGAGAATGTCATCGCTACAAAAATAAACAATCCCAGCCAATGTAGAACTCGTAAACATTTTCTAACTGTAGTTTCTCAACAGGAAAATAATGGAATGACAGCAGGTCAGGTACGGACTCAGATTTCCTTTTCTCCATGGTAAAAATTGGGAGTATATATATATGGAGAGAGAAATTAGCACATGTGCACGTTGCTTAAAAAGGACACAAGAATCACAATCATTGAATCCATCACATCGACGGTTAAAATTTAAATTTTAAAAATAAAAAATACATTTATTGTAGCTGATGCTTTTATTTTTTAAGTTAAAAGATCTCAACTATCGATCTTAATATTTAAGTAGATTAAAGAACAAATAAATTTGCACATAGACTAAACACTCTCTTTCTATTTTTTTCTTTCTATATATATCCCAAAGTATTCCTTGCCTTGTTCTAGTCGGTTTGGGTCCGGGTTACATCGGCCTGGTCAATATTAGCATCTCTAAAAAAAACAAAGCCATAGTTTGAGATATTCATGCATAAAATATGTTAATGGGTCACGGAGCCACTTGAATCATAACACTAGAAAAGTATAATTGCTATTTATACACCCTTTTTACTAAACATACACTAAATTTTAAAAAAAAACTAAAATTAACCTTACTAAAATTAGATGCACGGTCCCCAGTATTGAATGCATTACATTCAAACTCATGAATGTAAACCTAGCTAGGTGAGTAATTGCTCATTGTACGAAGGACACTGGGTTTATTGTTGTATGATTGGGTTAGGTAGTTCGAATCAGGTTTATCGATGGGATTGGTGGAGGTATAAACTTGTTCGATTTTACTTCAGTTTTAACTCACTAATATACATATATATATATATGTGTGTGTGTGTGTGTGTGTGTGTGTCATGCCCGAAATATTTAAAATTGGTTAGTGAAATAACATTCATGACCAACACTTAGTCACAGCTTCACCATGATTGCAATGGTTCAATAAGAGCTTAAAATACAATGCACGTAAAAAAATAATTGGGAGACAACAAAAAAACTTAATTAAAAGCAAAGTCATTATACTTATATTGAAAGAAAGATACATGAACCATGACAATCTTATAATTCAACTTGTGAGACTCTTGTTGAATACTTATGAAAAAGTGTTCTCTATCACATGCGAAAGCCCTAAACAAAGTATCAAGTTCTGCCCTAAACTAATTATGAAGTTGTGAGGAGGTTCCTACTATCTTCGCATCACAAACACACACACACACACACACATTATATATATATATATATATATATATATATATATATATATATATATATATATATATATATATATATATATATATTATTTCACTTAGGTAATAACATTGTCAACATCAAAATTATCACGCTTTTAACAACTGTGGTTGGTTGGATATCCAGTTGTTTGTAGAACGGGTCAAGGCACCTAGCAACACGATGAACACCAACCCGAATATGAATGTACAAGGCTTTCAAGATTTGACCCACTCACTACCTAAGACAGCCTCCGCATATTCTTCGGTAGGTTCTCTCTCTCTCTCTCTCTCTTCGTCCTCTTACAAATTTTTAAAATTAGATGCAAAAGTTGGGTTCCGTTGCGTCTCTCTCTCTCTCCCCTGTTTGTAGACGCTCGTGAAGGAAATAGTGGTGATGGAAGCGGGCTCTTGCGCTTCCTTGCTGAAATCCGACACCCAGAACTGGCAACTTGATGAGCGGAAGCCAATATCCACTCGTTTTAAGGGGCCGTTTCCGAAGGACAATGACTCTATTCCGAGTCGGCGTTAGGGTTTGATTCAACCCCTCTGTCTCTTCAGCTTTTCCCGTCATACTGGGAAGGCGATTATTCCATATTGTTTCAGGCGGTTATATTAAGGACGTTGGCGAAGGAAAAAACGTTTATAGGGTTTGAATGGTGTAGTTCCGGGTGAAAGAAGAGGAGGAGGTTTCATTTCTGCTTTCAGCTAGGGATGCTGTCTGGATTGATGATATTGCTTCTTGACGACCTTTCTGAAGTTGTTAATTCCTGGTTGTGTCGAAGTTTCTGAAGTACTTAATTTTCATGAATTGGTGAAAGGGAATTCAGGTAACCGCATGATTAACTGACTATGCATGTGGTTTTGTTATGGTTGATCAGCTTGGGCAATACTTGGGTGTCGGGTGTCTGCCATGATTAACTTGGAATTTTGTGGTTTTGTTATAAAAAATGAGCGATACCTAGGGCTGATAAGTGAACCGAGCTTGTCATGGTTTGGGTGAAGTTCAGCAGGTCTCCAGCTCTTTTGTTTTCTGTTTCTAAGCTCTACCAGCCGGGCACGATCTGTCTCCTTTAGCAATTCAAGTCGAACACTAATACCATGTATCCGTTGCAATTCAGCTTGTTAAAAATATAATCTTTCTTTAACAGTTAGTTGTTTTTTAAATTCATATCAATGAATATATATTATAAACTGACAGAAGGAGCCTTATACAACACTAGCTGCTGTTCATGGGCTGCTTGTTCGTGAGGGGTTCGTGAACGTCTTCAACTAAGGCATGCTCCTAGCTGAAGGAACGCGAGTTGGCCCATAAAATAAACAAGACGATAAATAGCGTAACCAGCCAGGCCACAAACGGCGGACGCCCTCTGTTCAGTTTATTCGGCTCGTTTACCAGCCCTTGCGAGTTGCAATAATTCATCAATTCACCCTATAGCCTACCCCGTTTCTTGGGAAATTTATCTCATTGAGATTGTAGAGATAACTTACCAAATGAGTAGTGTCCTGAAGATGTCATATGAATTCATTAAACACGAAAGAAGGATCCTCTCTCTCTCACACACACAAAACGTACTAGCAGTGTAGCCCACACAGACCAGATTTTGCATTTTTGAACGCAGAGCACAGAAGCCACGGAGAAACTAATGGGCAGAAGCTGATCTCTGTGAAAAACCACAGCTAAGGAAAACAAATCAGGAAAGTTGCCTTTGTCCTATACATCATTTTCTTTCTTTAACCCACCACCGTCCAGGCGATATACACCTTAATACTAAGCAAGAAGTGGAAGGCTGAAAACTATAGACCTTTTGGGCTGCGCTGACATTGTGAAAAAAAAAAATCATGCGCCGAAACCAAAACTTCCATGCCAGTGTTTCCCTGGTGCCTACAGTATCACAACCATGAAGCTATACAAGCAAAGAAATGGAAAAGAAACACAAAACACAGCTACAAAGTGATAATTTGAGAATCTTTAATAACTGTTCATCTTCTAGATGATGCTAAACTCTGCAGCCATAACAGCATAAATGTGAGTCACTACTCATTGGGTCAGCCTTTGCATTTCTCCTTGGTTGTCGAGAGTCTCTATTAGGAGTGGGGGTGCATACTGAGCTGTTCCTTGATGTTCTTCAGCATCCTGACAGAAAGAAAGGATGATGGTGTCGATTGCCATCTCTACAACCCCAAAGAAAAGTGTTGCGACAACATATCCAAGTACCCAACAGGCCTGCATTTATAATGGAGCTTCTTTATCAAAAGTTATGGAAGGCGTGACATCTGCAAACCGATCACATGTGCAGAACAGTGTTTTACTTCTTTCTTAAGACAGTTAACTGGAATTCTATCAAACCTTAAAGGAAGTCACAAATGCAACTTACAAGCACAGGAAAAAGAGGTGAGGAGATCTTGTTATGTGCAGATCTGTACTTGTGTGTGTCCAACATGAGAAATGCAAACAGAACAGAAATGAGGCTGACGCATAGCTTCCCAAGAAAGAGAATAACATCTCCAGTGACATTAACTTTCCCAATTGGAAGAATGTTGTTCATGATCAGTCCTGTGCAACTGCTGAAGCTTTGCAGAAACTTTTACCAGTTATCGCAATCTGTGGAATAAGGGCATTAGCGAGAACCCAAGCGTGATATTTATAGCAAATATAAGTCTAGCTGTTATTGAATAGAGCTTCTCAAATGCAAAAAAATAAACGATGCAACCAACTAAGTTGTCAACCATTGTATAGCCACCCAAAATTTCCTGAAAATTCTTATATCCAGCCTGACACTTTTTTAGTAGAATTTTGTGTCTAAATTTGTTTATCACCAACTATATACTTCAGAAGTAAAAGAGCATGAATATGGCATCCAAGACTCAAAGAAAGAGAATGTGCGAGTGAACAGAAACATGTTATATTACTACTGTTAAGTGGTAAATTGAGCAATTCCAGAAAAGGTTAGAAAGCTAAGAAAGTTTGAAAAGTGAAAGCAGTTAAATCCAAGTCCGAAAGGTTAGGGTGATAAAGACGGACACATGCACAAACACAAACACCTCTCCAAAGAGAAACAGAAAGATCAAATTCATGTAGTTTACACTTTACAGGAGAGAAAATGCAAACAAATATGCAAAGTTATGTTAGACATACCATTATGTAAGCATTACGATTAAAAGATTTGATGGTCCACTGGACACAACCGAGACAGCACTCAGAAGAACAAGACATCATTTTACCGATCCAGCTCACTGCAGCAACATCAGTTAGTTTCAATCTGCGGCGTATTGGTTCCAAGATACAACGCACTGATTCAACAATGGATACTGTAAGTGAACCAAGAGCAACAGATCCAAGGCTGTAACGTGCAAGACGCGTCACTGAAGAAACTACTGAAAGAAATGGAATCTCCTGTACCAGCAATATGAAAAAGTCCCATGACATAAATACATGATAAATATTGGTTTAGGTATATGTATGCAAGTGTTTATGTAATGCAACTAGACATTGGAGTACCTAAGAGAATTACTTTATCCTATGCTGCCAAATATGCTCTAGGATATCATCTGAAAATATGAGAAATTGCACGAAATAACTGAAGATTCAAGAACATACTTTCATATATAAACTCTTCATCAGCAAATCTCACGGATCTTATTTACATAAAGGACTCGTTACATTATGAAAAAAATAAAATTGATCAATTAACATAACCTACACAAAAAGATCAATCCTATTTCAAAGAAAAAAATGGATCATATAAAACCAACATAGTGTACAGAAATACGAAAAAAAAGAAGATGAAGTTACAGGAAATGTGTAGAGAAGATGGTAGGAGTTGGTCGGCTGCTATGGTGTTGCTGCCCCACTTCTTTTCTCTTCTTTTCTAATGATTATGCTGATAGGGTTTTCACCACTTAAATATCAGCATTACAATGTCTAAATTTACCTAATTACCATTAATTAGGCTTATTTAAAGCTACCTTTAAAACAAACTTAAAAATACACAAAATAGAAAAGTAAAGCCCGAGAAACTAAATCTGATTTGAACGTGGTTGTGTACTTCTGATGTAGTCCACGATCCTCCATTCTCTCAACACTCCCCCTCAAGTTGGGTGAAAAATAGAAGTTACACCTAACTTGCTCCATAATCAGCCCAATAGATTCTTCTTAAGAGATTTAGTTAGCATGTCTGCACATTGACTTTCTGACTTCACATATTCCAGCTAAAATTCTTTAGTATGACACTGTCCCGTATAAAATGACAATCAATTTCAATATGTTTAGTTCTCTTATGATATACTAGATTTGAGGCTATCTGTATAGTTGTTTTACTATCACAAAATATAGGAATGAAGTCTTCTCCAAATAGACCAATTTATGATTCATTTCCCTTCACATATTCCTGATGCAATTGCTCTATATTCTGCTTCAACTGTCGACCTTGACACAATCGACTGTTTCTTACTCTTCCATGATATTATATTGCCTTCAACTAGTGTTATATATCCAGTAGTTGATTTTCTGTTTTCTATAGAACCTGCCCAATCGGCATCTGTATATATTTTAATCTTTATGTGGTCATTGGCTTTATACATTATTTCATGTCCAGGAGTAGCTTTTAGGTATCTTAGTATATGAAAATATGCATCCAATGCTAGCATATGCTATATCTGGACTAGTGATAGTCAAGTATATCAACATTCCAACTAGTTGTTGATATCTAATTACATCCACTTTATCAGCTTCATCTTCCATTTGTAACTTATGGTTTACATCCATGGGAGTGGAGCTTGGTTTACAATTTTCCATCTTAACATCTCGCAACAAGTTAAAGGTATATTTTCTTTGATTTAAACAAATATCAGTACCTCATACCTCAGTAAGCTACTTCAATGCCCAAAAAATAGTGTAGTCTTCCAAGGTCCTTGATATCAAATAACCGATGAAGATCTTGTTTTAGTCTCTGTATTTTCTCAACATCATCCTCTGTCACAATGATATCATTGACATATACTACTAATAATGTAAACTTTTCTCTCTATTTAAAGAATAATGTGTGATCACTCACTCTTTTGATACCTCAAATTGATAATACTTTTGTTGAATTTCTCATACTATGCTCTGAGAGACTATTTTAACCCATAAATCACCTTCTTTAATTTGCATACTTTATTTTGTGGATTTAGATAACCAAGTGGTAATTTCATATAGAGCTCATCCTTAAGCTCCCCCTGTAAAAATACATTCTTTACATATAGCTGTCACATTGTCCAATTCTTTTATGCCACAACACTAATGATCACTAGTATCAATATGAGTTTTGTCACTGGGAAAAATGTCTCCTCATAGTCAATTTCATATGATTGACTATAGACATGAGCTACTAATCTCGTTTTATATCTCTCCAATGTCTCATTTGCTTTGAATTTGACAGTATACACCCACTTATAATTGATTGCCTTTCTGCCTGGTAGATTGCTAACCTCCCATGTCTGATTTTTCTTAAGTACTTGAAGCTCATATTTCATGGCTTCAACCCAGTATTCTTGTTGTGATGCTTCAAGAAAACTTTTTGGAACTTGATGTAACTCAACTTTTAACACAAAATTATGATAGCTGGATGATAATTGATTATAAGAGATAAATTGAGAAATCGGATAATTACCATGTAATCGTTTACCTTTTCGAAGGGCTATGGGAACATCGAAGTCTTCACTTCCTTTTTCTTCTAAGATTTTCGTTGAATATGAGGAAGGTTCTTCCCCTTTGTTCATGGTGTCTATCAGATTGGGCATGACTATATTTCTCTTCCCTTTTGTATATACTTGCATCTCTTTTTCTTCTTGTGGTTGACCATTTTTTGCAGTAATATAATCTTCATCTATCTCATCACCTGTAATGTCCATTGGGATAATTGTCTCTTCAATGCTAGAATTTGACAAATCAGTAGGTTTTTTGAAGAAGGAAGTAGTTTCAAAGAATGTTACATCCATGTATATATACTTCCTATAAGATTTAGGATCATAACAAACATATTCTTTCTTTTCACATGAATATCCAATGAAAATGTATTTAACAACTCTTAGATAAAGCTTATCTCAAAATTGATTATATACGTGAACATAACAAACACATCCAAACACTCAGAAGGAAATTTATTCATGAGATATATTGTTGAAAGTACTGCTTTAGGCCAAAAATATTTCAAGACATTATGTTCAAGAAGTAAGGTTCATGCAATTTCTAAAATATGTTGATTCTTTCGCTCAACAACTCTATTTTGCTGTGGAGTATAAACACAAGAGGTATGATGGAGTATACCATGAAAATGAAGATATGACTCCAACTGAAAATTACAAAATTCACCACCATTATCAGATCTAAGGGTCTTAATGGTATATCTGAACTAAGTCTTAATAAGATTGTAAACCATAAGAAAAATCGAGGATGCTTTTGATTCAGATTTCATGAGATAAACAAAGGTAAGTCTAGAGTAATCATCAATTAAAGTAATAAAATATTTGAATTTTCCAAAAGAAGGTATCAAACATGGTCCTCATACATAAGAGTGAATTAACTCAAATGGAGTTGACGATTTGGACTCACTACTAGGAAAAGAGGCTCTATGATGTTTAGCCCTTTGACATACATCACACTCAATGACTAAATCAATGGAGATTACAAGAGGAACTAACTCTCAAATTTTAAACAACGGTAAATGACCTAACCGACTATGCTAAATTCTTATTTTTTCTTCTGCAATAATGGATGCTAATTCTCTTTTATGGATTAAGTTTGCGGTTTAGAAAGTATGTATAACCCATTTCTTAGTTCATCATATATAAATGTTCTTCTCATCCTCATATCCTGAAACACATAACTAGATGGCAAAAAAGTGACTGGGCAATTCAAATATCTAATAAAGGAACTTACTGAAAGTAGATTCACTAAAAACTTGGTAATATATATCACTGAGTTAAGTGTGAGATTGTTTGTTTGAATTACTCCCTTTCCTTCCATTGGAATAAAGGAACCGTTTGCCACCTTAACATACTGAGGTGTGGAAGTAACTTCATACTTTATAAAATCATACTTATCTCCTATCATATGATCAGTAGCACCTAAATCTATTACCAAGAAATTAGAACTTGCAAATTTTTTTAGAAAGGGGTTACCACTGATACTATAGGAAGTAAGATGACTTAATTCAGTCTTTCATGAAGAGGTTAAAGGTTGGTCACGCAGTCTTGTCTCTATTTCTACAATTTGCTTCTTCAACTCTGTCATATAGGATTTAGTTCAGTTTTATTTTCAGATGTTGCTGCCACATGACTACCATAATCTTTATATTTTGTTGGACGTCCAATAATTTCTTAACAATGTTAACGAGTATGTCTCCTTTTTCCACAATGAGTACATTGAAATATATTCTTATCATTATAATTCTGAAATATTTCTCCTCCTCAACCCCTAATTGAATCTTTTCCTCTATGATAATTGATTTGTCTCCGACCAACAAAGGTAGATTTCTCAACTTGTATATGCTCCTCTTTCTCTAAATTTCTATGATCTTCCTCTCTCAAAAGGAGAAAATATATTGTTCCTAGTGAGGGAAATTCTTCTTTGCTAATAACATTCAGTTTGATTGATTCATATTCAGGTGATATTCCCCAAAGCAAATCAAACACTTTTCTGATTTCACCATCTATCGTTCTCTCTTTTATACAGTGGTTGTACTCTTTGGCGACATCTCCTTATTTTCTCAATGATTTCATACTCTTTGGCTATATTTCTTTATCTTGAATATACTTACTCTACTACAGTCCAAATTTTTGCAATCAATTCCATGTACATGAACGTTTTACTAATAGAGGGATTCATAGATTGGATGAGCCATAAACTTACCAATGCATCGTCTTTCAACCATTTTTCAAAATTTGTGCTATCTTCTTCAGGTTGTGGCTGATTTTGTTTGATAATATGCAATTTCCCTCTAGAGCATAGGACAAGTTCCATAGACCTTGCAAATTCTCTATAGTTTCTTCCTTCTAGCCGAATACTCGTGATTTTAAATGCTTCGATCTTCTAATCATTACCATATGCAATGACCTCCAACTCCTTCATTCTTCCTTCCATCTCTCAAATGCGTTCTTGTTCAATTTCCGCAAATAGATTATCTGTGGAAATCTTCTCTTCAGATCAATCTTATTGTTTCACACGCCACTTGATGCTGATGTGGATCGCAGTTGAATCAACCCAATGAAAGCTTTGATACCATGTACATAAATATAAAAAAATAAAGATGAAGAAGTTACAAGAAATGTGTAGAGAAGATGACAGGAGTTGGTCGGTTGCTATGGTGTTGCTGCCCACTTATTTTCTCTTTCTTTCTCTTATTTTCTAATGATTCTGCTGATAGGATTTTCACCTCTTAAATATCAGTATTATAATGTCTAAATTTACCTAATTGCCATTAATGAGGCTTATTTAAAGCTACCTTTAAAAACAAACTAAAAAAAACATAAAACATAAAAGTAAAGCCTGAGAAACTAAATCTGATTTGAGCGTGGTTGTCTGCTTCTCATGTAGTCCACGATCCTCCATTCTCTTAACACCTATTCCTATTTGCAAAGGTAAACTTTTATGCTCTCGGTACTCTATTTCTAATTGCGTCTCTTATGTCAATACCTTTAAAAATTATCAAAACTTTATCATGAATGCTGAAAAGTATAAGGTGCCAACAAGTTTTGAAGAAGCTAACACGTGTCCCTTATGGAAAAATGCCATGGAAACAAAATTAGACACCCTTACAAAGAAAAATACCTAAACTAAGATCTTGGGTTCCATAAGAGAAAAGATAGCCAATCAAGAATTCAAACTAAAGTACAGTAAGTCTCAACATCAATGAGTTGATTTTCTTACCAAAGCAATCAACAACAAACTTAAAGATACTTTGATCAAGTTGGGTGTCATCAACATCTTTCACCCAACTTGAGGGAGAGTGTTAGAGAATGAAATAAGATCTTGGGTTTCAATACTGGACCCGTATAGCCCCTAGTTCATGTTTTGTATGTCTTATTTCTTAATTAATAGTATAGGTAGTTTAGTCATTCATGTTAGAATCATAGTATAAGATGTAATTAAGGTTTAAGTTTAATGAGTTGAGTTGGGTGGTTGCCAGAGGTATGTAAGTTCTCTTTATTGTTAAAGGATGTTAATAGAGTAGTTTTAATAGAGTCATGTATTGCATGTTCACGTCATTTTAAGTGCTATGTCATTTTAGTAGTTATTAATACTTATTAGGGGTAGATTAGGAAATTAAGTTAGATAGGGTATTAATAGGCGTCATTAGGGTTTAGTCATTATTAAGAAAAGAAAAGGTGGATGGTTGCATATGTGGGAGCCGAAACTTGTGGTTGTGTGCAGATTGGAGAAATGTCTCCAATCTGCTGTTTATTGTAAGTTTAATCTTATTGATTAATGTTGATTGCTTTCTAATATGGTATTAGAGCCTAGAAGGCCTGTAAATTTGTTTTTTTGTGTTTAAAGTGTTTGATTCATTTGTTGAAAGCATCAGGGAGAAATCGACTTTTTAAAGTTTGTAAATCTGCATGATCAGACGTCACCTATGCTGTGATTTTATTGATTGGAGGCGATCGTTGTTTTGTGAACAGAATATCAAGTATTGTGTTCAGTGGTGTTGTTACCAAGTTGGCTCTCCTATGTTCAGTGGTATCGTTACCAAGTATTGTGTTCAGTGGAAAGCCCATATCATCTTGAGAAGCCCGTTGTGAATAGAACAGACGTCCATCCATATTGTGTTCAGTGGTATCGTTACCAACTATTGGTGGCTCTCCTCATGTGAGAAGACGTCCTTAGTGTGAACAGACGTCCATCCATATTGGATGATTATCGTGAATAGCATCTTTATATGCATTCAGATATTGTGAACTGAATTTGCATATGTATTGTTACTTGGATCATATTACTTCTCATCATTTGTGTGCATCATTATCATCCTATCGTGCCTAGAAGAAAATTTTCGGTTTTGTTACTTGGATCAAATTACTAAAGATATTCTTATGTGTATGGCAAGTAAAGGCAAGGCAATTGAAATTTCTTTCATGGTACCTGAACAAGCCATGAATGAAAAAGTAGAATATTTTCAGATTACTACAACAAAGTTGGATGGAAGAAATTATTTGGAGTGGTCTACATCCGTGGAACTGGCTGTTATAGCTAGGGGGAGATGGGCTCATCTCATGGGTCAGACTCCTATTCCAAAAATACATGATACTCACTATCCTGTTTGGAGACAAGAAGATGCTATCATCTTGGCTACTTCAATCTATGATTCCATCAATTGTAAAGACCTTCATGTTCCTTAAATCAACACATAAAATTTGGTATGCAGTCTCTGAAGCATACTCTAGGAAAAAAATTATGACTAAAGAATACGAGATTTTAGAAAAGATCAGAAAATGTAAACAAGGAACTCGATCTATCAGTGAATATTATGCAAATCTACGAGGTCTGTGGGATGAACTTCTCTATTATACGAATATCAAGTGTTTTGCTTGTTACAATGAAAGAAATACTAATATTAAAAAAAAGAAAGTATTTGACTTATTGTGGGGTGTAAATCCTGAATTTGAAACGTTAAAACTGAATATCTTAGGCAGAGAAGAGCTTCCTTCCCTTAGCACATTATACTCTTTATTAATCAGAGAAGAAGATCGCAGAAATCTTGAAAAGGATAATGTTCTTGGTACAGATCAACAGGCACTCCAAGTAAGAGGAGACAACTCTCACTTTTGTGGCCGAGGTGGACACCAGAGTCATGGCTGTGGTCGGTTTCATTCTGATGAGAAAGAAAAGCTTGTTTGTTCACATTGTAAAAAATTGTGTCATACTAGAGAACACTGTTGGGAGCTACATGGAAAACCTGATTATTATAGAAATCGCAATCATTCAATTCATTTCGCAGAAAATTTAACTCCAAGCACAAATGGAATTCAAGAGATTATAAAAAGGATAGAGGGCCTAGAACATAAACTATCTGAACAATCTTCATCTTCTTCATCTCAAGCTACAGTGGCTCAGGCTACACATACAATGAAGGGTAACCACTTCTCTCCTTCTAACTCAAAAACTTGGATAATTGATTCAGGGGCTACATATCATATGGTAGGAGAGTTATCATATTTTTCAGCATACAGGACTCTCAAAAAATAAGTTATCATATTTTTCAGCATACAAGACTCAAAAAACAGGAACCAATTAAGTTGGCAGATGGTTCTTACTCTTATATGATTAGAAAGGGAAGTGTACCTACATGTTTCTCAGATTTATAATCAGTATATCATGTTTCCAGTTTTCTGATAAATCTTCTTTCAGTTAGCTCTTTAACTCGTGCCTTAGACTGTTGTGTAACTTTTCATCCTACTGGTTGTATATTTTAGGATATGAAGACGGGGAAAATCTTTGGACATGATAAACTATAAAAAGGATTATACATTCTTGAAGATCACTCTTAGCCTTCGACTTCTTATAGTGTTTCAACAACAACAGTTTAGGATGCAGATATTAGTCTTTGGCATTGTCATCTGGGTTATCTCCCTGTGTCAAAAATTTCATATGTTATAACTCAACTTAGAGTTCAATCCAATAAATCTCAGTTTGAATGTGAAGTCTGTCAGCTCGGGAAACACCAAAGAGGTTCTTATCCTTTAAGTGATTCTCGATGATCTAAACCTTTTGAACTTCTTCACTCTGATATATGGGGTCCAAGTTTGGTCATAAGTATTTTGTCTCTTTTATTGATGATTGTACATGTCTTACAATAGTTTACTTAATAAAAACAAAGTCTGAAGCTTTCTCTATTTTTTTCATTGTACTCAATTCAATGCTTCCGTGAATATTCTTCAATAAGATAATGGGAGAGAATACATTTGCACTCAGGAGATTATTTATCAGACTACATGTCCTTATATACCCCAGCAGAATGGTATTGCTGAACGAAAAAATTATCATATTTTGGAGGTAGCCAGAACTCTCCTACTCCAAAATAATGTTCCGAAATTCTATTGGGGAGAAGCTATCCTTACTATTGTTTATCTCATAAATAGAATGCCAAGCAACACAATCCAGGGAGAAAGTCCTATTCAATGTCTTGATAAAGAATCGAAACCATTTCATCTAGTCCCTCGTATCTTTGGGTGTACCTGTTTTGTACATATCCATCTTCCTAATCGTGATAAACTCGATGCAAAGTAAGTGAAGTGTATTTTTCTTGGTTATTCGAACTCTCAAGAAAGGTATAAATGCTATAACTCTCTGTTTAAAAAACTATATGTTTCCATGGATGTCACCTTTTTAGAACTTACTTCCTATTACTCTTCTCAAAAAGAGTCAACTACACCTCAACCTTCTGTCCTTCCAGTAGTTCCTAGTGAGGGAGAGTATAATGATACAGTTGATCAGAGTCAGAAGGTACAACAATCAAAAGATATTCTGACGTACAAGAAAGGACTACGGAAGATTGTTTACTCTCAAGAAAAACTATGTACTAAAGAGATTTCTCCTAAATCAGATCCTCAAGTGCAAGTGGAAGATGACCTGGAGATCCCTATTACTATTCACAATGGTAAGTGTATATGTGCATGTTATCCGATTTCTAATTATGTTTTATATAATAATACCTCTCAGAGTTATCAAAACTTTGTTATGAATGCTGAAAAACATAAGATCTCTTCGAAATTTGAAGAAGCAATCAAGTGCCCTTTATAAAAAGCTGCGATTGAAGAAGAATTGAATGCACTAGTGAAAAACAATACATGGACCATCGCACAACTACCTTCTAATAGGAATATTGTAGGATGCAAGTGGGTATTTACTATTAAATATAAGGCAGATAGAACAATGGAGAGATATAAAGCCAGATTGGTTGCTAAAGGATACAGTCAGTCATATGGCATTGATTATACAAAAATGTTTGCACCTGTGGCTAAACTCACTTTAATCAAAATACTTCTTAGTATGGCAGCAAATTTGGGATGGGATCTATGGCAACTGGATGTTAAAAATGCTTTCTTACAAGGAGATTTAAATGAAGAGATGTATATGGAACTACCTCCAAGAATAAATATAAAAACATCTTTTAATAGAGTGTGTAAACTCAATAAAGCAATATATGGGTTGAAACAGTCTCTAAGAGCTTGGTTTGATAAATTTAGCAAGGCAGTTTGCAGTCTGGGATACAGCAGAAGCCTCAACGATCATATAATATTATTTAAGAAAGGAACCAAAATATCCATTATTGTTGTTTATGTTGATGACATTATTGTCATAGGAGATGACCTTGAAAAAATATCAAAGTTGAAAATAAATCTTCATAAATTATTTCATCTTAAAGATTTGGGTCAGCTTCACTATTTTTTGGGTATAGAAGTTCTCTATTCTAATAGAGGTATCTTCCTAACTCAGCGGAAATACTTAATGGATCTTCTTGAAGAAACACATATGCTAGAGTGTAAACTTAATGACATTCCTGTGGAAGTAAATCAGAAATTTTTCAGCGGTGATAGTGAAGAGTTCAAAGACATTCACAAATAGTTGGTAAGCTCATATATTTGACTATTACTCGGCCGAACATTACTTATGCAGTTGGTATTGTGAGCAAATATATGCATTCGCCAACCAAGAATCAAATGGATGCAGTGTATAGAATTCTTCGATACCTCAAATCAACTTCAAGAATGGGTTTACTTTACTCAAAATCATCAAACTTAGATATCAAACTTTATTCTGATGCATACTAGGTTGGTTCATATGATGACAGAAAATCAACTACAGGCTATGTTACCTTACTCGGTGGTAACATTATATCTTGGAAGAGTAAAAAATAGACAGCGGTTGCAAGATCTACAGCATAAGCATAATACAAAGCTATAGCACAAGCTATGTGTGAAGAAAAATGGATATCGTCATTGATCAGTGAATTGGGATTTCCATCTAATCATTATATACCACTATCCTGTGATAGCAGTGCAGCAATTCAGATGGCCTCTAATCCAGTTTATCATGAAAGAACCAAACATATAGAAATTGACTGCCACTTCATCAGAGAGAAGATATCTATTCAAGAATTCAAGCTGGAGTATGTTCAATCTATCGAACAGAGGGTTGATTTCTTAACTAAAGCTACTACGAGCAGACAATTAAAGGAGACATTATCCAAGTTGGGTGTTATCAACATCCTTCACCCAACTTGAGGGGAAATGTTAAAGGATGTTAATAGAGTAGTTTTAATAGAGTCATGTAATGCATGTTCATGTCATTTTAAGTGTTATGTCATTTTAGTAGTTATTAATACTTATTAGGGATAGATTAGAAAATTAAGTTAGACAAGGTATTAATAGGCATCATTAGGGTTTAGTCATTATTAAGAAAGGAAAAGGTGGACGACTGCATCTGTGGGAGCTGAAACCTGTGGTTGTGTGAAGATTGGAGAAATGTCTCCAATCTGCTGTTTATTGTAAGTTTAATCGTATTGATTAATGTTGATTGCTTTCTAATATTTATTCCATCAATAAAATCAGTGTTTAGAAAGAGGCTCCCATTCACGTTTAGATGACCAGGAATCCAAGGAAGAAGACATGGATGACAATGAATAAGGGATGGCAAGGAAGAAATTTGAAGCTAGAGGTTGATGAAATGCTTAATAGCTAAACAATGTGTAAAAATATTACGAACAAGAATTATATCTCAAACTTCAAAGTTTGCAGCAAGGAGAAATGAGGAATGAATGTTGAAGATTATGTAAAGAATTTGAGAAGGAAGAATGAATATTGAAGATTATGTAAAAGAATTTGAGATTTTAATGATTTGTTGTAATTTGCAGGAGACACAAGACCACACTATAACTCATTTTCATGGAGGACTTAATAGGACTATTGTAAATGATGTTGAATTATAACCATTTGTTTTCTTAGAAGATGTCATAAAACTACCAATTAAAGTGAAAAGACAACATAAATCATCTAATGCCAAGAACAATTCTATGCTTGAGAAATCTAGCCTTAGTCCATTCAATAAGGAACCTGGCAAAAGCACACAAGGCATTGCAAGATCTGATAAAGGAAAATTTATTGATGACAACTCTATTCTGGAGATATTAAGTGCTTTAAGTATTTGGGCAGGGGCCATATCGCCTCTCAAAAAGATCATCTTAAAGGGTGCATTTGACAAGATTGAGAGTGAAGATGAGACAAAACCTAAACAAGAAGAAGCGAAAGGATCTTATACTAAATATGCAAATTCAGGAGAACTATTGTTGATTCGTAGAATGCTTAATGCTCAACCACCTCCAAAGCTTGATCAAAGGAATGTGATCTTCCATACTCGGTGTACAATCAAAGAAAAGGTATGCTCTCTCATTATAAATGATAGAAGTTTTACTAATGCTGCTTCTACAGAGTTGGTAAACAAGCTGTAATTGAGCCCTATAGCACATCCTAGGCCATACCAACTTCAATGACCGGAGAGTTCTAAATAACCCAACAAGTGGAAATCCCATTTTCTATAGGAAAAAAATACGAAGATATTGTTCTCTGTGATATCATTCCCATGGAAGCCAACCACCTATTACTAGGACGTCCCTATCTGTTCGATAGATGAGTCCTTCATGATGGCTACCTGAGCACCTATAGTTTTACTAAAGATAAGAAAATCACTCTTGCACTACTCAGCCCAAAACAACTTCTTTAATGCCCCCTTCTTAAACCTATAAATCTAAAAGAAAACCTCTTGATTTCCAAGTATTTAGTCTTACACTCCATAACTAAGCATCACCCTTTCTTTGTTCTCTACCTAAAAGAAACCCCAACTCCATCACTCTCAGTCTTTTTAGAATTCGTACACAAGCTACTCCAAAAATTCCAAGATATCTTTCATGAATAACTACCAAATTGATTTCATGTTTGAAGTACTACTTCCCACCTGGTCAACATACAGGAGCAATCCAGAGGAAACTAAGGAGTTTCAAAGACATATTGATAAATTGATGAACAAGGGTTATGTTAGAGAATCCTTAAGTCTCTATGTAGTCCTTGGCAGAGTTGTTAACAAAATTATTATTAAGTACAGGTACCCCATACCCTAATTAGATGATATGTTGGATGCGTTGTATGGAGTCCGATTGTTTTTCAAAATCGATTTGAGAAACGGATATCCCCAATTAAGGATGGAGGGAGACAAATGGAAGACGACTTTCAAAACCAAGATTGGGCTATATGAATGGCTAGTTATGTCATTTGGATTAACAAATGCCCCAAGCACTTTCATGAGACTTATGAATCAGGTTTGTGCGATTACATTAAGAAATTTGTTGTTGTATATTTTGACGATATTCTAGTATATAGCAAGACTATACAAGACCATGAACAAAATTGAATTTAGTCTTCTCCAAATTAAGAGAACAACTCTTTGGCAATTGTAGATGTGGAAATTTTACTCTAAAGTATATGTAGAGACTTGAAATAACTTTTCACAAAACTACGTTGTGCATGAGATCTTTTGATGATTTTCTCACTTTAATAGCGATTGTGGGAAAGTGAGATCTTTTCGACTTAGGCCTTCTTGAACCAGCGCTCAAGGGTCAGCCTAGACGCTTTGAGGATTTGTTTCAAGTCCGGTGTATTTTCAAAATTCACTTTCAATTGTCGCTAACTTAGCTAAGCTCATGCACTAGGCTTATGGAAGAAGAAATTTCAAAGTTCTGAAAAACAGAAACTGGTTCTATTTTTAGAACTTATTCCCATATTTTTCTTGATAGTTTTGAATCTCCAAAATTCGTGAAAATTTTACGGAGAATAGATGCTCATATGAAGATTCAAGAACTATTTTTATTCTAATTTTTTGTGTTGTGAATATACATAATTAAATTAGACATTGACCCTTGCTTAGACATTCAGACAGTTCTGTGATAGAAATATAGAGGTCTACTAAAATGTCTGTATCTCGGTACACATACCTCCGATCTTTATAAACTTAGTCTTGTTGGAAAGATATAAATATCATATTTTCAATGAGAGTAGTTTCAATGAAATTGGTTCAATGTAGACAAAGTTATGAGACGATAACCCAAGCTCTATTGCAGGAAACAGGAGTTTCACCGGTTCTGTTCTGATTTTAAAGATTTGTTCTGATTTTAATTACGTGGTTGAACGATCGTAAAATTCTTGAAAATTTTAACAAAGGTGGGTCTATGTGTGTAGATTGGGTGTGCAAAGTTTCAGAACATTCGGACAGGAAGTAAGGAATTAAAAATAAAGCATCGGACATATACAGGATGTTAAAAACATGTTTTCAGGTTTTAAAACGTGTATGAATGCATTTCGTCCGAATGTAAAATTTAATTCACAGCAATTAAAATGTAAATGACTGAAGAAAATGAATTAAATTATGTTTATAGCTTAAGCATAGAGGGGATTAGGAGATATAAGAGATTATATCATATAAAGGGATAGAAGGAACTTCAAATCAAACACATAATAGGAATAAATCAAATGAAATTTAGGCAGCATAACATCTATCTATTACATCAATGAATGGAGTCAGTTGCTCCTTAATTACAACCCCTTTAATTGAATGGAAGTAAAGAAGAGATCAAAGAAATGAAGAGGAAAGAAATCGACCTTAATTAGAGGACTTCTTGGCAAAGGATGAATATGGTTTGGGGTGACTAACACCTCCAAACTTCTTATTCTTCCTCTCTCTCTCTCTCTTTTTCTCTCCCTCTCTCTCTCTCTTTCTCTCCCTCTCTTGCTGCAGATTTTCTCCACTCTCTATGCTCTCTCCAAGGCTCCTTTAATGCTTATTTCATACTTTCAACCCAGCCCCAAAGCCTCTATTTATAGCCTTAAAGTGAACTCGAGTTGGGCATGGGATTGTTCTTAGCCCAATGCTTGATCCAACCTACAAAGGGAGTGGCTGGTCACATGGCCTCACATGGTGGTCCCTTAAGTCAAGGTGAGTCCAGCCACATGGTTTGGTGCAGCCCTTGGTGTAGCTGTTGGTGCAAACCCGACTAGGCATGGCTCAATTTGGTCTAGTCCATGGTGGAATCCCGGCTAGGCATAGCTCGGTTTGGTCCAGACCATGGTGGAATCCCGGCTAGGCTTGGTTTGGTACAACCCAAGGTGGTCTTGCCTTAGACACTTGGGTGCAACCCTTGGCTCTTTGATGCCAATCTTGACTCGACCTTGCTTATGTCTTTGGTCGTCTTGACTTGGCCAAGTCGACTTGAGCTAGGTTGGTCTTCATTTGTTCTTTGAACTTGATACTTGAATCTACCTTAGCTTGAGTCAACTTCTTCTGGCTCTTCTTATGATCAACTTGAATTTTGAACTCGGGATGACCCTGCTTCGAGGCTTGATTTAGATGCTTCATTCGATCTTCGCTTCAAGAATTTTGTTTTGCTTGATTATCTTTTTAGTTAAGATTTATGATTTCAAATATTTCCTTTGATTATTTAAAACCATTTTATTTTAGATATATTTGAAAACATCGAGTTTTAACGAAATCTTCAAATATTTCTTTTGGAAAATAATTGATTCTCATTTCCAATGTTTGTTTGTATGGGTGACTTGCTTTCACTCCATGAGTTAGTCTTTACCGTTTCAACCACTTTAACCCTTTGTTGGGTGCAGGGTGTCAAACCACTTTAACCCTTTGGATGAGTGTAGGATCTCGGAATAGGACTATCCTCGATAAGGCGAGTTTTTGAGGCTTTATTTGGATGTGATTTGTTTTTGAATTTCAAAGGTTTTTGTAAATTTGACATTTTGCAAACATTTTTGGATTTGGTTCCCAATGTTTCATTTTCATTTGTTTCTTTGAAAACTTGTTTGAAACTATTCTTTCTTTGAAGACAATCATTTGAAAAAGCAGAATCCTTCCAATTTGGACTTGGGCAAAGTGATTCCCAATTTGTAAATTTGAAGGGAATCACTTTAATGAAGTCATTTTTTGGCACTTTGTCAAAATTAGATTTTTTTGAGAGGGGTGTCATTCATCCTTATTTTGAGGCTGCTACGAAATTTTGGTATGAAAATGAGTTCGTTTAAGATGTCTTTATTTGAAAACCCTTAAAAGACCAAAACCACAACTTTTTTTCTTGAAAAGGCAAAATTTCTAAAAGATCAAATGTTTTGAGAAAATTTTTGGGTGTTTACAGAAACCTAATGAAATCTCATTTCTGTGAAGAACAAATCATCTTCCTTGGACGCGACATAAAAGTGGATTAAGAGAAGATAAAGGCTATTATGGATTGGCTAGTTTTCACAAAGCTCAATGAGATCAAAAGTTTCTATGGGCTCATATCCTTTTATCGGCCTTTTATCAAAAAAATTTAGCACTATCATGATGCCCACCATGGATTGTATGAAAAAGGAACATTTTTGTTGGATGCCTTTAGTGTTAAATATTGATAACTAATAGTTGTTATGGGTCTTAGTGTAGTTTATGTCTATTTAGTAGTACTTAAGTATGATTAGGGGTAGTTTAGTCATTCAAGTTAGATATTACTTATAAATAGGTAGATTAGGGTTAAGTGTAGTTAAGAAAGAAGAGGTTGGGTGGCAGCCAGAAGCATGGAACGGATTTTAGCTTTTGGGGCAAATTGGAGGAATGCCTTTAATCTGCTGATATCTATAAGTTTTCAATATTTTTATTCAATAATATGATTTTATAACATGGTATCGGAGCTTATAAGGCTATTAAATCAATGGTTTGTGTGAAAGAGTCATTTTGTTTTTGCAAAAAGCAAGAGAGTTCTAGGAAGAAAAATCTGTGCAAAAAAAATCATGTTCTAACCTAAGAAATAGATCTCTGTAGAAGAAATATGACTGAAACAATCTTGAAAAAGGTGTGTAAATCAAGAAAGGAAAGTGGCAGACGACTTTGAGTTGCTGCAAGGCCCTGTCTTCTGTATCCATAACAAATGTGGCTCTTCATTCTAGCCTAAAACCACTCGGTATCAAACATATCATTTGCGTATTACTCAAGTCTACAAGTGAGCCCTTCAAGCAGCGCCACCACTATCTTCTGCGTATATAGTATAGAGTCTTCTCAAGCGGTGCATCCAAGTTGAGTTGGAAACATACATCTCATCCAGCATATAGTCTTCTATATTCAGTCTTCCATGAGAGCATCAGAGTCTCTACAAGAATGGAGTATCCATAGTGAATTCGTGGTAGTTGGATTCTGAATATTTCCAGCATTAAACCTCATCTAGTTCTTTGGAAATTGAAGTATTGAAGATTGGATATTTATTTTGTTTGTGAGAAGTCAGTTTATTTGTTTTTCTATAAATGATTGGTAAAGAAAAAGGGGTTGAAAGCCCTTTCAACATATCTGAACATCCTACACTCGAAAAAATAGAAAATTTTCAAATTACAACAACAAAGTTAGATGGCAGAAACTACTTGGAATGGTCTTGGTCTGTGGAACTAGTTGTTATAGCAAGGGGGAGATGGGCTCACCTAATGGGTCAAATACTAAGCCCAGATACACATGATGCATAATATCCTGTTTGGAGAAGAGAAGATGCATTAATATCATCCTCGTTACTTCAGTCTATGATCCCATCAATTATGAAAACCTTTATGTTTCTTAAATCTGCCCATAAAATTTGGTGTGCAGTCTCTGAAGCCTATTTTAAAAAAAAGAATATTACAGAAGAGTACGAGATATTAAAAAAGATCAGAAAATATAAACAAGAAACTCATTCTATCAGTGAGTACTATGCAAATCTTCAAAAATTATGGGATGAACTTCTTTACTATACTAATATAAAGTGTTCTTCTTGTTACATCAAAAGAAATATTGTAATTGAAAAGAAGAAAGTATTTGGCTTATTGTGGGGTGTAAATTCAGAATTTGAGTCAATAAAACTTAATATCTTGGGCAGAGAAGAACTTCCTTCACTTGGCACAATATACTCATTATTAATTTGGAAAGAAGGTCGCCGAAATCTTGAGAATGACAACACCTCTGTCACTGACCAAAATGCACTTTAAACAAGGAGAGAAAACTCACATTATCGTGGAAGAGGTGGACAACAAAATCGTGTACGTGGACGTGGACGGTTTCATTCTGATGAGAAGGATAAAATTGTGTTTTCTCATTGTGGCAAATCAAGACATTCTACAGAAAATTGTTGGAAATTAAATGGTAGACATGATTTTTCTAGAAATCAAAACTACTCTGCTCATGTTGTCAAAAATCTAACTCTCAGTACAGATGGCATTCAAGAGATCACTAAAAGGATAGAGGGCCTAGAAACAAAATTATCTGAATATTCTCAACCATCTTCTTCTCAAGCTATAGTAGCACGGGTGACACATACTGTGAAGGGTAACAATTCCTCTCCCTTTCATTCAAAAACTTGAATAATTAATTCGGGTGCTACAGATCACATCATAGGAGAGTCATCATATTTTTCAGAATATAGACTTCTTCAGAAACAAGAGCCGATTAAGTTAGCAGATGACTCATATTCTTATATGATTGGACAAGGAAGTGTATCCATATGTTTTTCAGACTTAAAATCAGTCTATCATATCCCCAGCTTTCCTATAACTTGAGTCAGTTCATTGACTTGTATTATGAATTATAGTGTAACTTTTAATCCTATTGGTTGTATGTTTCAAGATCCGGGAAAAATCTTTAGTCATGGTAGCCTATAGAGGGGCATATACATTTTGGAGGACCACCTTCAACATACAACTTCTTATAGTGCTTTAGCTGCAACTGTTCAAGATGCGAAAATTCATCTTTGGCATTGTCGTCTAAGTCATCTGCCTGTGTCAAAGCTCCAATATGTTTTACCTCATCTTAGAGTCAAGTCAAATAAACCTCAGTTTGAACGTGAAGTATGCCAACTTGGTAAACACCAAAGAACTCCTTATCCTTTAAGTGACTCTAGGCGATCTCAGCTTTTTGAGCTCCTTCATTCTGATGGGGTCCCAGTCCAGTTACTTCATTATTTGGTTAGAAGTATTTTGTCTCCTTTATTGATGATTGTATGCATCTTATAATTATTTATTTAATAAAATCAAAATTATAAGTTTTTGCTATCTTTCCAATTATAGATAAATTCATTCTCACTCAATTCAATACTTCCGTGAAAATTCTTCGTTCAGATAATGGGGAAGAATATATTAGTAGGCATTTCCAAGAATATCTACATACATGGTATTCTTCATCGGACTTCTTGTTTTTATACACCTCAGCAAAATGGCATTGCTGAAAAGAAAAATCATCATATTCTTGAGGTAGCCAAAACTCTCTTACTCCAACATAATGTACCTAAATTCTATTAGGGAGAAGCTTTTCTTACTGTTGTCTATCTAATAAATAAGATGTCTAGTAGTGCACTCAAAGGTGACAGTCCAATGAAATGTCTTGATAAGGAATCAAAACTTTTTCATATAGTTCCTCAAATCTTTGATTGTACTTATTTTGTCCATTTTCATCTACCTAGTTATGATAAACTTGATCCTAGGCCTGTAAAGTGTATTTTCTTGGCTATTCAAATTCTTAGAAAGGTTATAAATGCTATGATCCTATTCTTAAGAAACTGTATATATTCATGAATGTCACCTTATCAGAATCTACTCCCCATTATTCTTCTCAGAGGGAGTCAACTACCTCTTAAATATATCTCCTTATGTCCTTCCTTTAGTTCTTAGTGAGGCAGAAGATGATACAGATAACTATAAAGAGAAGGCAAATGAACCAAAGTAGACCTTGATGTACAAGAGAGGATCAAGGAAAATTATTTACTCTCAAGAGGAACCAGTACAATCTACAATTACCAAATATATTTTTCCTGACCTAGATCCTCAATTCTAAGTGGAAGAAGACTTGGAGATTCCTATTACCATTTGCAAAGGTAAATGTACTTGTGCACGGTATCCTATCTTTGATCGTGTCTCATATGCTAAAACTTTTGAGAATTATCGAACTTTTGTTATAAATGTTGAGAAACACAAAATTCCTATGAAATTTAAAGAAGCAAACAAGTGTCTTTTATAGAAAGTTACAATAGAAGATGAACTGAATGCCCTTGTGAAAAATAATACTTTGACCATCACAAAACTTCCTCCTAATAGAAATATAGTAGGATGCAAGTGGGTATTTACTATTAAATATGGTAGCATTGAAATGTATAAAGCAAGATTAGTTACCAAAAGATATAGTCAGTCATATGGTGTTGACTACAATGAAACCTTTGCACCTCTGGCAAAACTTACTTCCATAAGAATACTTCTTAGTATGACAATAAACTTGGGATGGGATCTATGACAAATAGATGTGAAAAATAAATTCTTACAAGGAGACTTAAATGAAGAAGTATATATGAAACTTCCTTCAGGAATGAATATTGAAGCATCTGATGATACAATGTGCAAACTAAATAAAGCTATCTATGAGTTGAAACAGTCACCAAGAGTATGGTTTGAGAAATTCAGTAAGGCAGTGTGCAGCTTGGAGTACCAAAGAAGTCTCAATGATCATACTATTTTTTTCAAAAAAGGTACAAAATTATCTATTATTGTTGTCCATGTTGATGACATCATTGTTATAGGTGATGACCTTGAAGAAATATCAAGGTTAAAAAGGAATCTACACATATTATTTGACCTCAAAAACTTGGGCCGCCTTCACTATTTCTTGGGCATAGAGGTGTTATATTCCACCCAAGGTATCTTCCTAACTCGAAGAAAATATACTATTAATCTACATCAAGAAACAAATATGCTTGATTGTAAACTAAGTGACACTCCTATGAAAGTAAATCAGAAATTATTCATTGGTGATAGTGAACAGTTCAGGGACATTCACAAATACCAAAAACTAAGTGATACTCATATGAAAGTGATACTCCTATGGATCTACTTACGCAGTGGGCATTATGAGCATATTTATGCATTCTCCCACCAAGAATCATATGGATGCGGTGTATAGAATTCTTCGATATCTCAAATCAATACCTGGCATGGGTCTACTTTATTCCAAATCTTACAAATTCAGTATTGAACTTTATTTTGATGCAGACTGAATTGGATCTAAAGACGATCGAAAATTAACTATAGGTTATGTTACACTACTTGGTGAAAATATTATATCTTGAAAGAGTAAAAAATAGACAGTTGTTGCCAGATCTACAGCTCAAGCAGAATACAGAGCGATAGCTCAAGCTATGTGTGAAGAAAAATGGGTATCTTCATTGATCAGTGAACTTGGATTTACTTCTATTCAGCCTATACCATTATATTGTGACAGCAGGCTTCCAACCCGGTATATCATGAACGAACCAAACATATAGATATTTGACTGCCACTTTATCAAAGAGAAGATAACAAATTAAAAATTCAAATTGGAGTATATTAAACCAGCAAAATAGAGGAATAATTTTTTAACTAAAGCTATTATCAACAAACAGCTCAAGGACACGTTATCCAAGTCACCCAACTTGAGAGGGAGTGTTAGATATTGATAACTAATAGTCATTATGGGTCTTAGTGTAGTTTATGTCTATTTAGTAGTACTTAAGTATGATTAGGGGTAGTTTAGTTATTCAAGTTAGATATTACTTATAAATGATAGATTAGGGTTAAGTGTAGTTAAGAAATTAGAGGTTGAGCGGTAGCAAGAAGGAGAGAACGAATTTCACCTTTTGGGACAGATTGGAGGCATTCCTCCAATCTGCCGATATCTCCAAGTTTCCAATATTTTCATTCAATAATATTATTTTATAACATTTAGCTCAAGTAAGATTTGAAGATATTAAAAGGAAACTAAGTTTTGTACCAGTTCTACGGCTCTCATATTTTGAAAAAGCCTTTGAGGTTGGATGTGATGCATGTGGTGTAGGTATTGGTGTTGTTCTAATTCAATAGGGAAACCTATTGTGTTCTATAGTGAAAGGTTTAAAGGAGCTACTTTGAACTATTCAACATATGACAAGGAGTTGTATGCCTTAATTCGTGCCTCCAGCATTACTAACACTATCTCCTTTTAAAGGAATTTGATCCCGCATTTCTTAGACATTTGAATGCTCAAGGAAAGTTGAGTCATAGACTTACAAAATGAGTGAAATTCTTAGAGATGTTTCACTATACTATTAAATATAAGAAGGGCACTACCAACATTATAGCTCATGCTCTTATACTCTAGTTTCATTGGCTAGTACCAAACTTATGAGCCTGGGGTTTATCAAAGAAATGTACACCCAAGACCCACAGTTGATGAAATTTGTAATGGACCCCCAAAAGTTTGAACAAGGTTTTTACATGAATAATGAATACCTTTTTCATTTTGGAAAGCTTTGTATCTTCAAAAGATTTATACAAGAACGGTTGATTAAAGAAACTTATGATGGAGGACTTGTTGTCCTCAAAGAACATGTCCATCACATCATGGAATGTTGCATCCTTTGCAAGAAAGGTAAGAGTACTGAACACACCAACGAGGAGTTATATCGGCCTCTACCAATCCCAAATCGTCCTTGGAAAATACTTAGCATGAATTTTGTTCTTGGTTTACTCCTGTACTTGTGAGGGAATGATTCTGCTTTTGTTATTGTTGATTGTTTCTCACGCATGACTCATTTTATTGCATGTCATAAAATAGAAACATTATTGAGTTATTCTTTCAGGGAATTATAAGGCTACATGGGATCCCACACTCCATCATCTCTAATTAGGATTCCATGTTTCTGAGTCACTTTTTGAGGATATTATGGAATAGATTAGGAACAAAACTCATGTTCAACACTGCTTGTCACCCTCAAACGGATGGGCAAACAGAGGTTATATCTCTAATTAGGATTCCATGTTTTTGAGTCACTTTTTGAGGATATTATGGAATAGATTAGGAACAAAACTCATGTTCAACACTGCTTGTCACCCTTAAATGGATGGGCAAACAGAGGTTATCAACCGCACTATCTTGACCTTGCTACGAACTATTCTGCCCAAGCAAAACAAATCCTGGGATGAACAACTGGCGTGGGTAGAATTCACATACAATAGAGCTCCCATCGCACTACGGGACAGACTCTCTTTGAAGCTGCATATGGGTACAACCCTCTCACTCCTTTAGATATGGTCAGTCTCAATACAAGTCATCCAGAAGACTCTAAACAAAAGCAATTTGCTAAAGATGTTCAAAAATTTCATAAAGATATTAAGAAGAAGATAGAAGTAAGCTCCACAAAATATGTAGAGGCTATCAACAAGCACAAGAAACTCATTCAGTTTCAGCAGAGAGATTTGGTCTTGATACACCTATGCAAAGAACGGTTTCTCTAACAGAGATCTTTCAAGCTAAAGCCAAGAGCGAATGTTCATTTTAAAGTTCTCTTCAAGGTTAATGAAAATGCCTATACCTCAAAGACCTAACTCCTTGTGTCAGATTTCTCATCAACCTGGCCACTCGGCCATACATCATATCCATGAAAAGACAAATTTCTCAATTCGTTCAATTGGTTCAGAAATATGTTAATGAGAACATCTCCATTAGAAGTGGTTGGAATCTCATTATATAAAGTCTCAAAAACATCCCACTCTTCATGAACTACAAGCTTTAAATGTTGAAAACTGTCAAACTTCATAATTAATTCATGATGGTGTTTTATAAGGTAATTAGCAATCTAGGAAACCAGTTTTTGTATTCTCAATACCTGAGAAAATAGAATGTTGCATTTACCATCCTGGGAATCTGCAGTCTGCAGTCTGAGTTAATTGTTGTATTTACCACCCATAGAACAACTGTACATGAATAGTATCTCGGTTCATTTAGAATCGGTGAAGCATTTGTGGCTAGTAAAGTTACCATTGGGCCACCCTAGTGGCCCGGGTGGCCTTGGTGGCAAGTGGCCCTGGTGCGTGATTACATGTATTTACATTTTCATATAGAGAAAATACAGTAAAATACCCATATAAATACATGTGTTTTAACATTCTGAAGTTCAGATGGGATTAAAATAGTATCTGTTATCCTTAAATGGGCATTAAAAATCCGCCAGCTGCCTCTTTTCTAGCGCCATAAAACCCAAAAGATTGCGTATACTTTGTATGATATGGCAGGATACAGCACATTACTGTAGGAGTCGTGATATTTTAATATTTTCTGATCCAGGGCCTGTCACAATGATACACATCTTACTGATAGTATCTTTATGAGATACAACTCAAGAAAATATCATTTTAAAAGTTAAAAAACAATAGAATCATAATGAACACAGAAGAGAACACTAGAAGAAGCAGGATCCCACGAAGCTTTGGAAGAGAAAAACTTCTCCTGAGGAAGGAGCTTTTAGAGGAAAGGTTCCCACCTATTCCCTGAGTTTCTTGTAACACTGCTTTGTACCAGGGTATTATACTGCACTTTAGACCAGTTTCTTCTGAGTAATTTTCCTGTTTGTTGTTAACATATAGGGCAAAGCAGCTACGGAGTTGCTTCAGAAAATTTTTCTCCTCATCCACGGAAAATATTAACCCTCCGCTTTCATTTTTGTTGCCTCTCGCTTTACTGCTGCCAGTTCCATGATATTAATCAATAAACCAATCTTGGTTATATTTTCCAGGATGGTAAAACAGTTGATACGTTGGAGGGTGCAAACCCTTCCAGTTTGGCCAACAAAGTTGCTAAACTTGCAGGGTCTACCGACCAAGCCCACTCTGCTGCACCTGCGAGTCTTGGCATGGCTGCTGGTCCTTCTGTGCTTGAAACGGTTAAAGGGTTTGCTAAAGAGAATGGCGGTTCACAATTAAATAATCCAACCTCTGATTTCAGTGACTCCTTGAAGAAGCGGTTGCAGCGACTGGTGAATTCCCCCACCCAGTGTTTTTGTTCATGAAAGGAAGACCTGAGCAACCCAGGTGTGGGTTCAGTCAAAAGGTTGTTGATATTTTAAACGAAGGTGTTCAGTTTGGAACTTTCGACATCTCACTGATAACGAGGTTCATGAAGGGATGAAGAAGTATTCCAATTGGCCTACCTTCCCTCAGCTCTTTTGCAAGGGTGAGCTTCTTGGTGGGTCTGATATTGCAAAAGCAATGCACGAAAGTGGTGAACTTAAAGAAGTTTTAAGGGATCATGGGGTTCTTCCTGAAAATGGTTCTAGTGTCCAAGCGAGCACAACAGTGCCAATTGGCCAAGTTGCTTCTGATGTTTCAACAGTGACAAAGATTGGTTGTATAACAGAATCAAGTGGTTAAGTGAAGCGGTGACTTCACGACTACAGAATCTTATAAATTCAAATTCTGTGATACTGTTTATGAAAGGGAAACCTGATAATCCCAAGTGCGAATTCAGTCGCAAAGTTGTTGAAATTCTTAAGGAGGAGAGGTTGATTTTGGTAGCTTTGATGTGTTAGAGATGAGGAGGTCCGACAAGGACTGAAAGTATTGTCCAACTGGTCAAGCTATCCGCAGGTATATATAAAGGGGGAACTGATCGGAGGATCTGATATCATGCTGGAAATGCAAGAGTGGAGAGCTGAAGAAAGTGTCGTCTGAGAAAGAGATTATTCCTAAAGAATCTCTTGAAGATCGCCTGAAGAAATTGATATCTTCATCTCCGACGATGCTCTTTATGAAGGGCACCCCTGATACACAATGGTGTGGTTTCAGCTCCAAGGTTGTTCAGTCTCTTAGGTCAGAAGGTGTTAGCTTCGGATCCTTTGGCATTCTGACAGACGAAGAAATCAAGCAGAGTCTCAAGACATTTTCCAACTGGCCAACTTATCCTCAGCTTTACCACAACGGAGAGCTGATTGGTGGTTGCGACATTGTGCTGGAACTTCAAAAGAGCGGGGAGCTGAAAGCAACCCTGGAAGAGTAGCTGTGAAGCAGACGCTGCTCATTAGTATCTTTTTCCATTTGATATTACGGTGATCTCAAACTTCCACTGGATGTAGCCGAATCATTTTCTTGGCATGCTTATCTCATTTATACGGTAAAACGTAATCCCGTGTGGTGTTCCTGCATCGCTCTTTCCCTGGTTCTGGTCGATGAACAGCGTTTGTCCTTGGTTTAATGAATGAACACTTCTCATTGTTGTCATATCTTCGTTCCGTTACTTTCGATATGCCCTCTGATTTATATCTGCTATTTCCTTAATGCTACGATTTTGTATCTCTCATGGAGCATGTGCATGATCAGAAAGTTCGAGGATGACAGCCGAAGGAAGCCATTAAGATAACATTTTCCTATCCTCGATTCTCAAACAACTTTATACTTGATGGCACACACGTAAGAGCTTGCGGGTGATTGTGTCGTTGAAAGTTCGACGCCATTTCACTATTGGTTTAAATTTCTCATCCTGAAATAAGCTGCTTTGATTCATTGTTGGCCTTCCATGTTGATGAGTCATCTTTGTACGAGGTAGTCAAAGCAGTGTTTTTTTAACCATATTTTTCTGATGTTTCGTATTAGTTTAAAAATAAAAAATAAGGAAAATCAAAACAATTATAAACAATTTCTATAAATCAAAATTTAAGTAAACATTTGTCATTAAACATTAATTCAAATTATAAGCAATAAAACCTTTTGATTAAATAAGTAGCAAAATTATAATTTTCATAATTGAAAAAGAAGAATCAAATATTATAATCATCATCAACTAAATAATCTTCAATCTTTTTCTCCTTGTTCAACATCACCACCTTCAATACCAAAATCAATGTCATCCTCTCTTTAATGACATTACTATGTTTTTTCCAAATTGATCAAACGAATGTCTCTTTAGTTAGGAGTTCATTTGTTTCATTATTTTTCATAATTCACTTTTCTAAGACATCAAATTTATCGAGACTTATTGGATCAAATTGGTTTTCATACCTACTTGAGTTTAACTTTCTTAATTACTTGAAAGAATGATAAGTGATAAAAATTAAAACTAGAAAATTCAACAATAAAATTTAAACCGAAACACTTAATTGAATACTTAATTAGTAAATAATTCTTAATTACCTCTATCACATCCACATATTGCAATGAATGAAAACTAAATCATTGAGTTACTCCAATTTTTTTATAATCAATTGCATTAAAAGTTTGACTTAGAATCCTTATTGCAAAATTTCTCAAGTTTGAGCAATCACTTTCAAATCCACTCTACCAAATCTAATAGAAAAGACAAATACAAAGATCTATTATTTCACTAAAAATATAAATTTTAAAAAAATTAAAAATAAAATAAATGATTCATACGTTTACTTGGGCATATATTAGTACGATTATGAATGGCTACAGGCAAACCCATCAAGTGAAGAGAATTATTGTAGGTCTCGATCTCCTGTTGTATAACTTTTGTTCTACTCTCATAAGGGATCAATCTATATTTGCAATCAATGACATCTTTATTAACCTTATATCTTTTTAAATGATATAGAATACTTAAACACTAGATTTAGATAGTAATTTGTTTGTATGAATAGGTTGATACAACTATTTCATATCTTATCAATCTTATCAAATTCTTGTTTAATAGAATTGTGTATGATAGCATCTTTAATATTATCCATAGCTTCACAAAGATAACTCATAGATGATTTTTCTTCACTGTTAGTCAATCTTAATATTTTTACTAAAGGACATGTGATCTTTAATAACTTAATATAGGAGTTCCAAAATTTACTTTTAAAGACCGTCTATGAAAACTCATCATGTTTTATATTTATCTTATTTTAAGGCAAATATGCAAAATATTTTCATTCATATGATATAAACTTTTTCTTTAAGACTTACTTTTGCTTAACAATTTTTGTAATCATAAAAAAAGTTGCAAATCGAGTAGCAGTTGTATGAAGGAGCATTGTACCATTAGTATATTTCTTCATCATACATAATACAAATGTGTGGTTATAAATAAATTTGGTGATATCTTGACATCACTCAATTGTTGCCTTTACTTCATCTATCTCTCTAATATTCTAAAAAATAAGATATATGTAATGGGTTGTATATGTTTTTCAATGAAAACTACTATAACACTCAACTAACTTCTTTGCATCTGCATTATCTCTTATTAATTGGACTATATTTTCATGCCCAACCTCTAATATCATCTTATCAAATTCTTGTTTTAGAACCTCTGAAGTATGGCATTCCTTTGACATGTCAAGTGATCTAAAAAAACATAAGTTCTTTAAGAAAATAGATAAAAAAGTTAAATAAAGTCATTCATAGAACTCTCCCCATGTAAGGGATCACCCTTACATGGCCGATCTAAAGCTCATATAAAAGAGGAGGGTTGCGTTAGTCTTCCGACAACCCACGTAAAACTTTGTCAGATTTATCTACTCTGAATTCTAAAATTATGAGCATTACGTTGGAGTGTTATCTCTTAGTGACGTACTGAAAGTCCAAATACAGTGAAAAGTAAGCAAGGCCTTTAGATCTTTGCCCGAATGTAGTGAATCAATTGCAGAGAAGGTTCCCACATCATTGATAGGTGTGAATAAAGAAATTAGTCCCGCTATATTATCGCCCGAATGTAATCAACAAGTTATAGCAAGGGTCTCTGCATTTTCAGAGTGAACGAATGCAGTATGGTTTGGAGAAATATTCACATTCTATGTTTACAAGAGATAAAGTGGATGGGAGAAAAACCAAAGAGATTAAGAATATATGTTTTAAATTATGGTACTAAGGAAAGTTAAATGCTTGAAATAAAGTTGGTATTATTGTAAATAAATATTTAAATGATAGTGTAATAGACATGCAACGATATGGTGACCAAGTTATGATAGTGAAATTAGTGTTAGGAATAGAGGCTTTGAATATAGTTTGTGCTTATGCACCCCAAATAGGATTTGAAGATAGTATAAAAAAGGTTTTATAGAAGAGTTAAATAAAGTAATTCAAAGAATTCCACAAAAGGAGATGATTTGTTTAGGAAGAAACTTAAATGGACATGTCGGTAAAGATGCATTAGGATATCAAGGTATTCATGAAAACTATGGTTTTGGGGATATAAATGAGGAGGGTAAGGAGATTTTAAATTTTGCTATGGATTTTGATCTCTTTATAGCCAATACAATTTTCAAAAGATAAGATGAATATTTAATTATTTATAAGAGTGGTTCATCACAAATACAAATTGATTATTTTGTTTGTAGGAAAAAGATAGATCGTGTTGTAAAGATTGTAAGGTAATTCGAAGTTAAAGCTTAACTACTTAACATTGACTTTTAGTAATAGATTTTCAAGTAAAAAAGTGGACAAAGAAAAATAGACTGCATAGAGCTATTTAGACTGCATGGTGGAACCTCAAATGTGAGAAGATATATTTAAACAGAAAGTTCTTCAAGGAGATGCTTGAAATTATGTAGGTACATCTTCTGATATGTGGAAGAATATGACTATATATATTAGAGAAGTGACAAAAGATGTGTTAGCAAATCTAAGAAAGGCGTACTTGTACAAAACGAAGGTTGTTGGTGGAGTGAAGTGGTGAAAGATAAAATCAAGTACAAATTGTATTATGCCAAGAAGACCGGTGAAACTTAAAATGCTTATAAGAAAGCAAAGAAAGATGCGAAAAAGGTCGTTATTGAAGTAAAAGTCAAATTTTGAAAGGATTTACATAAAAAGTTTAACTCAAAAGAAAGTGAAAAAAATATTTTTAGGATAGCTAAGGCTAGAGATAAGAAAATTAATAATCTTACTTTTATTAGATGCATCAAAGATGAGGATGAGAAGATTCTTGTGGCAAATGATGATATAAAAAATAGATGAGAAAATTACTTTTATATGTTTTTTAATAAAAATACATATGGTAGTATTAGCTTAGGAGAATTAGCCAAATCAGAAAAGTATATAAACCGCAATTTCTATCAGCGTATTCATAAAAATGAAGTCAAATAGGCTCTTAAATATATAAAGGTTGTAAATTTGTAGGACCAGTATTCCTATAAAAGTATGAAAAATTTGAGGAGAGATGGGTTCACTTGACTTACAAGACTATTTTAATGAAATATGAAGAACCCAAAAGATACCCGAGGAATGGAGAGTGAGTATACTTATACTCATATATAAGAACAAGTGAGACATTTAGAATTGTGTGAATTATCGAGGTATGAGCCATACTATAAAATTATATGAAAGAATTATCGAACGTAGGTTAAGATAAGTATCGAGTACAACAGATAACCAATTCGGATCCATGCCCGATAGATCTACTATTGAAGCGATTCACCTATTGAGACGTCTTATTGAACATTTTAGAACAAAAAAGAATAACTTTTACATGATATTTATTGATCTAAAAAAGGCTTACAATAGAGTGCCAAGATACGTTATTTGAGAGCCTTATAAAAGAGAGGTATCATATTGACGTACATAAATCTTACAAGAGACATGTACGATGGTGTAAAAACATGCATGATGACTCATGAAGGAATGACAAACTCCTTTGAAATTAAGATTGGGTTACATTAGGGATCAACTTTAAGTCCATATTTATTTATATTAGTCATTGATGAGCTAACAAAACATATTCAATATGAAGTAGCTTGGTGTATGTTATTTACCGTTGATATTATATTAGTAGATGAGTCTAAGGAAAAACTTAATAAGAAATTGAAACTATGGAGAGAAACATTAGAAAGTAAAGGCTTCCGACTTAGTAGAATAAAGACAAAATATATGGAATGTAAGTTTGATCATTTGGGTACTTCAGAAGACAAAAATTAAGATGGGTACAAAGTGCATCCCTCATAAGAAAAGTTTTAAATACCTAAGGTGAATTTTTTAAAGTGATGGAAAAATATATAGAGATGTTATGTATAGAATTAATGCCACTTAGTTAAAATATTCAATAAGAAGACACCATTAAAGTTGAAAGGTAAATATTATAAAGCAACAATTAGGCCTGCTATGTTTTATGGTTATGAGTGTTGGACAGTTAAACATCAACATGTGTAAAAGATGTTTAGATGGATGAGTGGTCACACAAGGAAAGACCATATACATAATGAGGTTATTAGAAACCAATTGAGAGTGGTACAAATAGAGGATAAAATGAGATAATATCGTTTAAGATGGTTTGGACATATAAAAAGAATATCAAAAGAAGCGTTTGTAAGAAGGTATGAAAAACTAGATTTTGAAAGTATTAAAAGAGCTAGAGGATGACGACAAAAGTGTTGGAAAGAAAGAATAAAGAATTATCTAGCTTATGTTAATTGCTACCATGGCACATGATAGGGCTCTGTAGAAACAAAGAATCTATGTAGCCGACCCCATCTAATATGGGAAAAGGGTTAGTTGTTGTTGTTGTTCCTTCATCGCTTATTTGTTCATCCATTTGCTATGATAGTATATCTTGTCTGTTTTCAAGAATGGTCTTATCAAATAATTTTCTCTAAACTTATTATAAGAATGTATCCTCTATCTTGAACCAATATTAGCAATGAAATCTGTCATTGCTTAAGGAATTTATCGCATTAAATGGCATGCCTACATCATAAAATCATATCCCATCGCAAACTATGCTTGCTCATACAATCACTCTCAAGTTATACCAACATGAATTCAAGGTTGAGCACTAGGTAAAGTAGCATGGGGGAAAAAATGACTAGGGGTCAAAATGAGAAGAGCTTCCTCTATCTTTTTCTCTTTTACGACTTACATCCTTTTCAAAAACCCTCTTTTGTTTGTTTGATTGAGAATTACTACTACGAACATCTATTCTACCATTATAAGAGATGTTATCATCATCACCACCAAGTCTAACATCATTTTTCTCAAACATCTAGATGTCGTACTTTTCTTATCTCTTCTCAACCGTACTTTCAATCATACGTAGACATTATTATTTAATGACTTCTAATACTCTCTTAACTATCAATAAAAGGAACAACCTCTTTCCTGCTCTATGTTTGGTGATGTTTTAATCGAAAAACTCAACCACTAGTTATTTTCTCACAAACATTACATTTTATTTTCAATTTGCTTTCCTCAATTGAAGTACTCTACTGTCGGGTTGGATCATCAAACCGAAATTGGTACTATGCAGTACCTCTTCCTGCCATCTTAATTTACCTTCTTAAATCTTAATAAACTTAAAAATAAAAGTCGTTCATAAATTGTCATACACTTTATAAATCTCCAACTGAAGGAGTGACTTCCACTTCATAAATTACCACAGAGTCATCAAAAAGCTATCCACTCACTTCATATATTATCATTGAAAAAAGAATGCAAGTAGATAAAAAATAAATATAAAAAAAACTTATACTACAAGAAAACCGTTGAATTGTCGTTATTGTCACTGCCAGAGTGGTGGTGCAATCAGAGGTTGGGCTGTCAGAGATGCTTCCCCCTAACCAAAAGTGGATGATAGAATGATGGAACACTCAAACAGGAATCAGAAACCGGCAAAAACGCAAAATTTTTGTTTGGAGGGGGAGGGATAACTTAAAGGATTTATCGTTCGTAGCCTGCTTCTCCGCACCGCCAACCATGCATCGCGTGATACATGCCAATACATTGTATCTTATGATACATTTTAGTCTGAACCGTATGATCTTGTATAGAAAATGTTGTGAAAGATTAAAGCTAGATTTGATGTGCAGCTTCTTGATGAAAAGAGAATTTGTGTCCTCTATTAATGCACATTTTTGCCATATCGATCATATATCTATTTTAGCAGTTCCGACTGTTTGGCTAAGAATTTGAGCAACGGTACTTCAAAAACAGTTAAGTTCAAATTTGTTGGAAAACAGTTCGTTCAAACTTGAGAAACGATACTTCAAAAACAGTTTAGTTCATATTTCTCACTTAAAAATTCATTTCAGGTTGTTCAGCTGGTAAGTGAACTGAGATGATACAGGTTTTCAGATATCCGCCGAGTTTTTCCCAACACTCTCTGGTGATGATGCAATGGAAGAGGATGTGGTGAATTGCATTTTCTCGAAAAACATCACCGCTCATAGGGCTCTCTTTTGGAAAGATTTCTGGGGCTCCTGATTTAGCACA